>CM062294.1:561102031-561218753 GCA_031216915.1 Pictodentalium vernedei | reverse complement strand
ATTATTTAAACATTTTCTCTCCCCACATTGTGTGAAAATGTTCCCCAAAACCTTCTGGAGTGCGCAAAAAATACATTTTGGGAGCATATTTTCACACGTTATGTTGCACATCGTATAGAAATTAGCATAGCCTAATTGTATGCATTCATCCATATAAGAAGTCCATAACAAAAAACCCTGAGAAAATATAGCGAACACTTTGGAATTAACTGCGGAATAATCACCCCATTATGACCTAACACAGCGGAAAATTTACCACTAAACTCTCCCGAATTAACACCCACTATTACATTAGTTTAAATGCTTACTGTCTAGGAATCTATAATATTATATTTGTCGGCATCTTTTGATTTTCTACCTTCTTTTTGATCGGTATTAATGATAGGGTGCTAAAGTGGTGATTTTCAGATTTTTTTTTACGATTTTTGAATGGAAATTAAAATTTAAAAACCTACAAAACACATATTGCGTTATACGTTTCGGACATGAAACAAGAAAGGTCATAGAAATTAGAACGGCTCTGCTTTTATTTAACTTTATCGTAAAGCATGGGAATATCGATGTCGTATTGTTAAGCAGAGACGGGGGATGTATTTCGAATTGAGGGAGTGGGGATGAGGGGTAAGGGGGATGGGGGGGGGGGGGGGGGCATCGCACACTTCAACGTTATTTTGTTAGCCTTGGCTTTTAGACATTCTAATAGAAAGAGTTCCAGGGTATGCACTGCGCCTAAATTACACATTTGGCACTCCTTTTCATTGTTTTCCCCAGTTTTTCCCCTAAGCTCTAGCAACCGCGACCTCATCTTGAACAACCGTGACCCGCCAAAAGTGTCATCAAGGTACTCTTCAAAACCTTTATATGGTTGATCAATCAATATTTTCAACGCTCAACCCAAGGCTGCTCGTTGAAAATATTAATTGATCTCCCTCTCCCCCTCCCCCTTCAAAAAAAAAAAAAACCAAACGAATATGGATTTTTCAAATTAGTGCCACTGAACTGATATAGAAGATACCATAAGGGCTGAAAGGGTTAACCCTTTACCTAACATGAAAAGCAGACGACACTTGCAAAAAATATTCTTGAATAACTAATTTTTTTTCATTTTTCGTCTCAAAAACATAGATTATGACCCCTCATTGGAACGAGCTCGTTCCAACGAGGGGTCATAACCTATGTTTTTGAGACAAAAAATGAAAATATAATGAAAATTAATTGGCGATTTTTGAGAATAGCGCTGGCCGGTTTTGGACGTTATGTTAGGTAAAGGGTTAAATGTAAAGGTGTTAATTACCGATAAGATTACAATAACGGGTTAGTAATGAACAAATTTATGTGTAATATTTTTACATAATTTAATGAAGATTCTGGACTGTGCCATTCACCCGAACCGCTAATTCAATTTTATTATTTTTAAAACATTTTCCTCCAAAACGTAGCTTATGACCCGTTGTTAGAAAGCGGCTCAAAGAGCACATCCCAGAGTGGAAAGGGGGTCATAAGCTATGTTGTAGTGGCGAAAAACGACATTTTTATTTATTCGAGAAATGTGTTTGTGAGTTTTGTATGGTAGTTGTTAGCTAAAATGGGTTAAAGAGTTTGCAAGTGAGACATTGTAGAATTATTAACTCTGATTTGTAATATGTTAAAATATTCAAGACTGTAATTCATTGTGTATAACTGTATCGTATCGAAACGGGAAGTAATCTATTCCCGACTGGAACCTTCAACTATTACGCATGCCTGATATGATGCGATGTCGCAAACAATACATGTTACACGCCGTTATTATATGGGCGGAGTTCACAAAGTGAAAAACGCACGCGCCCATGCAGTGGTTACTCGAAATTCACAAACTACACATTGTATCAGTCGCATATGATGGGCATACATAGCGGATTAACTTCCGGGCATATACCTATAGGCTTCAGATCAAACACATTCAATATCGAAGCAAATGCAACTTTTAATGTACCACACTAAAATGAGCTCTTATCTCGAGCTCGGAGCTCCAAAAGCTCAGAAAGTACAAAATACATAGCTCAGTGACTTTCAGTTCGGAGATAATAACCCCTTGATTGGTGACGGTTACCTACCGGGACAATGATATAGGCCTCATAATTAGAATGTGCATAGCTCCAACAATGCTGCGAGCACATACTGATAGGCCTTTTAGAACGGTCACATTTCATGCTGTAAACCTATACGACTTTATATGCAAAACATTGTACCGACCTAATAATAGGGCAGCATCCACTTATTGAAAGCAATAATAGCTCTGGCGTCGTGTTATTCACAACAATCAGTAAAGCACATGCATTCAACAATTTATTACGCATGCCTGATAGGATGCGATGTCGCAAACAAAATATGTTACACGCCGTTATTATATGGGCGGAGTTCATATCGTTATCTGGAATGAATATGAGAACTGGTCCTTTGCGAAAAACACATTTAACGGTCACAGAATAACTCGTACGTAATGCAAAGACTCCACGGTTGCTTCCGGCAGGTCTTTGATGCCTGCCCTCCCCCTACTTCACATCACTGTGATCTGTACCACACAGGAACTTTGATACATAAGGTTGTAATCTGTTACCATAATAAACGTGTAATACATAAGGCTGTAATCTGTTACCGTAATAAACGTGTAATACATGAGGCTGTAATCTGTTACCGTAATAAACGTGTAATACATAAGGCTGTAATCTGTTACCGTAATAAACGTGTAATACATAAGACTGTAATCTGTTACCGTAATAAATGTGTAATACATAAGGCTGTCATCTGTCACCATAATAAACGTGTAATACATAAGGATGTAATCTGTCACCACAATAAACATGTAATACATAAGGCTGTAATCTGTTACCGTAATAAACGTGTAATACATAAGGCTGTAATCTGTTACCATAATAAACGTGTAATACATAAGGCTGTAATCTGTTACCGTAATAAACGTGTAATACATAAGGCTGTAATCTGTTACTGTAATAAACATGTAATACATAAGGCAGTAATCTGTTACCGTAATAAACGTGTAATACATAAGGCTGTAATCTGTTACCGTAATAAACGTGTAATACATAAGGCTGTAATCTGTTACCGCAATAAACGTGTAATACATAAGGCTGTAATCTGTTACCGCAATAAACGTGTAATACATAAGGCTGTAATCTGTTACCGTAATAAACGTGTAATACATAAGGCTGTAATCTGTTACCGTAATAAACGTGTAATACATAAGGCTGTAATCTGTTACCATAATAAACGTGTAATACATAAGGCTGTAATCTGTTTCCGTAATAAACATGTAACACATAAGGCTGTAATCTGTTACCGTAATAAACATGTAATACATAAGGCTGTAATCTGTTACCATATTAAACGTGTAATACATAAGGCTGTAATCTGTTACCATAATAAATGTGTAATAGATAAGGCTGTCATCTGTTACCGTAATAAACATGTAATACATAAGGCTGTAATCTGTTACCGCAATAAACGTGTAATACATAAGGCTGTCATCTGTTACCGTAATAAACGTGTAATACATAAGGCTGTAATCTGTTACCGTAATAAACGTGTAACACACAAGGCTGTAATCTGTTTCCATAATAAACGTGTAATACATAAGGCTGTAATCTCTTACCGTAATAAACGTGTAATACATAAGGCTGTCATCTGTTACCGTAATAAACGTGTAATACATAAGGCTGTAATCTGTTACCGTAATAAACGTGTAATACATAAGGCTGTAATCTGTTACCGTAATAAACGTGTAATACATAAGGCTGTAATCTGTTACCGCAATAAACGAATAATACATAAGGCTGTCATCTGTTACCGTAATAAACGTGTAATACATAAGGCTGTCATCTGTTACCGTAATAAACGTGTAATACATAAGGCTGTAATCTGTTACCGCAATAAACATGTAATACATAAGGCTGTAATCTGTTACCGTAATAAACGTGTAATACATAAGGCTGTAATCTGTTACCGTAATAAACGTGTAATACATAAGGCTGTCATCTGTTACCGTAATAAACGTGTAATACATAAGGCTGTCATCTGTTACCGTAATAAACGTGTAATACATAAGGCTGTAATCTGTAACCGTAATAAACGTGTAATACATAAGGCTGTAATCTGGTACCGTAATAAACGTGTAATACATAAGGCTGTAATCTGTTACCGCAATAAACGTGTAATACATAAGGCTGTAATCTGTACCGTACGAGACTTTTGATACACACGACTGCAGGTATTACAGTACCAAAATATTTTCCCATAGGCGACCACTATAACGTTCAGACGAAAAAATACAGGATCGCATCACTTTCATATTGGCATTGAAATATATTTGCCAAGTATAGTCCGCCAGACAACTTTTTCTGACCCGAAATCAGGGGATCGTGCAACAAATAAGAGAAAAAAACTGATCGAAAGGGAAGTACCAGTCACGTGCACATTTTTTTCAGGGAATACCCAACAAAAAACACACTAATAGTCAATTGTATTTTTTTAAGTCCAAAAGTCATCAAATCACCCTCTTTATTCATCTTGAATATTCAACTATAATGCAAGATGTCAGTAGAATAATCCAAACCTTTATTGAAACAATTTATTTTCACAAGGCTGCCTATTTTTAAAGATTGCATCATTTCCGAGTGCAGCTTTTCAAGGCGGGTAACTCTAATTCAAATATTTAGTACAGTTATACCTGCAATCTGCTGCCGTAACAGACTTTTAACCCTTTACTTAACCTGAAAAGCAGACGACACTTGCAAAAATAATTCTTGAATAACTAATTGTTTTCATTTTTTGTCTCAAAAACATAGTTTATGACCCCTCGTTGGAACGAGCTCGACGAGCTCGTTCCAACGAGGGGTCATAACCTATGTTTTTGAGACAAAAAATGAAAAAAATAATGAAAATTAATTAGCGATTTTTGAGAATAGCGCTGGCCGGTTTTGACCGTTACGTTAGGTAAAGGGTTAATATATAAAGCTATACGGTACGGCCGCCGTGGACTGGTCACTTTCCACGGGTGGGCAATATTTCTTGATTCTGAACACTAATTATAGGAATAGCCATCAAAAATTTAATTAATGAAACACCAGGTACAACCCAGTGCTTCATTAATTAAAATTTTGCTACTGCTGATTGTTATTACTTGGTAAACGCGTAGGTCGACATCACAGCCCACGCGTGGATTACGACCATTCCACGGCGACTGTACTGTAACCTTACCGTACCCAAACTTTGATATACAGTGTTGCAATCTGTTGCGAAAACAAACCTTTTGTATAATGGGATGTAGCCTACAGCCGTATTGGAAGTTTGAAAAACGGGGCTCTAATGTGTTATTATTAGTTATACGGGGCTATAAAATTATATTTGGATATACAGGCCAATGATATCTTATCCTCTGGTAAACAGGACTATATAATCTATTATCGTTGGATATACAGCGCTAAATAGTCTGTTATTTTTTATATACAAGTCTTCCACTGTTATCATTTGGCATTCTGGATATATAATAAAACAGGGTTGAATAACATGTTATCGTTCGATATACAGGGCTAAATAAAATGTTATCGTTCGATATACAGACCTACAATCTGTTATCGTTTACACAGACCTTCAATCTGTCATCGTTTGATGCGCAGGGCGAAACATGGAGATTATTACCATTATGTGGATGTACAAAATATGTATCCGAGTCGAGCTCCTGGTTCTAAGGGCAGATCACGACGAGTCGAAGACGAGTCGTGATCAACACTTAGAACCCGGAGCGAGATACATATTTTGTACATCTACATAATGGTAATATTCATTTTATCTTACAATATATTGGGGATAAGTCAAGAATGTAGACGAATATATAACGAACTATTTATTCGTACGGATGAACAAAAAGAAAAAAAAAGGAACTCACGCGAAAGGAACGTGCTTGTATCCGACCCCCTGATACAAACATCTGTATCAGGGGTCGGATACACGACAGTTACGGAGTTAATACAGACGAAATGCATGTGGATTGTAAGATAAAATCAGTTATCGTTTGATATACAGGGCAATATATTCTGTTATCGTTTGATATACAGTACTAGATAATCTACTATTGTTTGATGTACTGGGAAATATCATTTGTTATCGTTCCACATACAGGGCTATAATCTGTTATCATTTATACAGGTCTATAATCTGTCATTATTTGATTCACTGGGCTTATACAATCAGTTATCGTTTGATATACAAGGCTAGATAATCTATTGTTGTTTGATATACTGGCAATACCATCTGTTAATCGTTTAATACACAGGACTATAATCTGTTATCGTTTGATATACAGGGCAAGATAACCTACTACTGTTTGAATATACTGGGCAATATCATATGTTATAGTTTGATATGCAGGGCAAAATAATCTACTTTTGATATAAGGGGACTTTTTTTCAGTTATCTCCGCCAACATGTATGGTATATGGAGGTTTAATACCTGGATGTTGGTTTTTAAACACCGAGCCGCAGATGAGGTGTTTAAATGAGACATCCAGGTATTAAATCTCCATGTACCATGCATGTTGGCGGAGATAACGTTTTTGTCCTGTTTGAAACATAATAGAAACAATCCTCAATACAGTTAATCCACCCGTCCGTGTTCTCAATCCTCAATACAGTTAACCCACTTCGTTCGTGTAATCTATTCTCAATACAGTTAATCCACTCCGGTGGTATTATCTATCCTCGGTACAGTTAATCCACTCCATACTTGTTATTCTCAATACAGTTAATCCACCCGTTCGTGTTCTCGATCCTCAATACAGTTAATCAACCCGTCTGTGTTCTCAATCCTCAATACAGTTAATCCACCCGCCCGTGTTCTCAATCCTCAGTACAGTTAATCCACCCCGTCCGTGTTCTCAATCCTCAATACAGTTAATCCACTGCGGTGGTGTTATCAATCCTCAATACAGTTGATCCACTCCACCCGTGTTCTCAATCCTCAATACAGTTAATCCACCCGTCCGTGTTCTATATTCTCAATACAGTTAATCCACCCGTCCGTGTTCTATATTCTCAATACAGTTGATCTACTCCACCCGTGTTATAAATCCTCAATACAGTTAATCCACCCCGTCCGTATTCTCAATTCCCAGTACAGTTAATCCACCCGTCCATGTTCTCAATTCTCGATACAGTTAATCCACTCCGGTGGTGTTCTCAATTCTCAGTACAATTAATCCATCCCGTCCGTGTCCTCAATTCTCAGTACAGTTAATCCACCCGTACTTGTTCGCAATTCTCAGTACAGTTAATCCACCCGTCCATGTTCTCAATTCTCAATACAGTTAATCCGCCCCATCTGTGTTCTCAATTCTCAGTACAGTTAATCCACCCGCCCGTGTTCTCAATTCTCCGTACAGCTAATCCATCCGTCCGTGTTCTCAATTTTCAGTACAGTTAATCCACCCGTCCGTGTTCTCAATTCTCAATACAGTTAATCCGCCTGTCTGTGTTCTCAATTCTCAGCACAGTTAATCCACCCATCCGTGTTCTCAATTCTCAGTACAGTTAATCCACCCGTCCGTGTTCTCAATCCTCAATACAGTTAACCCACTCCGTCCGTGTAATCTATTCTCAATACAGTTAATCCACTCCGGTGGTGTTATCTATCCTCGGTACAGTTAATCCACTCCATCCTTGTTATTCTCAATACAGTTAATCCACCCGTTCGTGTTCTCGATCCTCAATACAGTTAATCCACCCGTCTGTGTTCTCAATCCTCAATACAGTTAATCCACCCGCCCGTGTTCTCAATCCTCAGTACAGTTAATCCACCCCGTCCGTGTTCTCAATCCTCAATACAGTTAATCCACTCCGGTGGTGTTATCGATCCTCAATACAGTTGATCCACTCCACCCGTGTTCTCAATCCTCAGTACAGTTAATCCACCCGTCCGTGTTCTCAATCCTCAATACAGTTAATCCACCCGTCCGTGTTCTCAATCCTCAATACAGTTAATCCACCCGTCCGTGTTCTATATTCTCAATACAGTTAATCCACCCGTCCGTGTTCTATATTCTCAATACAGTTAATCCACCCGTCCGTGTTCTATATTCTCAATACAGTTGATCTACTCCACCCGTGTTATAAATCCTCAATACAGTTAATCCACCCGTCCGTGTTCTATATTCCCAATTCAGTTAATCCACCCGTCCGTGTTCTCAATTCTCAATACAGTTAATCCACCTGTCTGTGTTCTCAATTCTCAGTACAGTTAATCCATCCCGTCCGTGTCCTCAATTCTCAGTACAGTTAATCCACCCGTACTTGTTCTCAATTCTCAGTACAGTTAATCCACCCGTCCATGTTCTCAATTCTCAATACAGTTAATCCACCCCGTCTGTGTTCTCAATTCTCAGTACAGTTAATCCACCCGTCCGTGTTCTCAATTCTCCGTACAGTTAATCCATCCGTCCGTGTTCTCAATTCTCAGTACAGTTAATCCACCCGTCCGTGTTCTCAATTCTCAATACAGTTAATCTGTACTCCACTCGTGTTCTCTATTCTCTACACAGTTAATCCACTCCCGTCCGTGTTCTCATTTCCATTACAGTTAATCCACTCTGGCAGTGTTCGTAATACTGTAATTATCAAAAGATCGTGGACACACAACACATTAACCTGTCAAGCAAAGTAGTTTGTCTTTGGGTTTTTGTCACAATAACGTTAATTCCAACACCTGCCATAGTTACGCCTCTGTAATGTTTGTATGTTTTGAAGCCAAAATATAAAAAATATTTAGGTATTGACGAATTGTAGTTTACAAGTTTCGCCTTTTAGTTGTGTTAGGTAAAGGATTCTGAATAATGTCCAACGTAATCATTGTGACATTCTGGAGCATGGTGGTTCAGTGGTCAGAGCATTGGACTTAAAACCAAAAGATCGACGGGTAGATTCTGACCAGAGATAACTACATTTGTGATTGGACAGAGCAAGACACTGAATTCTGATCGCCCATGTGAGGGAATTGTAACGCTGTGTACTAAGACGTAATGCACGTCGCTGGTACACATGTCTTTAACCGCAGCTAACTCTGTTTGTACCCGATGTGACCATTACTGTTAACCCCCCCCCCCCCCCCAAAAAAAAAAACAAAAAAAAAACAAACATTGTGACACTCCAATTAACGTAATCATTATAACACTATTATCGCAGTTATTCCTGGCGAGGATCGAATCGTGAATTATTCAGTTTATAGTTTATAATGACGTAACCACCGAGCCTCCACCCTCCCACATTCAATAGTGCTGACATTATATAGAAATAATAACCCTTGAAAGGAACAAGATCCTAAAGCATTGCTGATGGCATCTTGTTGCACTAAAGGGATAATATAAAGTTTTATAAATCACTCCGCCGATTGTATAGCTTCTTAACTGGTAGAGTGCTGGAAGTCCATATTTGGGCTTTATTCTGAAGTGAAGGTACCACAGCTTGAAGGCTCATATTCAATGCATGCGCTTTGTATTATCTTTGAAGTGATATTATTTAATCTGTAAGGGTTTGCCTTGTTACAATTTATGGGAGAGTGCCCATAGGCACGGATCACACAGCCCATAGGCACTCTCCCATAAATTGTAACAAGGCAAGGACATGTGTACAGGATTTGATGGCCAAAAATAATTTAGCACTCTACCAGTTAAATATTACTGTATTTGTAATGTACCCAGAAAATATGAAATACAATATAATTTAAACCTCGTCCCCTGAGTTCCAATGTGTTCTATGTGCCAGTATGGTACCAGTAGGCTAGTAGCCAGTAGGCTGCCAGTAGGCTCACAGAACACATTGGAGCTCGGGGGACAACCTGTTGAGAGAACAGGAAATGGATAAAGATTAGAGTTCAACCTGAACAACCTATTGAATATCTATTCAGTTTCAGCCTGGATAGCCTATTGATAAAGAAAACAAAGTTTCCACAAAATCCTTGGTGAGGGGATAACCGCTCCTTTGACCCTCTCTATACGCGAGCCATTGGTGAAAACGTCATAAGATAATGTAATTTACGCTTGGAAAGTAACTCTTTCGTCACCATTATTAAAACTCTTTTGTGACCAAAGAAAACTCTCTTCCATCCGTTGGCCAACATACATTCAGAGTTACCTCCCTTACATCATTCAAGCGCCTGGTTTCACTGAACTGTTTTGTATTTTTCACGCGAGTGGGCGGTGCGGTGGCGTTGCGGTAACTGGTTCTCGTCAGATCACCGAAGTTAAGCAACGTAGAGCCTGGTTAGTCCTCAGATGGGTGACCGTCTGAGCGATCGATTCGGACTCCCGCGTTGTGTCCTTGGGCAAGGCACTTAACCCTGATTGTCCGCATGGGTGCACGATGACGCCGTGTACTAAGGCGTACTGCACGTCGATGGTGCGCATGTCTTTCTTCAACCAATCTAACCCTGCCTGTGCTGCTGTGCGGGGTTACGATGTTGGGGAGCTCGCAGCTGCTCGTCGTTGCTCGGTGGTTCTCTTCGGGTTCTCCGGCTTCCTCCACCCGTAAAACTGCCACGGTCATGATTAGCCATTGTGCATAAGTATGTGACCTTAAACGCCAATAAATAAATAAATAAATAAATAAATAAATAAATAAATAAATAAATAAATATTTCACGCGAGTAACGGTTCGAAGCCTTTTTCTGTCTCCCCATCTCATCAAATACATTTTGGTGAAAATAAACCCATATCCTCTTACTATATATAACTTCTTGAAAAAAAATACATTGAAAAAAATATGGGGGTCGTTATGTGACTTGCTTTTATATTTCCCTGTTACCGTCCAAATATGGGGGTCGCCATGTGACTTGCTTTTATATTTCCCTGTTACCGTCCAAATATGGGGGTCGCCATGTGACTTGCTTTTATATTTCCCTGCTACCGCCCAAATTTGAAAAGAATAATGAATATTATCCTATTGTAACTTGTCCCTATCGCGGGGGACAATTAACCCATTTAGAGTCCTAACTAGAAAATACAATTTTCGAAAATACAATTGTAAAAGTTTCATAGTGTTGGCCTCAGGGCAGAAGACAGGATCTCAAAATTTGGTGGGCCGGGAGTTAAAAGTCCCCGGCAGTGTTCCCGGTTCGTTGACCGTCTGTACGAACTTGAAAAATAGCTCAGTATACTTTTTTAAAACAATAATAAACGAATTGGCCGGAGACGTTCCTTTATTATTTGATAGAATCACTACAGTTCACGGAAATTCTTTAAAATAATAATAAGGCCTAAAAAGAAAAAATCTGTTTATCAGGCACTCCCGCACGACCTTTTTGGCTTCCGCATGCTATCTTTTTGTAATCAATGTAAACATAAAAAAATAAAAATTAAATGGTTTATGTCTGACATTTTACCCAAGTTAATAAAATTGATAAATTTGTCCCTTGAGTGCAACAAAGCTTTGCAGTGCTTTAGTATTGAAAAGACTTGTTACATTCAAGGGACGAAATACAGCTCCACCCAAACTATTCTAGAGATTACCAGACCTGAAACATAAAACAAACCAAGAACATGAACTTTTGATGGAAAAGAAATAATTACAAAAACAAAAAAAATAAAATAAAAAAAACGGACCGTCCACATGCAATTATACAAAAAGTTGCCTAAGAAACCGAAAATCTACTTTGTGGGGCCTAAGGCACGATTTGTTTCATGTATTGTATTATTATGTTGCCATTCACTTATAATGAACAATTTAAAAACAATATTTCAAACATTGGAGTATTACTGCATATTTAAAATTGTGGTTTCTCCAATGGTCAAGTGTTTTTCAAATTAACGGCATTCAGAGAAAATGTTGGCATGCGAGCAGCCAGCAACTTTTCTAATGGACAACAAACATTCCCCACAGACATAGTGAGGGGGGGGGGGGCACCCCACCCATCACCCCACATAGTGTCGGGCCTGTCTGAGACACAACACAATGCGAAACTGTTGATTTTCTCACGGGAGCTGCGTTATCAGAAGTAAAGTTTGACAAAAATAATTCTTGTATTATAAGTCACGAACACATTAGCATTCACAACTAGTTTTACCAGCATCCAATATTTATGTATTCGTCCATTCAGAGAAAAAGAATGTTACTTATAATATTTGTCATTATTTGCTCCCCGTGGATGAAAAACCGTCGTTATTTCCGTGACACGAGAGCCGATCAAAATTCATAAATACACAACACACAACTGTCGTGTGTCGATCTATTGCCGGAGGAAAACGATGATTTCTTATGACGCAACTACTGGGAGATTTACCGGATATCAACTGGATTCCCGCAACTAGTCTAAAGAAATCATAAAATGGAGAAAATCGCCAATTAGCTACCCCATCATTACCTGCGATCAAACAGGAAAGAAGATATTAAAAGTACCGACACAGGGAGTAATGTAGAATGTACGTCTACTTACAACTAAAGCTAATGTTGTGTTGTAAGAACTAATGGTGAGAATATATTTAACTATTGTGAGCAATTTCACACTTTTCTGAAATACAAAGAAATCATGTCTTTATAACTAGTTCTACAGTAGACTCCATAGAACCCGGATGTTACTAACTACATAGATCCCGGGTATCGCTCTAGAGATTTATAATAAAGGGAAATAAATGCAATTAGTAAAGGGAGTCTACAGAGAATGTGTATACGTACTAATGACAATCTAGACAATATATCCCCTGAGTTCCAATGTGTTCTATGTGCCTACTGGCACATAGAACACATTGGAACTCAGGGGGCGAATAGTTCACTGCTCTGATTCGAGTATGATTTTTATCCTGGAGTGGGACGCGCGAAGAATTATTTCACGAGGCGTAAAAGGAGTGAAATAATCAGCTCGGCCGACGAGTGTGTAAAATCCGAGCAGTGAGCTTTTATATGTATTTTATTTTCTCCATATTTGTTTTACCAAAACAACCCTTTATAGTTGTTTCAACGCAACCGATTTGTGAACAATAAAAAAAATAGTCTGTCATCGCTGAGAGTGGAATACGGTGCTGGGAGTGGAATACGATTTTTGGCGAGTGTGAGTGGGAATGCGATTTATTTTAGGGGAAGAAAAACGACTGAAAATAAAATTAATATCTTTACCCAACGCAGACGATATCAAAATTTATTATTTTAAACATCATTTCTTTATTTCAAAAAAATTCAACAAAACCATATCATGTGACCCCTCGTTGGAACGAGCTCGTCGAGCTCGTTCCAACGAGGGGTCACATGATATGGTTTTGTTGAAATCTTTTGAAAAATAATATTTTTTCAACTGCTGAATTTGCATATTACGCGGGTGGATGCGGCCGATTCGTTGGGTAAAGGGTTAATACCTTTACTTATCCACTCTTATGTCGTGGTTCATAAAATGAAGGCCAGATCCCTTGTAAGTGATGTGTCCCCTAGTAAATGGTGTGGCCCTCAGTAAGTGGTGTGACCCTCAGTAAGTGGTGTGACCCTCAGTAAGTGGCGTGACCCTAGATAAACAGGGGCATCGTAAAGATGGGGATGGTGTAAATCTGATTTGTCCCGACTGTGAGATAAAAGGCGTTAAAGACATGTCTTGTGAAGTAGTTGGAATGTTAGTCATTCAGGAATCCCCGTCCGGGACGACCCGCGTTGTGTCCTTGGGCAAGACACTTTAACCCGATTGCTCACATGGGGGCACAATGACGCAGTGTATTAAGGCGTACTGCACGTCGATGGTGCACATGTCTTCAACCGCTGTAACCCTGCTTGAACGGAGCTTGAACAGAGTTAGAATGTTGAGAAGCTGACACTTGCTCGTCGATGCTCGGTGGTTCTCTCCGGGTACTCCGGCTTCCTCCACCCATAAAACTGTCACGGTCACGATTAGCCATTGTGCATAAGTATGTGACCATAAACACCAATAAATAATAATATTAATATTAATAATAATAACAGTCATTCAGGAATAAAGTTCAAACACTCAAGAGTTAGGGGGTTATTTCTTGGTTAGTTTTAGAGATATCAGCCCGAGATAACTTGATATCAGCCTGAGACCGAAGGTGGAAGGCTGAGGTGAAATTACTGGAGATATCAGCTGTGGTATCAACATGAGGTAACTTCACATCAGACTGAGACCAAAGGTCGAAAGCTGATGTGAAGTTACCTGCTTAGTTTCATATCGACCGAGATATGAGCCCAATGTATATATTGCTTACTTTCACAAAGCGTAAAGAGAGTACACACAGAGAGTACGATATACCGGGGGAGGTGAAATTGACCCATTTTATCAAAATTTTCAAATCACAAATGGAAGACAGTCACGCAAGTGAAATTCAATTTTGTGGGGAGGTGTGATCGTAACCGTCACACCTCCCCTGGCTACGCGCCTCACAAATGATATCACATCGACGAAACAGTTAGTTCTTCTCTCCCGTCCCTACTTCTCCCCCTCCTTATCTCTTCCCCCTCCCCCTTCTTCTTCTACCACCACAACTACAGTGTCAATTAATCTTAACAACCACTCTGGTTAAGCATTTCAAGTTACATAGTTTAACCCTTTACCCAACGCAGACGATATGAAAATTTATTATTTTAAATGTCATTGTTTTAAATTTTTCAAAAAATTTCAACAAAACTATATCATGTGACCCCTCGTTGGAACGAGCTCGACGAGCTCGTTCCAACGAGGGGTCACATGATATGGTTTTGTTGAAATTTTTTGAAAAATGATATTTTTTCAAATGCTGAATTTGCATATTACGCGGACGGATGCGGGCGATTCGTTGGGTAAAGGGTTAACGGAATAACTTAATTACACTCTTAAATCAGTTGGGTTAAAAATTAACCCAAATCGACTGGGTTGAGTGAATATGAACCCAATTGGGTTCATATTCACTCAACCCAGTCGATTTGGGTTAATTTTTAACCCAACTGATTTTAGAGTGTACAATTAGTTGTTTCTTGTAACTATTTATACTAATGTAAATCTTGTTTATAATGAGTAACGTATTTAGCTTCTATCGTTTTACTCGTCATTTATACAATGAGTTTTCTTAAAACTCATATTTGTGACTTTCGAATATTTTAACTTTTAATATTTAATATGAAGGAAACTTAAAATTTGTAGCAATTCAATTTTACCTATCTTTATAAGAAAACTTTTTTTTAACGATTTAAAAGAATTTTAGTTGTTTTCCAAAGTTTTAAAATTTTTAAATATGTATTAAAATTTTAAATATGTATTAAAATTCACTTATTTTTTAATTCGTTTCTAAATTTCTAATTTATTTTTTTTATTTTTAAATTCGTGATTAAATATTTTGGTCTAATCTTACCTCTGCTGCCTCAGTTTCATGTTTTGGAGCTTTCGTGACGACAGATTCGGGATAAATAAAAAAAAATATATTTCGATGTGTTTTCAATACAAAAAAGTTCGGTTCCAAATATGGATACGCAAAATGACTCAAACAATGTATGAATCAGCTCCGGACTCGGAAAAAGTTAGTCCCCGTTGAAGACAAACTCGTCGCTTTCGAGTGCATGGATTTTGTTTCCAACTTTTCTGGTCGATTTGTTATTAATTAGGTCGACGGCTTTTCTACATTTCTTCCATGAAACAAAAGCTTTAGGGTAGCAAATTTCCGACATATCGTCGTGTGAGAACCATAAGGTCCTATCTTCTAGTGGAAGGGTTAGGGTCGGAATTCCAGTGGAACGGTTAGGATCGGGATTCCAGTGGAAGGGTTAGGGTCGGGGTTCCAGGGGAAGGGTTAGGGTCAGGATTCCAATGGAAGAGTTAGGGTCGGGATTTCAGTGGAAGGGTTAGGATCGGGATTCCGGGATTCCAGTGGAAGGGTTAGGGTCAGGATTCCAGTGAAGGGTTAGGGTCGGGATTCCAGTGGAAGGGTTAGGGTCGTTATTCCAATGGAAGGGTTAGGGTCGTTATTCCAGTGGAAGGGTTAGGGTCGGGGTTCCAGTGGAAGATAGAACCTTATGGTTCTCACACGACGATATTTTAACAAGTCCGACCAAACAAATATTCAAACAGAGACTGGTTAATTGGGAAGGTCACTTGTTCTCATCAATATTAATGAACAATATGGGCAGTTTCATCGATTTCAAAAGATGCATTCCTGCGACAAACTGATTGTGGCATTTTTTACGATTATATGGAGAGATAAATATAAACACCCTCGCCCCACAGCTTCCTCCACCATGATAAATGTATGTAATTGTATCCATTACTCATACGTCTCTACAAGCAGGGGTCAATACTATCAAACGTTTACAATTGTACTTTCTGGAACTGTATTTTTTAGTTATGACTTTAAAATGAACCATTAGCATTTTCAAAGATCTGGCAATTTGCCAGCTGGCAAATTGCCATATCTGTAAAAAAAACTAATGATTCATTTTAGTCAATTATATTAATAGGTTGAAAATATAATTCTGCAATATACAGTTGCAAAGGTTCCATAGTATTCAGGTAGATTTCCGACAAATGAACACCACCAGTGGGAGTTGTCAGTAACTAGTCACCCGCAGAGTGGAGCTGTCACCCTCATAGTGAAGTTGTCCACCACACAGTGAAATCATCGCCCAAATAGTAACTCTCTAAATGCATGAAAAGACTAGCAAAGTTTCAGCTAACGGACCTGAGGTTTGACAGTCTGATATCAAAACCGAAACTGTATTTTGGCTTCAGTTTTTTTTGTTCAAACAAACTGAAGTCATGACCAGAAAAGTACTTACATTTCCAGCTTTTCATCATTCTAACCAAAGTTTTTCGAACTAGTGAGAGGCAAAACATTTTTCCGCGAACAAAGGCTGGGGTCGCACGCCTCCATCCATGTCGTCAAGATTCTAGCAGCATCTTTATTTGGTCAATATTTTTCTTTTTGTGACTTATAACTCATAAATCAAAAAAATTACGCAGCAATATATTTCCACTATTACAACTATAGGAGTTTAACTTGTTGGACAGAACTCGATGAGCTCCGTGAATCTAGACTGAATAGGTTTAATTTCTAGTCGCACCTTACTGCAAACATCGAGACTTGCACAGCGAAGTTAACAAAGCGGCGGTTGAAAAATGCCTCCCAATTCCACGAACTGAATCACTGTTTGTAGATTACAGACCGGGGAGAGGGTGGGGACCCGGGGTAGTAACCCCGGGGCCCGAACTTTGGGGGCCCAGGTTAGGCCCAGGAGTCCAGGCGACAAGCAAGATAAATTGCCGGTCGTATTATACTTGTTGCCACTCATGTAAAGATGGGATGGGAGTGCCCCGTGGAGATGCTCTATCAGTTGCATGAATCTTGAAGTGATAAATTTATTAAATCAGCTTGACGTAATAAAGTTATCACTTGGGGAGCGCTGTGGCTCAGTAGGTAGAGGTGCAGGCTGCAAGCCGAGAGGTCCTCGGTTCGAATCCCACCTGCGACAACCGCGTTGTGTCCTTGAACAAGACACTTCATCTCCATTGCTTGCGTGGGGGCACGATGACGCTGTGTACTAAGGCGTACTGCACGTCGATGATACGCATATCTTCAACCAATGCCTATGTTGCAGTGCGGAGTTCCGATGTTGGGGAGCTGGCAGCTGCTCGTCGTTGCTCGGTGGTTCTCTCCGGGTACTCCGGCTTCCTCCACCCGTAAAACTGTCACGGTCATGATTAGCCATTGTGCATAAATCTGTGACCTTAAACATCAATAAATAAATAATAAGTTATCACTTCATGAATTGTGCAGTCAATGGATGGAACTCTAGGTCACAGGATACTCACTGATGAACTTACAAATCTGAAACATGCTTCTAAAAATTATCATTTTGACGGCCAAAATATAACTTGATTTTTCATCACAAAAGCCGCAAGAAGTCTCCATTTAATAACTGATTTCAAAATTTTCTTACGGGGATACCCCCAGTCCCCTCCCTCTTTATCCCGACACTTTTAAAAGGGGCCCGTCACAGAATTAACCATGGGACCCGAATTTCCTCTCCCCAGCTCTTGTAGATTATTTAATTGCTTTTCGCTCGATAGAGGGTAAATATTGTAGTGGAGAAGATCGAGAAAGCAGCAGTGGGGGGGGGGGGGGGGGGTTATGTCGAAAACAGTTTGTATCAGAATGTTGGGAGGATAGAACAGAAAATGTAGGAGGCAGTGGTTCTTTCCTGTGGAGGGAAACGCAGTTCTCCTACTTTTTCTAGGGAGGGGTGGGGTGGGGTGGGGCACGACGTTCCTTCAGAATTGCGAGATCAACAATTGCTTGACCTTGATGAATATCCATCACATTGTGCAGCTAGCAATTTAATACGAAGACGTACCAGCTGTATTCAACACACTCCTACGTCCTGCATTAAACCCATTTTAGTTATCGACAATTTACTCGCATTCCAAACTATAATATGAGGCCTGAAAAAGTTAAAAATCTGTTTCTCAGGCCCTCCCGCATGATCCTTTTCGCTACCGCGTTCTCTTTTTTTATAACCAATGCAAACTTAAAAAAATAAAAATTAAATGGTTTATGTCTGATATTTTACCCAAGTTAATAAAATTGATAAATTTGTCCCTTCAGTGCAAGAAGGCTGTGCAATGCTTTAGCATTGCAAAGCCTTCTTGCACTCAAGGGACGAAATACACCACCACCCATGCTATTCTGTAGATTATTGTGCCAAAACACAAAACAAACTAAGAACATGAACTTTTGATGGCAAAGAAATAATTTCAAAAATAAAATAAAAAACCGCCCACCCACATGTAATTTTACAAAAAATGGCCCGAGAAACAGAAGATCTACTTTGTGGGGCCTAACAAGAAAACGTTTTGTGCAAGTGAAGGGCGATAAAAATCCTGCATTTTGGCGAGAGGACCGTGACTTGGTGAAAGACACAAACCCAAATGATACCGCGTTTTCTTCTAAAAATATCGATAAATTCAGAAATATTTTTTCAGCCTATTTTGCGTGCGCAATATAGGAACAGTTTACGTAAAATAATTATAATAGTAAAAATGAAAACGAGAAGTAATTACGAATTCCACATATTAGTAGATACAGTATATATACGGTTCCATTGGTTACATTTTCGTGTTTTTCAGGTACTAAGAGTTCAGTACCGCATGATCTAGGACAGTTATTATTTGATAAGGAGCCATTCGGGAGAACAGGGCTAATCAAGGCCTTCTCACCTGAGAGCCGCGACAAATAAGCGGCCGGCAAAAGTATTATTACTATTATCTCAATATACATGCGCGCTAAATGATATATATAGGTCGGATATTAATAAAAAAAAATGATGTCGAAAGTTGCATCCTTGGTTTGGAATTTGTTTTGATTTTCAACTCAACCAAGTCTCAACAGAGCGATATTCTCAAGTTCTTCTCATAAAAAAGGAGAGAGGAGGATGAATCATCTTAATTATCCGGCTATCAGAGCTATGAAATTCGCTGTGCAAAATCAACGATGATGCGATTCTTTAGTAAAAAAATTCTAAATTTTCCCGTGAAGATCTCCGATAAATAGTCGGTGATTGCTAAAATGATGCCCCCCCCCCCCTCCTCCGATCCCCTACTTCTTAGTTTCGGACAACATTCCTGATAGGTGGAATAAAAGACGAGGTGGGATTGTCGAGTCCTCCTGATTTGGGGACCGCGCACATCATCGGATGGCCCAAGTATTATTATTATTACCTCGGTTGTCGAAGGCTTTTTATAGAGATTAACTAAACTCCAAGCTTACAAAAGTTATGCTAATGATATAATTTAAGGATTATATACAAAGGATGCACCAGCTTGAGGAATATCTGGAAGGGTGTGGTTTGGGGGATCATTGTTGTTCAAAGTGAGATCTAAGTCACTGGAGCTGAAGGGGGGGGGGGGGGGGGATCTGGAAAGGCGAGGAAAGAATGCGCCAAATGTGGAAGTTAGGAGTGACAAAGACCCTGAAACATTTCATTTTAGAATGCCCAAATATCATCAAACAGTTCGTTTCCGGGTGTTGGGTGTGGGAGAAGAGGCGTGGGAAGAGGGAGGCATTTGGGAGCACAATTTTAATCAAGGTTTTCTCACTTGAGAATCGCGGCAAATGAGCGGCCGGTAAAAGTGTTATTATTATATTATTATTATATTATTTTTATTATTTTATACTTGAAGTCTTTAAATTAGTTTAACCCTTTACCCAACGCAGACGATTTCATAATTTATTATTTTAAATATAATTTTTTAAATCTTTTCCAAAAATTTCAACAAAACCATATCATGTGACCCCTCTTTGGAACGAGCTCGACGAGCTCGTTCCAAAGAGGGGTAACATGATGTGGTTTTGTTGAAATTGTTCGAAAAATAATGTTTTTCCAGCTGCTGAATTTGCATATTACGCCGGCGGATGCGGGCGATTCGTTGGGTAAAGGGTTAAACAATGTTTATTGAAAAGGGAAAGAAATGAATATCATGTTACATGAATACACAGTATAAGACAAAAAATGAAGAATGAACACAATACTACAGGAAACACAGCACATAACATGACAGTCGACGATTTTAAAACAAGATAGATTCGGGATTCGACGGGAAGCTTTAAGCTTATGTGAGTCGTCTTCAAATTAGTCTGTATCGAGTAATTTTGAACTGTCTTTTTAGGGGAGATGGCAGGTGGACACCCAGTCTGGCTATGCCACCTCCATGCAATATACATGTAATTGTCCCTGAAAACTTTTTGACTGAATGCTGGGAGATTAGGAGGGCGAGTGGGGGAGGAATACCTCGGCGGGGCAGTAGGTCAATGTAGGCCTCCTCGTTAGAGTACCGAGACAAATCAGCGGAAGGCCGAATATTTATTATTATTATTATTATTATTATTATTATTATTATTATTATTATTATTATTATTATTATTATTATTATTATTATTAAAGATCTATTATGATATAGTATAGACATACATTTCGATATGGCATCTTACGTTATAGAATGTTTCGGATGAAATTGAAAGCTGAGAACAGATGTTTAGGCGTGACTATAGGTTCAATTTAGTAAGTATTAATCTCAGAATTTGACAAGTTCCAAACTTTTAATTTTACGCCGTACAATATTGACACTATACGTGAGATAGTAGTCGATCAATACGACATTTTGAGGTAATGTTCAACAGAAATGTTGCTAATTTGATTAGTGTCATATGTGGCATCGATTATGTCGCGCGACCACGGCACACGTGATACAGAGATAGCCATCGTCATCGTGATGAAACGTATCGTGTAAACAGACAAAATCACACCTTGATGTATGAGGATTTAGTGTAGAAACTAATACGGCACGAGCCCAAAGTGACGACCATAATGAATGTAACTTAATACAATATGTCTCTTGGATTTTAACGAAGTTATGTATAAAATATAATGAAATCAGTTGGATATAGGTGTGTGGTGGAGGAGGGTCTTTGGTTTCTAAGAAGCCCCTCCACTCACCCACCCACCCACCTGTATCCAACCGATTATAATACCCCTCCCCCCCCCCACACACACACATATGTGCACAGTTTACGTGATGTATAAAATAGTTAATTTGCTAATAATATAATAATAACACTTCGGCCGGCCGCTGATTTGTCGCGGTTCTCGTATGAGAAGGCCTTGGTTACCCATGTTCAACCAACTACCTCCCTACTCCCGCGCTTCTTCTCTCCTGCCAGCACTCGGAGACGAACTGCTTGATGACATCCCTTGCCCCATTTTTCCCAATCTCTTCGATTAGTATATTAACCCTCTCCTTTGAGTCGCCCCCTAACCACATGTCCTTCATTCTTCCATCCCACTTCCCAATTATACTCCCCGTGAATCTTGTTCTTTTAGACTGATATTTTGGGCATTCTATAAGAAAGTGTTCCAGGGTCTCCACCACGCCCACGTTACACATCTGGCACTCTTTTTCACTGTTTTTCCCACACAGTTTACGTGATGCATAAAATAGTTAATTTGCTTATGTGTCTGATTTTCAGTTCGACGACAATATGATATCGCGGTTTTGTGAATATCATTTCATTTAAATACGATTTTTATTTCTACATCTGAGATTGTGATATCAAATTTAAGTTGCGGATTTGCTTATAAGTTTTTTAGTTTATATTGAACCCTCAAAAAGAGAGCCCTTTCCAACAGTTAATCAGATGACAGAGTATAATTTTTATTAAACTTCCTCTCATAAAGGAGTACATAGACATCCTCCATATATCGTCGCCTGAGTGCTAGAATGTTCTATGTCCCCTATGGGAGTACTCTGTCCCCTATGGGAGTACTATGTCCCCTATGGGAGTACTCTGTCCCCTGTGGGACATAGAACATTCTAACACTCAGGTGACGATATGGCTAAAGTTGGCTTGGCAATGAAAGGGTTAATAAGGGTTCATACACAATGTTCTTAGTTTTAAAAAATGTTTTCCAAGTGTCAAGCCACATTGTATTAGAGAAAGGCTTAATTAATTTTCTATATATACTAAGTTTACTTTAGGCTTAGTTTACATTTGAATTTTTTCTTTTTTTTTTTAATGTCGCCGAAATGTTATCTATAAAAAACAAACTTCGAAGTAAAGAGAAATAATTTCTCAAATACTGTTTTAGGATCATAGTTTCTTTATTATTGGTATATATTCAAATGACATATTTAATTAATACTTAGTTATTTTGGCAAATAAAGAATTTCACGAAATGTGTGCATTGTTTAATTGTAAATAGGTGATATACTGTCGACAGAGAGGCGCGACGGAGGAGATTAGATAATCCGTGACGTGGCACCTCACAATGGGTGGTTTATTACTGAATGAGGTAGAAAAAACAACAACTTGTCCGAGAGTTCGTAGGTAGAAATCCACTTAATTATTTATTAACAATGGTAGAAGCATCCCGGGTCTCTCTCATTATACAACGTGTTGATAAAGTAGTTACTAGTTTATCCAAGAACACTCTTAATAAAACACTTAACACATAGCTTTCTTCATTGATGGGATTTCTGTTTTCTAGTTGTAAGCTCTATACTTTGATGGTGTTTCTGTTTTCTTCTTGTCTTTTCTCCTGTTATCACAAGTAATGGTATTTTAGTAATCTCCGATGGTTGGTTGGTCTGCTGGTTCGTTCATCAAGCGGTCGGTCCGTCCGTCCGACCATCCGTCAATATGAAAATAGAGCAAAACGTGTGATTTAAAACGGTGGGGAGTTACACTCTGGAACGAACGAACGAACGAACGAACGAACGAACGAACGAACGAACGAACGAACGAACGAACGAACGAACGAACGAACGAACGAAAGATATATAGAAAGGATGCGCCAGCTTTTAAGGAATATCTGGATGGATCGTTTGGGAGGGGAGGTCATTATTGTTCAAAGTGAAATCCGTGTCACTGAAGGTGAGGGAGCTGAATCGAGAAAGACGAGGAAACAGTGTACCAAATGTATCACTTTTGTGTAACGGAGACCCTGGAACATTTCATTCTAGAATGCCACAGATATTTGTCAAGTAGAACAAGACTCCTTGGGAAAAAATGGGATGGAAACATGAAGGATAATTGGATGAGGAATGACATGAGAAAAAGGGCCAATTTTATAGTTGGGAAGATCGAGAAGGGGCCAATGGGAGAAGTGTGAATTTTGAAACAGTTTTTGACTGAATGCTGGGGAGAATAGGGGGAGAGTGGAGGATAAATAACACGGCGGGGCACTGGATTAATGTAGACCTCCTCAGAGGACCGCGACCAATCAGCGGAAGGCCGAACATTTATTATTATTATAATGATCATTATAATTATTACATAAAAGTCACAAAATAAAAAAAATGTAACAATTCAAAATACAACAGTATATAATAATAATAATAATAATAATAATAATAATAATAATAATAATAATAATAATAATAATAATAATAATAATAACAACACTTTGGCCGGCCGCTGATTTGTCGCGGTTCTCGGGTAAGAAGGCCTCGGTTACCCCTGTACTCCCAACTGCCTCCCTATTCCCACACTTCTTCTCTCCTCCCAACACGAACAGCTTGATGACTTCCTTTGTCCCATTCTTCCAAATCTCTCCGATTAGCATATTAACACTCTCCTTTGAGTCACTCACTAACCACATCACTTCATTCTCCCATCCCACTTCCCCATTATACTCCCAGTAAATCTTATTCTTTTAGACTGGTATTTTGGGCATTCTAGAAGCAAGTGTTCCAGGGTCTCGGCCAGGCCTAAGATACACATCTGACACTCCTTTTCACTGTTTTCCCCAATTTTTCCCCTCAGCTCCAGTGACCGCGACCTCAGCTTAAACAACAGTGAACCCCCTCCCAAAGGTGCCATCAAGGTACTCTTCAAAACCAGGCTTCTCTTTAATACGCAGGCCACCCAAATACCTCTTTGATTTAACCCCCTCTCGCCAATTATGGTTATCATCCTCCATGACTCTTTCTCTGACGATTTGCTAACCCTGGGTTGCCCCTACGTCTAGGTCCGTGATCTCTAATGAGTAGTTCTCTGTTAGCTCCCTCACTTGGACCATTCACCCTGTCTTGGTATTTGAGTTGAAAATACCCTGGAACATTACTTTACACCATCGGCTGTCGGGGAAATATACCAAATAATTAAGATAACAGAGTTTCAATAAGTCAATCCTGTCATTGATCCTCATCCACCCAAGCTCACCCCTGATTGCTTCCAGTGCTGCGGCATTACTCGACCCCGTTATCCATCGACCTGCATCGTTCTGCAGGATTTTCAAGCTCTTTACGGCCGTCTGGTTTAGGGGTACCACTTCTGTACCATATGCTATACTTGGCAGAGCCACCATTTCCCAAATGATTTTCCCCACGAAAACCTAACTGAAACTGTTTCTCCCTATAAGTTTCATTTCGTTAAGGATTCGCCTCCTCTTCGGAATCAATTTATTTGTGTGGTTTTGGAAGATGCCTCTTCCTGTGATGTTTATATTTACACCCAGATACTCGTAGTCACCTGTCTCTCCTACACTAAGAAGTTTGCTGCATCCTTCCGGAATACAGAACTCCCCCAAACTCCACCTTCGAGTAGGGTCCACTTTACGGCCCACGGGCATAACTTTGCTTTTGCTTCCATTTTGTTCGAGTCTCCATTTGTTCCATATTTCCCAACAGCTCCCAGCATTTTCCCTAGCCCCTCTTCGCTTTCTGACACTAGCTCCATAACATCTGCAAAAAAAAATAGCTCTGGGATCGTCAAGTCCCCAACTGCAACCCCATCGTCGCTACGCAGGAGTTCATTTCTTAAACCTTTTATGTACAATGCAAATCGAATTGGCGAAAGGATACACCCCCGTTGTATGCCTACCTCCATAGGCACACGTTTTGTTGTTATGTTACCCAGGCTAAGTTCACACTATACATCTTTATATAAAGCTTTTAGAATTCCAACAAACTCGCCTCCCAAGCCCAGAGCCTCAAGCTTTCGCCACATACCCTCCCTCCATGCTCTATCGTATGCTTTTTCAACAGCCAAAAAAGAAATATAACAAGTATGATTGTACAGACATATTTTTATTTAGTAGTATACAAAATTAATTAATTAATTAATTAATTAATTAATTAATTAATTAATTGGGATTGAACGACACTTTCGACAGCCAGGGTCACCTCGTGTCGGACTGTTTTACGGGTGGAAGAAGCCGAAGTACTCGGAGAGAACCACCTAACAACGGCGAGCAACTGCCATACCGATTTTTTTACCCTGGTTTGCCACAACGTCCAGGTCCGAGATCTCCAATGAGTAGTTCTCTACTAACTCCCTCACTTGGAACATCCATCCCGTTTTGATATTTGAGTTGACAATTCTCAGGAGCATTACTTTACACCATCGGCTGTCGTCTGACCGAAATTTTGACCCACTTGGATGAAAAATTCACGAGAGGCGGCGGAAACGGGGGAAAGCGACCCAGAGGACACGTGCCTCGCCACTTTTGTTCCACAGAATTTTGTCGTAATTTGACACCGAATCTCACCTTCTACCGCTATGACCTGTCTCTTCTTCTTTAACAATCTTCCAAACAGCAGCAGAAGTAATATATTGGAGAATACCATTGTATAATAACCTTTTCAACCTGGCTCTGCGAAAGCAAGAGGTCCCCAGAGAGTGGAGGGAAAGTAAGGTGTCGTTCATACACAAAAAGGGGGATAAGGAAGTTCTAGATAACTATAGGGGGATATCAGTTAGTAGTAACATCGGGCCTTCTCTTATGAGGACCGCGACAAATCAGCGGCTGGCCAAAGAGTTATTATTATTATTATAATAATAACTCTTTGGCCAGCCGCTGATTTGTCGCGGTCCTCATAAGAGAAGGCCATCATTCCCCCTGCACCCCACCCCCTCTTCCCCTCCTCTCCTCCCAGCATTCAGATATAAACTGCTTAATAGTGTCCCTCACTTCCTCTTTTTCAATTTCTTCAATAAGCATTCCTACCCTCTCCCTCGTGTCCCCCTTCAGCCATCTATCCTTTGTTTCTTCACCCCACTTCTGCATTATTCTTCCAGTAAATTTCATTCTATGAGGTATATACTGTGGGCATTCCAAGAGAAAATGTTCCAGGGTCTCCACTACTCCAGAGTGGCACATTTGGCATTCCTTTTCCCCATCTCTCCCAATTTTTCCCCGAAGCTCCAGTGATCTTGATCTCAGTTTGAACAGCAGTGACCCTCCAAAGGTGCCATCTAGGTACTTCTCAAAAGCTGGCTTTTCTTTATATTGTAACCCCTGCAGTGATCTTTTCACGCTAACCCCTGCTCGCCAGTTTCGATTGCAATCTTCCATGACTCTCTCTTTGACAAACCTTTTGCCTTCTTTCATTCCTACTTCTATGTTTGTGACCTCTATAGAGTAATTGTCCATTAGTTCCCTCACATGTTTTGACCACCCCGTTTCTATATTAGAAATGTATAATGTATACGTGTAATGTCCTTGAATAAATATTGTTTAAACTAAAAGATCGGAGTGACCATTCCGCGACATAATTATCTAAACGAGTTACTAGCAACAAATCATACATTTCCCGATATTCTATTATAAATGTTTTTGAGACAAAAAACAAAACAAAAAAATAGTTTTTCAAGAATTTTTTTTTGCAAGTGTCGTCTGCTTTTCACGTTAGGTGAAGGGTTAAGGGGAACAAAGTGCCATCTGCAATGCTACAGCAATGAAAATGGGATGGCACCTTGTTATACTCAAGGGACGAATGTCTATCCTACCTGACCGAATCACGGTAGTCTTTGAATTTTGTGCCCTTCACTTTAATAAAGCTGTGGTCACCCCATCTTCTAGGGGGGCAAAATGCCCTTGACCTCCCCTGCCTCATCTGAGTCTGTTGACGAGAGATGACAGGTAGGCAGCCAGTCTGGCTATGCCATCCCCCGACGGTGAAAATCAATTGTAAATTTATAATATTTGTGTCACATTGTAATTGCATTTGATTTATACACTTAACCCTTTACCCATCGTAGCTGCCAAAATCGACCAGCGCTATTCACGAAAAATACTATCCAATTTTCATAATTTTTTCATTTTGTTGTGTCAAAACATAGCTTATCACCCCTCAATGGAACGAGCTCAACGAGCTCGTTCCAATGAGGGGTAATAAGCTATGTTTTTGACGCAAAAAATTGAAAAAATAGTTATTCAAGAATTTTATTTGCATGTGTCGTCTGCTTTTCGTGTTAGGAAAAGGGTTAAACATATAAATCTAAATCTAACGTAAGTCCTTCGTTGCCTCTGTACTGCCGGGAGGGGGTAAAGGAGACCAAATTTGCTCGCCGACAGGTTAATATTATTACATTCATGAAACTGACCAAATTATCCAAATCAGACGCTTAGCCAAGAATCTATATTGTGGGGGGGGGGGGGGGGGGGGGGGGGGTTGTGCGTATGCATGTGTGTGTGTGTGTGCGGGTTGGAGGAGGGTTATGGCTTCTGTAGGGGGGGGGGGGGGGGGCTCGAGCATTTTTATGCCGCACGCATGCCCTAAAGATCGAAATCTTGAATTGGGGAAGGTATGGAGGCGGTGTCCCTGATGTGACCAGCAGAGGGTTTTTTCCCAAAAATTCCTCTGGGAGAGGTTCAGACCCAGGCCTGCCCTTACCCTATGAAAGTTTTGAAAGATAAGCTCTAAATGGCGCTATTAGGGAGATTAAAAAAAAGAATTAAATTAGTTCTGTATGAGAAGCATTCTCCTACATTTTCTTGACAGTATCCACTCAATTGTTTTCTTACAATTTGGGTAATTTCTTACTTGTATTTCTGTGTATATAACTGTATGGTGCATTTTTTTCTCGTGACCCCCCAGGGACGTGGCCAGAGGTTTCCGATTGGTGGGGGGTAGGGTTGTGAATTTTTCACTGGAAGGGGGCCGGAAGGTAGGACCCCCTGGTCCCTCCCCGTAGTTGGAAATTCATTACTGAGAAAGATTTTGAGAATGAAGCCATGAAAGGGGGCACAAAATTGATTCTAGTAACTAAAATGCAAACACATTTATGATAGAATTATCAGGTTATTATTATTTGGTATTCTTCTGGGAATTGAATATGTGCTGAACAAATGCCCTAGCTGAGAACTTTGAACAATTCACACTGTCCTAACATTAAATCAGATCTTATGTAGAAATGGTCAGTTTTCGATGTTTCATATAACATTGAATGATGGAATTAACGATTTTACATGATGTGATTTTCTTGAAGTGCATTTCGAGGATTTTTTTTTTATTACGATAAGTAAGCGTACTATAGAAATCTCGTACCGATTGACAACATGCATACTTATAAAGCTCGATATTACGTACACTGTAGTTGTAAATAGTAACAGTTAGAATTTGTGCCGATTTGAAACCGAGTTGGTTTTGGGAAGTAAAGGAGACATCAGCATCACCAAAGAAGCTCTAAGATCCAGATAGATGGAATTTCCAACTACTTATGACTTGCCCTCTGAATTTCCAACTCTCGGAAATTTTGGCAGGAATGGGGTTGAAAGACCCACATACCCCCCTGCCGGCCCATCCCTGTGACCACAGTGCAGGGAAGACCGGTGGAACACCAACAGATTTGAACAAGTGGTTTTTTTTTTACATGAATTGGACCTGGGCAGTAATGCAACTGCGTACTCTTGTCAACTCCATCGGCGTCGGAAGTCCGTACCAAAAGCCTTCCCACGACTCTCAACTAAGACGTATCGATAGGTCATCTTACAGGCAGTTCCCCGTTACCCCCCCCCCCCCCCCCCCGACGCTAGTGACCATGCCCACCCCTCCCGACTACCATGACTGGACCACTGATCGAAACACGTCAAATGCGCAGAGAAACTGCTTGAAGTTTTCTGATTTTTTTTTGATAACAATCATTTGTTTTAGTTATATAAACAACCTATTTAAAATAGAACTAGAACAAATATCACTCAAATTTTCTTTTGTTTTCAATTTTTTAAAACATTCAACTTTCGGTAATATTTCAAAGCATCCAACAAAATAGATGCAATGCAAACAACCTAATCACAGTTCAAAATTGTCAGATACATCTACTCAAATATACAATGATAGTTATCGAACAACACCAAGCTGTTAGTTGAAAACTAATTACTATTAAACAAACTAGTTTGATAAACTTTCACTGGAACACAACTGTAAACACAACAAAGCAATCTGAGGCGTGGAATGTGACAACCAATGAAATTCGAGTGGGCGGATACAAATTCTTTGATGGAAAGATATAAACAGTAGTCGTTGCAGAATCTGTCAAAATCATTTTCGTTCATTATTTGCTTGCAGTTTTTGGATACTTTATCAAAAAAGGAAGATTCTGCATTAGTCCAAATAAGGTTAGTACATTTATAATTTATTTGCTTTCTCATTTTTTTCCCAGACGTGAACCCTAAATTATTAGCATTTTCCGTTTGTTTCTCTGGTGCCGCCGCTGTATTTCTGGAACATGAAAACACTTATGCCAAAATTTCTTTTTTTATAATTTGCACAAAAGTTTCCTTAAAAAGGAAATGAACAAAACTTATTTAAAATTACAGAAAACTAAGAGAATTCAGCAGTTGCGAAATAAGAATTAATGATGAAAATATAAATGCATTGTAACCCTTTGAACACAAATGTCAAAATGTCGAAACATCAAATTTGTAACATAATGTAAATCAGCAATTTAACCAAGTTAACATTTTTTGATAACTCAATGAGCTCTATCAAGCAAGACTGACCTGCTTAAATTCCTAGTTAAAGTGGGTTAATTATCTGGTAAATATTCAACAAGATTATAATAAAGGAATCGATTAACTCCTTTGCAAAGTAACGGTCAAAACCGACCAGCCTTATTTACAAAAATCACCATTCAATTTTCAATATTTTTTCATTTTATATCTCAAAAACATAGCTCATGTCCCTCATTGGAACGACCTCGTTCCAATGAGGGCCATAACCTATGCTTTTGAGATAAAAAAGAAAAAAAAATGTATATTGGTATTCAAGAATGTTTGTTTTCAAATGTCGTCCTCCATGTGTGTTAGGTCAAGGTTTAATACTTCTGTCATTAACACTTCTCCAAACTGTGATACGAATCTAATTAAAATCTCTCACCAATCTCGTATTTATAACTCAGTTACGTATCCATGAACAATATTATTTTAAGTAACAACAGACTTTTTTATTTTCAGTCAACATGTATGAAGAGTGCTTACTCGGACGTGGAGGAAGAGGCTTTACTGGTGCTCATGGGTATGGTCTGATGACCGCACCTGCTTACCACACACCCAGTCTATCATCACTTTATCCACCTACCACAGACACCCTGCAATATACAGGTACGTTTGTTACATAGTATTTCAGAATTAGGAGCATTTTACAGGATATGGCCAGTATGTATTAAACTAAACGTTAAATAGAAACGGGAAAAGTCAGCACGCCGATTGTTGAAATCACACCAGTGTGTTTGGGCTTCTAGGCTGAGTTTATACACAAAATTGATTAACGCGAGACATCACGCTAAAAGACTCGTTTCACCTTTATAACTTTAATATGCATTTTCACAAACAATCAACAATATTTCTTTACTTGTTTTGTGATGAGTGTTGGGATGAGCGATTCATAGATTCCCCCATCCTGATTGAATAAGTGTGTTGGGATGACTAGACCCCCCCCGTACTATCGCTTATATTATATGTCACATCATTTTTAATAACGACATAATCCAATTTGCATTTTCGATACTTTCTGTATAGGCAATAAAATTCACATTCAACATGCACCAGGCAATAAATTTTGTTGTCGCCCCTCAGTAAATATATAAGTATTAAGTTTGTAAATAATTTAAGGTATTTAATTTTCTATTGCATTCTATTAATTTTGTAAATAAGGCCCTACAAGGTAGATTTTCTGTTTCCGAATCTTTATTTTTTTTTTATAAAATTGCATGTGTGCGGGTGATATTTTATTTTTGTAATTATTTCTTTGCCATCCAAAGTTCATGGTCTTGGTTTGTTTTAGGCCTCATAATCTACAAAATTTAAAAGGATTGCAAAGCCTTGTTGCAGGCAACAAGGCTTTGCAATGCTTTTAAATTGCAAGGGGCAAACTTTTCAATTTTATTAACTTGGGTAAAATATCAGAATAATTTGTATTTTTTTCTTTCAAGTTTGCATTGGCTATAAAAAGAGAGCTTGCGCAGCCAAAATGACCATACGGGAGGGCATGAGAAACACATTTTTAACTTTTTTTTTAGCCCTAATCTAAGATATTTTATTTAATTTCAGATCAGTACAACGCATTCAATCCATTGGCTCTCCAAGACAGTAAGAGACTCATTCCGTCCGACCATCAACTGGAAGACAAAAACATCAAAGTGACATTAGAAAATGAAGAATTGTGGAAGAAATTTAAAAATGTGGGCACTGAAATGATCATTACGAAACCAGGAAGGTAAGAAACATGAAACTGTTTTTAGGCTTTCCATTTGGAGGAAACTGACGAAATTCTCCCATCGTCAAACCCAAAATGACGTTTTAAATTAATTAAAAAATTCTCGTTCCTCGGAGGAGTCCTAAATTTATTTGTTTACGTCAAAATGCAATATGTATATTGAAAAAGAAGAGCGAATTTCTTTAGACACCCGCCACCCGCCTTTTGGTGATACCAGATATAAAAGCAACGATTCTAATGTTTTGACACCTTAATCTGGTAGAACAAGTTTGAGAGTCATTGAGAAAAAGTTGACAGTCAGCCTAGAAAGTTATACTCAGATCTTCAACCATTGTTGGTTATTAATTGAATGATTCCGTAATTGACCTATTAATTAAGTGAGAGTTTGCGGTCAATAGAATAGAACTTGTAGGAGACAGACTGTCTGGGGCGAGGATTATCAACGTGCAGAAAATCAGACTTGTCTCTACAAATTTCTCACCTCAATCACCAATTAAGACCTTAATGCCTTTGTAAAGGGAAAGTGTTTTAAAAACAAACGGTTTCTATAGACAAGTAGACAATTGCATAATTGTACTAACGAAACCGATCAAAAATACCAAGCATCGAGCGAGGAGTGTAAAAAGTTGAAAATGTATTTTTTTTTTTATATATATATAATTGTTGAACTGGATAAGCTCAGGAAAATTGGTTTCCAATATCATATTTAGTTGCGGATACAGAATTTGGTGTTATGGAGGAGTTGGGGTGGGGGTGGGGGTGGGGGTACTTCAATCATCAGTAGAGCCATACCCATCTCGTCGTCGGAAGCCAATGTGGTTATCGCTGGTTATACCGTGAGCCCAGTGGCCAATACTATAAAACTTGTATTTTCGAGAATTGTGTTTTCCAGTTCTGACTTTAAACCATTAGCATTTTCAAAGATCTGGCAATTTGCCAACTGGCAAATTGCCATATCTTTTAAAATGCTAATGATTCATTTAATTCAGTTATATTAATAGGTAGAAATACGATTCCAGAAAATACAATTGTAAAAAGTTTTATATTATTGGTTCGTGGTCTCGGTGTATGATGAATATTGACTTTCAAAAAATCAGGGTGTGGTGGGTCGCCAGTTCTCCTCCCTCGATCCTCTTATGATATTGTGGTTTATTATAATTTTTTCGACTATCACATTGTTGTTTATTTTAGACATTCTGGAAATATAACTTCGGGAGATATAGCGGACACATTATTTTTTACATTTTGATAACAGTGAACGTGTTTCTATGACCACATGTCCTGTGTTTCTTTTTAGCACTAAATTAGTTATCATATAAAGCTGTATAAATCAATAAAGGTTTTGTTAACAAAACTATCCCAAAAAATGTTTTAAGTTTTAGCGTTTTGCAATTGTAATCAGATATCCAGACAGGTTTGAAATAATATTCTAATATATTAACTTTCTTTCTGATAAATCTTGATTTAAAACATGAGATAAACAAATACATAAAAAAATCGGCAGTACATAAGTAAATTGAATTTTATTCTAATTGTTTGATGAAAATTTTGAAATATTTAAATAGAATAATTTAACAGAAAAGGGAAACCAGTTATATACAATATTTGATGTAATTAACAAACAGCCAGACATTTTAAGCTTAGTCTTAGCTTATCCCTGGCGCCGTGTAAGTTTTCTTTTCTTGATTAGATAACAGTTAGCTTACTTTCACCGGTAATTTAATTTTCAACTCAGAATGTTGCATGAATGATTAAATTTTCACAACACTTAAAAAAAATTCTTTTCAAAATTCCTATTTTTTTTCAAAACTAATAACATTTATATTATTGCTAAAAAAAAAAAACAAGCCAAAAATACAAATTTTTCTTAATTGATTAAGATATTATTGGGACAAGCCAGACTATAACAAGCTTACCTCTGGCGCCGTATACATGCTCTCGTTATTATCTTTCTAATCAAGTATTAATTAATTACAAAGCGAGTTACAAAAACACATTAATTTGCCGACAATCTAAATTTTATGGTGTGAAAATAACTGGCGACGATTCACGGTGAGCATAATTAATACAAACTGTTGTAATATGGGTTTTTGTTTTAATCCTTTACCTAACGTAACGGCCAAAACCGGCCAGCGCTATTCTCAAAAATCGCCAATTAATTTTCATTATTTTTTTTCATTTTTTGTCTCAAAAACATAGGTTATGACCCCTCGTTGGAACGAGCTCGTCGAGCTCGTTCCAACGAGGGGTCATAACCTATGTTTTTGAGACAAAAAATGAAAAAAATTAGTTATTCAAGAATTATTTTTGCAAGTGTCGTCTGATTTTCAGATTAGGTAAAGGGTTAAGGCAATTTTGTTCAGCAATTTTCTGTCGAAAAACTGAGCGATGTAAGAGTTCCAGTTGGAAAGAGCAACAACGTACTATAAACGGAACAGAATTAGAATGCCGGGCATCCCCAGGACGTCTCCCCATAGAACATTTCTTCACAAGAAAAGTTTTTTTTTATTTTAACCCCGAAAAGGCTATGGACAGCCGCTGTTGAATTTCATAGAGCGCTTTTCAAGCCAGTTCACCACAATTTCTTTGATAAATATCTCTGACTCGATATGGCACAGTGGCAGTGACTATTTATTTATTGCGGTTTAACGATACTTTCGACAGCCAGGGCCACGTCGTGTCAAACCGTTTTACGGGTAGATGAAGTCGGAGTAGCATACCCAGAGAGAACCACCCAGCAACGGCTAGCAACTGTCTGGCAGCGACTGCTACATGCAGGTAAAATTAAATAAGTTCGTAATTCGAGATCCAATTTTCAGTACATTATTTTGTGAATTACTAATATAATTGTTCTGTTTTTTTTAACAGGAGAATCTTTCCGTCACTAAAAATTCGATGCCAGGGATTGGATCCTCACGCTAAATACATCGTGCTTATAGATATTGTTCCTGTTGACGAATGTCGCTACAAATATCATAACTCAGAATGGGTAGCTACAGGAAAAGCTGAACCTCATGTTCCAGGGAGAATCTATATTCATCCTGACTCACCGGCACCAGGATCTCATTGGATGAAACAACCAACAAACTTCCACAAAACAAAACTGACCAACAACAATCTGGATCAGAATGGCCATGTAAGTGAATATTTCATATTTCAATAAACATTTTGTGAACAAAAATTTCAGATCAACTTTTTAATACATATCTCCCGTTGCCTGCACGGGGCCACGATGGCGCCGTTTACTAAGGTGTACTACACGTCGATGATGCACATGTCTTCAACCGCTGTAACCCTGCTTGAGCGGAGCTTGAACAGAGTTAGAATGTTGTGGGGGCTGACAGTTGCTTGTCGACGTTCGGTGGTTCTCTCCGGGTACTCCGGCTTCCTCCACCCGTAAAACTGTCACGGTCACGATTAGGCATTGTGCATAAGTATGTGACATTAAACACCAGTAAATAAATAAATAATACATATCTGTTTATCAATGATTTGCCATGTGCGGAGGAACAAGTGCAATAACTCTACCAGTATATATACAGTACGTGGAGAGTGTAGTGTAAAGTTACTAAATCAACCGTAGAGTGGAGATGCTACCCAAGCAATATTTGCAAATTTGCTGCAAAGCATAACAAGCACAAGCAAAATTCCAGCCAACGGACCTCCGGGTTTAACCTTGCGTTTCTTGTCCATACGTACAGAATTTGAAAGTGATACTTTGGGTGATACTCCACATTACGGGTGATTTAGTTGCAATCCACTCTCCACGTACTGTATATTCAGGTGTTTAGATCTGCGGAGACTTTCTTGTCGAGAAGTACGTATGTGGAACGACAGGAGATAATCGCCATGCACACTTAGTAGATACGAGAATCAGGGCTCTGGAATTTCTGCCAGAAAAGTAGAACTACTTTGCATCGCTATTTTTTGTCGGAAATTTGAATGTATCGTCCCAACAGTTGAAAACGATCAAGACTTCTCCACCTTCTAACTTTCACTAGTTGAATGCTAGAAGCCACTATCATGCCTTTCAAAAAAATGAAGATACCAGAGCAAAAGCCAACATTTTCCTTGCTCATGTTTCATTTTCATTCAAACGCAAATAATATTTTGTTTACTTAAATTTGTTTTATTACAAATTATTGGAGAGTGCCTGTAGGCACTCTCCAATAATCTGTAATAAAACAAATATTGATGAACAAATTCTGACCACCAAAGATAATATAGCCCTTAACCAGTTAATCAAAACGAAATTTGATAACTTCAACGAGGACTTAATTTATTTAATCGGAACAAATTGTTAGAAATAATTTAAAACACCCGAACTTACTTCTCTACAGTTCATGGAAACAAGATGTTGAAGAGAAAAATTACTCTTTGTCCGCAATTGATTTTTCTCTTTCGGGACATCCATTTCGTACACCGGCTTTCCAGAATTCGATTCTCGGCTTTAATGATTAATCACTTCTTTAACACAGAAGTCGACAACATACAAATATACAAACTGCTCCGACCAGAAATTTATTCTTATATCCGGTGATTCATTATCGCAATTTTTCTATTTTTTTTCCAGATTATTTTGAACTCTATGCACAAATATCAGACTCGAGTTCACGTGGTCCGAGCCAATGACATCATAACAATGAGATGGGGTACCTTCAGAACATTCACATTCTCAGAAACCCAGTTTATTGCAGTTACGGCGTATCAGAACGAACAGGTAATTATAATCTTAAAAAGTTTTTTTAATAAATATTTTATTTCAGTGAACAGAAAAGGGTTTGGCAAACAGGCTATGCCTATAAGTAGCCTCACCCTACATCAATTATTATTTAAATAGTGCTAGTTTAATTAAATTAATTTGCGAAATATACATTGGTTTTTTAATATCACTAATCTCAATAGGAAAGTCTCGCCTTCAAGTACTTCAGAACCACAGTAACTCACTCTCAATCCATTTCTATCCAACTTGTACCGAAAAATAGAATGGAGAAAGAGAGTTATTAGGTCCAGTGTATCTGTGCAGGAATTAGCACGAAGGATTTGCACAGAAGCCTCGTTACTCTTAAGATGTGATCAAAGATGCATATTTTTGGAACCATATTTAACAAATTTCGCCATCGGGCTGAAACTAGTTTCAGCCCGATGGCGAAATTTGTTAAACATATAGAGCCAAAAAAGTGAGCGCCAGCCAAAGATTGCTTTGTATTCTGAATTCCTACCATGTCATTGAAGCACATGGGCTATGTACATCAGAATGTGGGCACCCTTCTATTGATCCCCTCCCAGTTCGAAATACCTCCAGAGTCCACGAGAATATTTCTACAGAGTTTAACAGGAATATTTCTATTGTATTCGAGAATGAATTTTCTAGTTGGAATTCCCATACATCAGAACATTTCCAAAAATAAATGCTGTGGCAACTTAATGTATCTCCTGACGAAGAACGGTTTCGGCCCGCCAAACTCGTGCAGGAACGTTGTGTGATGGTTCTATCCCTTTCAACCCTGTTAGCGGTGTTCTTTGATGATTGTCTGACGCAACGTAAGGAGCTAGTAGCTTCAGGCAAGTACAGTCTGCCACTTGTCTTTACTTGTGGGGGTGAGGGTGGGGGCGTCATAAGCAAATATACCCTGCTTCTGGCCTTGTGTTTAGCGTTTGAGGAGAGAAGGCAGCTAAGTCCAGATAGGGACGGTGATGATCACGATGATGAAGGTGGTCATGACGGGGGTGTTGCCAAAAGGCAGCAAAAAAAGCACAGCCATTTTGTGATTCCAGCGAAAAACTGCTTGCCGGGCTCCAGCTACCAAAACTTCTCTGGTTTGGTGACTAAATGTATCAAAAACATAGCGTATGACCCCTCATTGGAACGAGCTCGTTGAGCTCGTTCCAATGAGGGGTCATAGGCTATATTTTTCAGAAAAAAAATTAGTTAATCAAGAATTTTCGCAAGTGTCGTCTGCCTTTCGTGTTAGGTTAGGGGTTAAATTAGAACTCATATTTTACATATAATTTATTTGTTTTTCTTTTCTCGTTTCCAGATCACACAGCTGAAAATTGATTTTAACCCATTTGCAAAAGGATTCAGAGAAAGTGGAAATAACAATAAAAGGTAAATATATTTATCGATTTACTACTAACCATATAAAATATTTTATAGTTCTATCGATTTACTAATTCGATTACAAAATATATCATAGATCTATCGATTTACTAATTCGATTACAAAATATATCACAGATCTATCGATTTACTAACCAGGTTACCTCCCCCAAACAACCTCCTATATATTACAGATCTATTGGTTTTCTAACAAGGCTATTGGACCTGAATACCCCAAAGGGAGCCCCTATATATAACAGATTTTATTGATTTTCTAGCCAGGGTATTGGACCTGAATACCCCAAAGGGAGCCCCTATATATAACAGATTTTATTGATTTTCTAGCCAGGGTATTGGACCTGAATACTTCCCCAAAGGGAGCCCCTATATATTACACATTTTATCGATTTTCTAGCCAGGTTATTGGGTGTGAATACTTCCGAATGGAATGGTTTAACGCGCCGAAGGCGCGCAGGGACGGTATGGGGAACAAGCCCCTTTCGACCCTCACGAATACTTCCCCAAAGGGAGCCCCTATATATAACAATTTTTATCGATTTTCTAACCAGGTTATTGGATCTGAATACTTCCCAAAAGGGAGCCCTTACATATTACAGATTTTATCGATTTTCTAGTCAGGTTATTTGATCTGAATACTTCCCCAAAGGGAGCCCCTATATAATTACAGATTTCAGAGATTTTCTAACCAGGTTATTGGATCTGATCTCACCACAACTTTCATCCCAGTTTTTCCATCCCTGATACTAGTACATAAAACTCGAGTGACAGGTCGTCCCCTGAATTTAAATCTGTTCTATGTACCAGTAGGCCAGTAGGTACATAGAACACATTGGAACTCAGTGGACGAGGTGTACTTCCAATGAATGGTTGCGCATTGACTTTCCCAGATCTCGAGAGTTTTCGCCGTCTCCCTTGTACATTCTCGACATTCTCAGATTTTGACTCAACAAAACCATACGATGTGACACATCACTGGAACGATCTTAGTGAACGCGTTCCAATGTGGGTCACATGATATGGCTTTGCTGAATTATTTTATTAAAAAAAATCAGTCGACAAAAATCCCTTCCGCGTCTACATCTACGAGTTAGACGTTTTATTTTTATACAATATCTTTGACATATTGGTGAACCAGTGAGATGCTTGTCCATGTTTTCCCGTTATCCGTCAATAGACAGACCAAAAACGTGCACTGCGACCAAGCCAGAAAATAAGCAGACTGACATCTGTAAAACGAGGTCCCCAGTGGGTGAATTTAGTGATGCTACCCTGCATAGCAGGGTAGCATCACTAAATTTACCCTCTGTGAACTTCAATCTGAATCAGGTTTTCAAAACTAAACAGAAAGAGGTACGCAGAAAGAGGATAAATTGGCCCACTGTATGGGATATCATCATCAAATTCACCCTCTGGGGACCTCATTCTGCAAATGTCAGACGTCTTATTTTCCGGCCTGACTGCGATAAGTCAACAGTAAAGGGAGATATGCGTGATACATGGGCTCAAATAATATAAAAATTGGTCCATCCTAAGAAATACAATCTTGTTCCTTTTCAACATTTTACCCAATACAAATTAGTCGACGGCACTGGAAAAAAATTCTTCAATAAATCAACATTTTTGGGGGGGTGGGGGGGTGGGGGTGGGGGCGGGGTGGGGGTTCTGTCCTCTCGATGAGTTTCATAAAACTCCTTTTTGAGACAACGAAAAAATTAATCGAAAAAATATATTTTATAAATATAACATCACTCCAATGATAATTGTTTTTTTATCGATGCAGGTCCTTAATGTCGACAAAGAGACCACGTGACGAAGACACGGAAGATAACGAAAGAAAACGACGAAACATCAGTCCTTCTTCGGCAAGTTCCGAATGCTTCTCGGACAGTGAAACAAAAACGGTCGGCCAGTGGACGCCAATCCCTTCCGTGTCACCACCTTCCAGGGAATCTTCCGAAAACAGACAGCCTTCTGCATCTCCCGATGAAATACAACATTCCAAATGGAGAGTGCCTTCTGTTTCTCCACCAGCTGTTAGCAGCGAATCGACAGGCAGCCAACAATCATCTGAATCTCCTCAGACCATTTCAGATTCAAACAGACTTTCTGTTTTGTCTGTTCCACCTACAGAATCATCTACAAACTATCATTTTTCTGCTGTATCTGTGTCGCCACCTGTTGCTAGTTTTAACGTAGAATGCCGTGCAAACTTTGATCGTTCTCCGGACTATGACGAAAATAAGATGCCTTCATCGCTATATTTCAACAGCATTCAGTTACCCGCAATACATCCAGGGCAAACTAAGGACTTTTTTACACATGATTTTGCGCATAAAACGTCATCGGCATTCAGTGTAAAGCAGGAGCCAGTATCACCAACTCTCCCCACGGAAACACTGTCGCCACCTAGCGGATTTGCTACATCTACGCCAGTTTTATCCAGAACTCACCCCACAAAGTTTAATTCTCCTTTATCTTCATCAGTTCCAGATTTTTATTTGAACTCAAATGCAAAACAATATTTACACAGTCACAATCAGATGATGCATGTGCCGACGTTTTCAGCAGCACCGGTTTCCACGTCAACGAGAACTAACGTAACGGACTCTCAAGAACAGACGACGTCACTACCTTATCCACAAGCAAGCTTCCCAACGTTCATTCCAAATGGATATATGGGATCCTCTGGTTATTTTTATTGATCGAATATCGATTTGTTTGAACTTTTTTTGTTACAGAATGTATGAAACAAGTTGCTATTTTCTGTTCTCTCCAAACGCCAATATTTACTACGCAAGCTTAATTTTTTAATTTCAAAAACATTTTCACCCCTTTCAGTGCAAGGTCTTGGAATGGTATCGCCATACAAATTGTTTCGGAAAAAACAGCCTCACCCTGATATTTCTAGGCTCATTTTGCAACAGGGGCGAAGCTAGGATTTCCTATTGAGGGGGGCCATAATATATATATATTTATTTTTTTTTTGGGGGGGGGGGGGGAGGTCGATATATGCCACAGACACACCCGAAAGCCGTAGTCCTGAGGTGTGAGGGTATGGCACTCCCATTGGTGGGGATTTGGGGGAGCCCAAATTCCCACCAATGGTAGGGCCTTACCCATCCTCACCTCAGGGCCTACTCTATCCCCTCCCACTGTTGGAGGTTCGATGAACATACAATTTTAACACAGCACGATGTTAAGTGAAGTGTGTGTGTTTGTAGGAGGGTTAGGGTGGGGAGGGGTATAATGCCTCTCCGATGGGGGGAGGGGTTAATTATTTAGGCTAGAATCCTCCTCATATTCGATATTAAAAAAAAAGGATTCGATTCGAAATGCATATTCAAATCGAAATCGCAGTGCTGAGTGTTTGAATCTTCGAATCTGGCTATCGAAAGCAATGCAACCACCATTCCCATTGATTAAAACTCCAAATATATCATTAAGGCATGGGTCCGCCTGGGTCGTGGCTTGATGACGTAGTTAGAGTATTTTAGAAATTGGACTAGAGCAACTGTAGGCTGAACAAGTCAGGTTTAAATCCAACTCTTCCTCAATACCCCGCATGAGCCACGAACAGAAATATGTACGAACGGCTGCCCTTATTCGTTCGACCCCCCCCCCCCCCCTCCTAAAAAAAGAAGAAATGTCTGTGCATGCTAATAAAAGGTGCAGCTAATATCTTAAGTGGTTTACAGTTAGCTGATCATTCGCTGTTATGGGTGATACTGGTGGAAAGAACCATCTACAAGAATAAGTTACATGACAGCATTTCGGATGCAAAAACCATATCATGTGACCCCAATTGAAACGAGCTCGTTCCAATGAGGTGTAACATGTTATGGTTTTGTTGAAATTGTTTTTCAACAGCTCAACTTGTAAATCGGAAGCGACTAATTTGTTACGTAAAGGGAAAAACATTTTTTAATCGAAAATCACCCTAAAACATCACTTAATTTATTTCAGCAATTTTGGAAAATACCATTTGTTGTAGGCTGAGAATCTTTTCGTTTGCCACTGAAATGTTGTCATATAATGGACTATAGGAAGCTGTAGATAGACGGCCCAACCCACCTCACCCCCCCCAAAAAAAAACAAAAAATAAATAAATAAATAAAAGTAAAATCTGTACGAATTCCAGATCAATGCATCCGGGCGAATTCCATTTGAGAAAGCTTCAGGATTATGTTAATAATAATGAGTCAGTCCACAAAATTGGATGATCATTTAAATCTAAATGAAATCCCAGTCTTTCGATATTTGTTTCATACGGGTGCTAATGTTGTGAATGCACGCCTTATAAATGTTGTGTTCAAACTTTGTTGGTGCAATGTGTACTCTCAGTGAGGAGAGATACACGTCTATATATTTTAATAATGTTTTTGTTGAAGTCTATGTCTATTTTAATATAGAAATATAAAAAAAAATGTTCTTGTTGTTCAGTTCCTTCTCCTATCCGTTATTGTTTCTACCATGTGTGTCCTAGGGATGGCTGTCCACCTAAAAAACTTTATGAACAGACAAAAATGTATTCACGAAATATTAACCATTTGAACACCAGAGGCCTGTTTACCGGTACAGGAATATGATACATTATGCCCTCATTAAGTAGGATGGCTGATAATTTAAAGAGTGGGGTAGACCAATCAATATTTTCAACGAGCCCTACAAGGCTGCACGTAAGAAATATTAATTGGTCAACCCCGAAATCAGGGATGTGGCGACAAGAGGGTGGGGGTGGGGGAGGGGGGTGTCTCACCCCCAGCTAGGAGTATTTTTTTCAATAGTTGGAAATTCCGAAGTCAAAAATCAAATAGTTGGAAATTCAATAAATTAACATTGTTCAGGGTAAATATTAAAATTCCAACTAATGATGAGAAATTTTGATCTTTTATTTCCAGCCGGAAACTTGAGTTTCAAATTTCCTACTCTAAAATTGACATGGCCTCAAAATTTCGACTCTGACATCAATCCGATCAATTTTCTGACCCAGACACATTATAAACGATGCCTTTTTCCGTTTCAGAACTAGTGAAAATTTTCAGACGGATTCATAACCCTTTACCCAACGCAGACGATTTCAAAATTCATTATTTTAAATATAATTTTTTTAAATTAAAAAAAAAAAATTCAACAAAACCATATCATGTGACCCCTCTTTGGAACGAGCTCGACGAGCTCGTTCCAAAGAGGGGTTACATGATATGGTTTTGTTGAAATTTTTCGAAAAATAATATTTTTTCAGCAGCTGTATTTGCATATTACGCGGGCGGATGCGGGCGATTCGTTGGGTAAAGGGTTAAAAGATATCACCCAGCGCTGCAGTGCAACCACCTATCGAAACCACTCACAGTTGGAATTTAAACCGGTGGCACCCCCAGCTGAAATCCTCTAGCCACACCCCTGCCCGAAATATTAAATATGGACTCTCCCAATTGCTTTCACTGAATATACATGGAAGATACCACTAGAGTTCAAAGGGTTAATTCAATTACATAATCGACGGGGAAAAGAGGGTCGGAGGGGCATATCGGGTTGCATCACTGGAGCTCAAAGGGTGCTAAACTGTTCCCACTCACCAGCAGATTAGTGTTCTGATATTCAAAAAATGAATCTAATTTTGAATTGGTCTTTCGTTTTGATTCTTTTTCGAATTCGTTTTCGAATCTTTCTGCTGGCACGTTCACCCGTTTTGAAAACGTATTATTCGCGCGTTGATTGTCGCTTTTTTTAGTCGATATGTAAGTTGATAGGGGCATTCACTATACACCCAGGCTGACTGTAAATTTAGACATCAACTGGTTGTCTCTCTATCTACACCTTACTTGTCGGAAGGAAATTTGAGGATCCGGCAAGAGAATTTGTACCACCGAATAGTATACCCACGCAACAGTGGTCCAGGCAGTGTTTACGGAGTACAACTGTATAGTCTAGCCCGTGGTTCACGGAGTACAACAGTAGTCTAGCCAGTGGTTCACGCAGTACAACAGTAGAATGGCCAGTGGTTCACGGAGAACAACAGTTGTATAGCCAGTGGGTCACGGAGTTCAACAGTAGTCTATACGGTAGTCACACACAGAACCTCCCAAGTCACGCTTGTCTCTCCCCGACTCTAATGAACGCATAGAACCTCACAAATCTCCCCATCTCTAATCAACACCCAGAATCTCACAAGTCTCCCCGTCTCTCCCCGACTCTAGTCACATAGAACCTCACCAGTCTCCCCAGTCCCTCCCCAACTCTAGTCATATAAATAGAACCTCACCAGTCTCGCCCGTTCCTCGCCAATTCCTTCCCAGACTCGAGTCATGCACATAGAAGTCTCGCCCGTTCCTCCCCCGATTCTAGTCCTATACTTATCACCCAGAAGTCTAGTCGCCCCAACTCGATTCATATACATAAAACTCGCAAGTATCGCCCGTCCCTCCCCGACCCCTATCATACACAAAACTTACAAGTCTCGCCAGACCCTCACACACAAAGTACCTCGCAAGTCTCCCTTGTCCCTCCACTGTTATACAGATGGACTTTTCAATTCTCGTCCGCCCCTCCCAGTTAGTGATGACAGACCTACGGCAGTGCTTTACTTTATCTACAAGATACTAAATCGTATTCTGACTAATTTTATTTGAATGATCAGTGTCTGGTAAGATAAGGGTTGTAGGGAAATGGGACGAAGGGCAAGAAGCATAACACACCAATTCTTTAACCATCGCTGAGGCAAGATACTGCCTTCCACAATTATGGTCAACTCGTACTCCAGGGTTCGGCTCCGTAACCAAAGGGAGGGGGAGAGGGGACTTTCTTCTCCCACTCTTCCTGAATATTGTCAACCCTTTATACATTCATGGTCGACATCCCCGAAACTCATTCATACAGGCCAACTCTCAGCTTAACCCCTTGAATCCGAAAGGTCGCTTTTCAGGTCCAGGATCGTCATATAACCTGCCTTCATTAAGTAGATAATTGCTCGGTGAATTTGTGTGGTAGACGAATCAAGATTTTCAACGTGCAGCCCGAAGGCTGCACGTTGAAAATATTGATTGTCTTCTCCCAATTAAGGAATATAGACTCTTCCAATTGAACTCACCGAACTGGCGTGGAAGTTACCACCAGAGTTCAAAGAGTGAATATGTGTCAGGTCTTGACATTTCTTATATAGTCTTCCATTGATATTTCTTGGCTTATTTTACCAGTTATTCCTTCACTATCTGGGTACTTAAGCGTTCAAAAAGTACTCGGAGCGATCCAATTCGCATGGAAATTTAAATTTTTTTTCTCACCGGGAAGACTCTAGACCTCTTTCTTCCATGGAGAAAACACACTCTCAATACATCCAGTGTGAAATGACATGAGGCGAAAGACATATTTTGGAACCCCCACTTCATTTGGCCTGGCTATGCCCTGCCCAGTATTACTCCAGGATTAGTTTTGAACCAGAAATACTACTGGATTTGTTTTGTACCAGTATTGCCCCAAGAATTCCTTTGCACCGGTACTATCCCATGCTTCGTCTTGTACCAGTATTACTCCCGGCTTCGCTTTGTACCAGTACTACTACAAGATTCGTTTTGTACCTATATTAATCCAGTATTGCCTCTTGATTAGTTTTGTAACAGGATTGCCCCTGCATTCGATTTGCACCAGTATTACCCCAAGATTCGTTTTGTATCAGTATTAACCCATCATTCTTTTTGTACCAATATTAATTCAGTATTGCCTCTGGATTAGTTTTGTACCAGGATTGCCCCTGTATTCCTTTTGCACCAGTATTACCCCAAGATTCGTTTTGTATCAGTATTAACCCATCATTCATTTTGTACTAATATTAATCCAGTAATGCCTCTGGATTAGTTTTGTACCAGGATTGCCCCTGTATTCCTTTTGCACCAGTATTGCCCCAAGATTCGATTAGTAGCAGTATTACTCCAAGATTCGTTTTGTACTAATATTAATCCAGTAATGCCTCTGGATTAGTTTTCTACCAGGATTGCCCCTATATTACTTTCGCACCAGTACTTCCCCAAGATTCGTTTTGTATCAGTATTATTCCAAGATTCGTTTTGTATCAATATAAATCCAGTATTGCCTCTTGATTAGTTTTGTACCAGGATTGCACCTGGATTCCTTTTGCACCAGTATTACCCGAAGGTTCGTTTTGTACCATTATTAACCCGAGATTCGTTTTGAACGAGTATTACCTCAGGCGATACCAGTAGTAGCACATGATTCGTTTGATACCAGTATTATTATACCATCACTCGTTTTGTATCAGCAACAGAACGAACAGGAAAGACAAAATCATTAGACTTTTGTTATGTGTGCTCTGTTGCAGTATTAGGAATTCTGAAGTTAGTAATATGTTGTTTTTTTCGTGAAAAATCACAAGATCTTTCGGTTTAGAAGTATTATGATAAATCTACTCTCATCTGATCGTTGGGGATTCAATAAGATACCAAAACGTATCAACAGACGCGTCTAATTCCACAGAAGACATTTTAACCCTTTACCCAACGTTACGGCCAAAACCGGCCAGCACTGTTCACAAAAATCACCATTCAATTTTCATTATTTTTCATTTTTTGCCTGGAAAACATAGCTTATGACCCCTCATTGGAACGAGCTCGTTGAGCTCGTTCCAATGAGGTGCCATAAGCTATGTTTTCAGCGCAAAAAATGAAAAAAAAAATAGTTATTGAAGAATTTTATTTGCAAGTGTCGTCTGCTTTTCACGTTAGGTAAAGGGTTATCTCTGTAACAAATTACCGTTAAAATTACTACTGCAGAGGTAGGTAAAAATGTCCTGATACCACTTTCGCCAGAAAGCTTCAGACAATGTTGAATTGGAAACAATCCGTCCCTGGAGTGCAAAAAGACGCCATCTGCAATGTTTTAGCACAGGTGCGTAGCTTGGATTTCCTGTTGAGGGGACCATAATTTTTGGCGTGTGCTAGGTCGATATATACCACAGGCATATCCGAAGGCCGTAGGGCTGAGTTGGTGTGGATATGGCCCTCCCACTGGTGGTGGTTCGGGGAGGCTTCCTCGAAACTCCACCAATGGGAGGGACATACTCACCCCTACCCGAGTCCTACGACACCCCCTCCCATTGGTAGGAGTTCGGGGGCTCCCCCGAGAAAATTTTGAACATTCAATGCCCGTAGAGTGAACCTGGAGCGCTTCGATGCTTTAATTTTCCCAATTTGAGGGGTCACTGTAATTTTCAGGGCCATTACAATGGAGCCATGTCGCATTCAAAGACGATATATATAGGATAGAAATGAATATTTAATCTGTTTAACATGTAGCGGATGGATGACGGACGGTAAATGCCTACCTGTCTCGAGTTATGGGCAAGCTTTACATAAATTTTCCAAGAATGATTACAAAGTTGCGTTAATTTGTCAAAGTGGTGGGGTTATCTGACGGGGGAAGTCTATTTGAGGAAATTCTCACGGATACATTTTCTTTGAGAGAAAAGTCCTAAAATAAAATGTCATACATCCCGTACATTTATGACTATATATGTAAGGAATTGCCTTTGATGTATGTAGCAGCAGATGACACCTCTTTTTGCTCAGAGTTCTACAGAGAATTACCTGTCATATTTAGTGATGGTTATTTCTTTAGTTATTGGGGTTTAGCGACACTTTTGACAGCCAGAGACACCTCGTGTCGGACAATTTGCGGGTGGAATAGGCTAGAGTACCAGAGCGAACCACCGAGCCACGGCGAGCAACTGACAGACTTCCCAGCGTACTAACTCCACACAAGCGGGATCAGCATTGGCTGGAGACAAGTGCATCATCGACGTGCAGTGCATCTTCGTACACAGCGCCACCGTGCACCCACGTGAGTAATCGAGATTAAATGCTTTTCCTAATGACACACCGTAGTTGCCCCTGGCGGGTGTTGAACCGTGGACCTTTCGATTTGAAGTCCAATGAGGTAACCACTGAGCCACCGCGCTCGGTAACTTGGTTGGGAATGAGTTTCCATTGTATATGGGAATTGTTGTGGTATGTAAGGGTATTACAGTGGAGCCCACTTAATTGGATATCTCTTAATTGTATATACCTGTTAATTGAATAAAATTTCCAAACACAAAACCATTTACCATACCTTCAGTACAAATTTGATCTGTTAATTGCATATGAGTTGTAGAGAAAACTCCTGTTAATTGTATATAAATTTTTGTAATATGTAAAAAAAAAATACTATGACACGCACCAAATTCCCCTTATTTATCAATCTTTTTGGCCCCACTCCATCCAATGCAGGCATTTATTCTATTATATCTTTTTTGACAGAGCTCTATGAGCTCTGTCAAACAAGATATAATAGAATAAATGCTCAGGATACCTCCAGAACACAGAAAATTAACAAAATCCCTGTTAGATGTATACTCCTGTTAAATGAATAATTTTCACTGGCAAAATGGATATTCAATTAAAAGGATTCTACTGTATTTTGTTTAGTTCAGATTTGGAAATTCCTTGTTCTTTATCGTTATTAGATCTGATAAGGAGAGAGAATTCCCCGTAATCTTTATCGTGGAGCTCGAATGTCTGTGTTATATATGAGCGATACGCAGTACACATTGACAATAAGGAAGAGAGAGTTTAATGCATGAATGTTTGGTGTATGAAAGGGTGGCGTGAGAATGTGTGGTGTGCGAATGGGTGTGTACAGGAGGGTGGTGTGAGAATGTGTGGTGTGCGAATGGGTGTGTATAGGAGGGTGGTGTAACAATGGTGGTGTATGAATGGATGGTGTAAGAATAGGTGGGGTAGGAGTGGTTATTGTGTGAATGGGCGGAGCATGAATGGGTGGGATATGAATGGGTAGTGTGTGAATGGGTGGAGTATGAATGGGTGAAGGTCTGAATGGGTGATGTGTGTGAATGAGTGATGTGAGAATTGGTGGTGTGAGAATGGGTGGCATATGAATGAGCGATGTAAGAATGGGTGGTGTGAGAATGAGTGTAGTGGGACTGGATGATGTATGAATGGGCGGTGTAAGAATGGGTGGTGAATGAATGAGTAGTGTGAAAATGGGTGGTGTGGGATTGGATGGTGTATGAATGGGCGGTGTAAGAATGGGTGGTGTATGAATGAGTGATGTGAAAATGGGTACTGTGGGATTGGATGGTGTATGAATGGGCGGTGTAAGAATGGGTGGTGTATGAATGAGTGATGTGAAAATGGGTGGTGTGGGATTGGGTGGGCATATGAATGAGCGGCGTAAGAATGGACAGTGTATGAATGAGTGATGTGAAAATGGGTAGTGTGGGATTGGGTGTCGTATAAATGAGCGGTGTAAGAATGGGTGGTGTATGGATGAGTGGTGTGAGAATGGGTGTTGTGGGATTGGGTGGTGTATGAATGGGCGGTGTAAGAATAGGTGGTGTATGGATGAGTGATGTGAGAATAGGTGGTGTGGGATTGGATGGCGCATGAATGGGCGGTGTAAGAATGGGTGGTGTATGAATGAGTGATGTGAGAATGGGTGGTGTGTAAATGAGTGGTGTAAGAATGGGTGGTGTATGAATGAGTGGTGTGAGATTTGGTGGTGTGGGATTGGAATGGTGTATGAATGAGCGGTGTAAGACTGGGTGGTGTATGAATGAGCGGTGTGAGAATGGGTGTTTTGGGATTGGGTGGGCGTATGAATGGGCGTTGTAAGAATGGGTGGTGTATGAGTGAGTGGTGTGAGAATTGGTGGTGGGGATTGGGTGGGCGTATGAATGGGCGGTGTAGGAATAGGCGGTGTATGGATGAGTGATGTGAGAATGGATGTTGTGGGATTGGGTGGCGTATGAATGGGCAGTGTAAGAATGGGTAAGAATGGGTGGTGTATGAATGAGTGATGTGAGAATGAGTGGTGTGGGATTGGATGGTGTATGAATGAGCGCGAAAATGGGTGGTGTGGGATTGGGTGGTGTATGAATGGGTAGTGTAAGAATGGGTGGTGTATGAATGTGTAATGTGAAATGGGTGGTGTGGGATTGGGTGGTGTATGAATGAGCGGTGTAAGAATGTGTCGTGTATGAATGAGTGGTGTGAGAATTGGTGGTGTGGGATTGGGTGGTGCATGAATGGGCGGTGTAAAAATGGGTAGTGTATGAATGAGTGATGTGAAAATGGGTGGTGTGGAATTGGGTGGTGAATGAATGAGCGGTGTAAGAATGGGTGTTGTGGGAATGGGTGATGTATGAATGGGTGGTGTATGAATGAGTGATGTGAAAATGATGGTGTGGGATTGGGTGGGCGTATGAATCAGCGGTGTAAGAATGGGTGGTGTGTGGTTGAGTGATGTGAGAATGAGTGGTGTGTGGATTGGATTGTGTATGAATGAGCGGTGTAAGAATGGGTGGTGTATGAATGAGTGGTGTGAGAATTGGTGGTCTGGCGTTGGGTGGTGTATGAATGATCGGTATAAGAATGGGTGTTGTGGGATTGGGTAGTGTATGAACGGGCGGTGTAAGAATGGGTGTTATGGGATTGGGTGGTGTGGGATTGGATGGCGTATGAATGGGCTGTATAAGAATGGGTGGTGTATGAATGAGTGGTGTGAGAATGAGTGGTGTGGGATTGGATGGTGTATGAATGAGCGCTGTAAGAATGGGCGGTGTATGAATGAGTGGTGTGAGAATTGGTGGTGTGGGATTGGGTGGTGTATGAATGAGCGGTGTAAGAATGGGTGTTGTGGGATTGGGTGGTGTTTGAATGAGCGGTGTAAGAATGGGTGGTGTATGAATGAGTGATGTGAGAATAGGTGTTGTGGGATTGGGTTGGCGTATGAATGCACGGCGTAAGAATGGGTGGTGTATGAATGAGTGGTGTGAGAATGAGTGTTGTGGGATTGGATGGTGTATGAATGAGCGGTGTAAGAATAGGTGTTGTATGAATGGGTGGTGTATGAATGGGTGGAGGAAGACTGGGTGGCTTACAAATGGGTGCTATATGAATGGGTGGTGTATGAATTGGTGGTGTATCAATGAATGGAGTATGTATGACTGAGTGAGTATGAGTCATATGCTGGTGTATAAGAGGGTGGTGTATAAGAGGGTGGTGTTTGAGTGAGTGGTATATCAATGGGTGTGTATCAATGGGTGTGTATCAATGGGTGTGCATCGATGGGTGTGTATCATTGGGTGTGTATCAGTGGGTGGTGGTGTGTGAAGTGTGAATGGGTGGTGCACCAATAGGTGGTGTATGAATGGTTATATAGGAATGCGCGGTGTTTTGAATAGTTCTGAACGAGAGAGAGAGAGAGAGAACATTAACCCATTTAACCAATCTCTCAGTTCTCCAGTTCAGTTCTGTAAGAAATTCCATTATGTTGTGGAATATTTGTTTACCCACTTTTAGTGGAGTTTAAGTGTACACTATCATTGACACAAAGCTATGCCCCTTAACTCACAGCGATATACATAAATTTTATTATATGCTAGCCTGTGAATTATCGCAAGTTATCTAAAAGATATATCCCGAGAAATATCCCTCAGTGGCTTCCCAAATGACTTCACGCTTCGGCGCATGGCGTCGTCTTGAATGAACGATCGGCAGATCTTTGTTATTGTCTTAACTGTTTGCAGTCGAATTGGGCTGAATGTTGCGCAGTAAAATGTCACGTAGTATATAATAACAAGAAAATCTACGCTATTTTGGTGAATATCGGGAATTCCCGATATTCACTAAAATAGCGTATATATCCTCTATATATTCTTTCGTACTCTAGTTGTAGATATTCCAATAAAAAAATATCTAATTCACCTTGCAACCATCATGATATTAACACAATTAGGCGAAATACGTGGCGTAATCCTAAAATTACGGATGTGGCGAGTCTTCATTCCTAATGGCGATGTCATAAAAAAATTCCGTCAAATGAAGTCTCGACTGTGGAACATTTCTTTACCACGGTAACCTCCGACCCACAAAACGCAAGCGCGAGCTTTACAAGTATAACTCCTCACATAAATTAACCGTGAACTTCACCAGTGTAATCCCCTTCCTTCGCATAACTCAAGTGATCAAAGAAAATGAATGCTGACGAGTATTTTCTCAGATCAAATCGTCTGGAATAGATCAGTTGGCCGGGAGAGGGAACCGTAGGTTCACTCCTTCTACTAATGAAACATTTCAGTTGCGTGGATGAAAACATAGGCGCTGGAATATTTAAGGGCTACGTTGGTTCCAGACAACGACAGTGTCGAATTTATTGCAGAATTAGTTTGGCGGCCCGAGAGCACCTCACATCTCTCAACCGCACTTATCCCCACACAACCATACAACAGACCTGAAAATAAGCAGTCTGACATTTGCAGAATGAGGATCCCAGAGGGTGAATTTGATGATGATATCCCATACAGTGGGCCAATGTTTCCTCTGGGTACCTCTTACTATTTAGTTTGAGACCCTGATTTAGATTGAGGGTCGCAGAGGGTGAATTTAGTGATAGCACCACTAAATTCACCCTCTGGAGACCTCATTTTGCAGATGACAGTCTGCTTATTTTCTGGCTTGAACTCAAACAACTTTTATATTGAAATAAAGGAAAAGTATATGATAGATGTCGAGTGAGTACCTATTCCTCCATTCTCTTGCATTGAATTATGATGTAATTTTTGTTGTGTAGGGCAAGATATTTTTAGGTTCAGCCTGTTTACCAAACCAATTTCTAAAGAGAAATAAAATATTGTTTTAAAAAAAACATTAACCGCGGACTTCACCAGTGTAACTCCCCGCATAATCCAACCGCGAGTTTTATCCGTGAAACTTCCCGCATAACTCACCACGAGCTTCATCACACATAATTCAACTACAAACCTCGCCAATGTCACTCCCCGCATAACTCAACCGCGAGCTTCGCCTGTGTAACTTCCGCATAACTCAACCGCGACCCTCACCAGTGTAACACCAGTCATAAATAAACGACGAACTTCACCAGTGTAACCTCCCTCCGCATAACTCAATCGCTAGCTTCACCAGTGTAACTCCACTCGTAAATAAACCGTGAACTTCACCCGTGTAACCCCCCCCCACCCTCTCGCATTACTCGCCCCTGTAACTCCTGCATCTCTCAACCATGAACTTCACCAGTGGAATTCCAGCATTTCTCAACCGTAGACTTCACCAGTGTAACCCACGCTTCTCTCAACCGTAGACTTCACCAGTAGAACTTCAGTATCTCTCAACCGTGAACTTTCCGCATAACTCGACCGCGAGTATCATACGTGAAACCCCTGCAGAACTCATCGCGAACTCCATCAGTATAACCCCCCCCCCCCACATAATTCAAACGCGAACTTCACCAGTGCAACTCCCCACATAAATCAACCCCGAGCTTCACGAGTGTAACCCCTCCCCGCATAACGCAAGCGCGAGCTTCGCCAGAATACACCCCTCCCCGCATAACGCAAGCGCGAGGTTTGCCAGCGCAACTCCCCACATAAATCAACCCTGAGCGTCATCAGTGTACCCCCTTGCATAACTCAAGCACGAGCTTCACCAGTGTAACCCCCACATAAATCAACCCTCAGCTTCACCAGTGTACTCCCCCACACATAACTCAAGAGCAAGCGTCAGCAGTTGCCCCGCGCTCCCCCCCCCCTCCCCCCGCATATCGCAAGCGCGAGGGTCACCAGTGTAAATACCACATAAATCAACCTCGAGCTTCACCAGTATATCCCCTTGCATAACTTCACCAGTGTAAACTCCCGCAAAAGGCAAGCGCGGGCTTCACAAGTGTTCACCCCCACGCAAAACTCAAACGCGAGCTTCACCAGTGCAACTCCCCCTCCCCCGTATAACTCGGGCGCGAACTTCACAAGTGCAACTCCCCACATAAATCAACCCTGAGCTTTACCAGTGTAAGGCTTCCTCACATAACTCAAGCACGAGCTTCACAAGTACAACCCCCACCCCTGCATAACTCAAGCGCGAGCTTCACCAGTGCAACTCCCCACATAAGCCAACCGCGAGCTTCACGGGCGTAGCCCATACCCCCCCCCATAACTCAAGCGCAAGCTTTGCCCGTGTAACTCCTGCATAACGCAGGCGCGATCTTCACCAGTGTAACTCCCCACATAAATCAACCCTGAGCTTCGTCAGAGTAACCTCCATCCCGCATAACTCAAGCTCGAGCTTCAACAGTGTACCCTCCGCATAACTCAAGCGTGAGCTTCACCAGTGTACCCCCCCCCCCCTGCATAACTCAAGCCCGAGTTTCACCACAGTAACCCCCAAACCGCATAACTGAAGCCCGAGTTTCACTAGTGTACCCCCTCAAAACTCAAACGAGCGTCACCAATGTAACACCCCTCCCCGCATAACTCAAATGCGAGCTTCACAAGTACAACTCCCCACATAAATCAAACCTGAGCTTTAGTAGTGTTAGGTCCCTCCCCCCCCCCTGCATACCTCAAGCACGAGCTTTACCAGTGTAACCCCCAGCCCTACATAACTCAAGCGCGAGCTTCACCAGTGCAACTCCCCACATAAGTCAACCGCGAGCTTCATTAGTGTAGCCCCCCCCCCCCCAGCATAACTCAAGCGCAAGCTTCGACTGTGTGATTCCCGCATAACGCAAGTGCGAGCTTCACCAGTGTAAATCCCCACATTAATCAACACTGAGCTTCATCAGTGTAACCCCCTCCCGGCATAACTCAAGCGCGAGCTTCACCAGTGTACCTCCCCTTCAACAGTACGTATCCGAGAGCTTCGCCACTGTAACTACCCTGCCACATCTCACATAACGCAAGCGCCAGCTTCACCAGTGTAACACCCTCCCCTCCCCCATAGCCCATGCGCTAACTGCACCACTGTAAGTCCTTCCCACCGCATAATACAAGCGCGAGCTTCGCCAGTGTACCCCCCCCCCCCACACCCCCGTCATAACGCAAGCGCCGGATCCACCAGTACAACTCTCCACATAAATCAACCCTGGGCTTCAACAGTGTAACCCCCCCCCCCCCCGAATAAATCAGGCACCAGCTTCACCAGTGTAACACCCCCCCCCCCCCCCTCACCCCCGCTTTACCAGTGTAACGCACCCCGCATAACGTAAGCGCGAGCTTCATCAGTGTAGCCCGCTCCGCCCGTTTAACGCAAGCGTGGGTTTCACCAGAGCAACTCTCCATATAAATTATCCCCGAGCTTGACCAGTTCAACCCTACCCCGCATAACTCAGCCCTGAGTTTCATCAATGTACTCCCACGTAACTCACGCGCGAGGTTCACCAGTGTAACTCCCCACATAAATCAACCCTGAGTTTCAACAGTGTACCCCTTCCCCTCCGCATAACTGAATCGTGAGTTTTCCAGTGTAACTACCCGTATAACCTAACTGTGAGTTTCACCATTGTTACCCCGCTTAACTCAACCGGCGAGCTTCACCAGTTGAAGTGAGCTTCACCAGTGTTACTTCCAACATAACACGAGAATAAATGATAAACTTGTGAATATATATTCACCATGGAATACTGATTTTTCACCAAGATTATTATCTTTTTACCATTTCCAACTGACAAACCAAGCACAATTCTTTTGATAACGAATTTGGAAGTCACCAGAAGGGACAAATGTAATAGAGGACCCTGCATGTGTGTGTTCTATATGGAACACGTTTATTGTTTAAATCTTAACATTAAAAATCTATTTTATCACATTGACAAATTGCTTCAATACAATCACGGATCAGTCGCAATAATTAACCATAAGGCTTGTCCTCCCCGGACAATGTCTTAACCTATTAATTGGTATCCTCTCTCTCGACATGGTGCATAATAAAATTAAGTGGGTTTTGCTGACCTGAGTATACAATTACCCATCGACACCTGTAAAATAATTATTTGGAGTTTTACTATATCTTTATAGCTTCTTTAACGGTAGATCTTCCAATTTCGACACATTGTCTGTTTTTCTACTCATCAATCATCGTATTTTGAAACCAGTAAACAATATCGATTTTCTTCCAACAGCGCAGAGAAAGCCATTTTACCCTTTGAACCCGAAAGACCGCTTTTCCTTTCCATGAATCTTTAGGTTACAATATACTGTTGTTTTTTTCCACTGACGACAGTGCTAATCTTTCCTCCTCTCTTCATCTCATCAAGCCAATTTGGGCAAAAACAACAATCTATCCATTTAGTTTATCATCTCATGAAAAAAATATACTGAAAAAAATATAGGTCGACATGTGATTTTTGCCTTTAAATTTGGTGATTCCTTTTCTCCCATCCAGTTTCGCACTGAATGAAATAGACATATACACTGCAAAAAATATAGGTTCTCTTTAGAACCCAAACTGGTTCTAATCTTGTCCCTGAGATGGAACCAGTTCTGTTTAAACAGTATTTATTTCAAATCAAATAAATTTATCAAGATTACCATTCAATATTAACAGAATATTACATGAACTGAAGTAGATTCAGCAGTAAACTTGGAGCTTATTCAACGCAGTCGCCAAACATTTTGAAACAAAGGAGATATGAACAGTTGGCATATCGAACCAGTTTTGGTTCTGAAAAGAACCAAAACTCGTTTCAGAACCAAAACTGGTTCGATATGCCAGCTGTTCATATCTCCTTTGCTTAATAATGATTTGAGACAACCTCGTATAAGCTCTAAACTTACGGATGAAACCCCCTCAATTTATGTTTAATTCTATTAATATTTAATGTTAATCTTTATAAATCTATTTGATTTGAAATAAGTACTGTTTAAACAGAACTGGTTCCATCTCAGGGACAAGATTAGAACCAGTTTGGGTCTAAAGAGAACCTATATTTTTTGCAGTGTATTTACCTAACCCCATCCAATTTTTATCGTCTCTCACACATTTCAGAAGACAATAGTCACCAATATTTTATATTTTTTTCAAAACATGCAATTTAAAATTTAATTCACACTTACAAGCTCAGTTCGTTTTTCCACCAATCGGCTAAATCCTATAAATCAGGGAACTTTTATCCTCTATCATATTGGAGACGCTGTTTGCATGAAAACAGTGCATTGTAACCATAGTACGACCTGACTTCACAAAGCAGCTATTTGCTCATTGAATTTGTGTAGTAAAAAAATCGAGATTTTCAACGTGCAGCCACAAGACTGCGCGTTGAAAATATTGATTTAATTGACCTTTCCCCGGGTAACGAATATAGACTCTACCAGTTGATGGTTCTGAACTTACATGGGATATATCATCGGGGTCTAACGGGTTAATTAAAAAAACATCCGATGTTTGAAATTTCAAACAATTATATACAAAGCCACCAATGGTGTGGAGTTTGTAACAAAATTAAAAAGAAAAGTTAAACTTGGGAGTTATAACAGTTAAAAAACTCTAGGAAACCGAACCCTTTGAACCCTAGCGGCCGTTTTTCCGTCCATCAACATGATACTCATAAGTTCATTAAATAGGATGGATGCTAAGTGCATGTGTGTGGTGGACCAAACAATATTTAAGCTGGCTGCACGTTGAAAATATTGATTGGTCTACCCCTAAATAATGAACATGGGCTCTTCCAGTTGCTGTCATTGAACTAATATGGAAGATACCACCAGGTTTTAAAGGGTTGTACTTAGTCCTTATAGCGGATCCAGACTTCTGGGACTGGAGAGGGCGCCAAAAATACCAATCCTACAACGCGCGCAGTGGTGATTTGGAACCGAGCATGAGCCTAGAAATCCCACTCTCGTCGACGGGGTCAGGTGGACTTCCCAGGAGGACATTGTGGAAAAATTGAAGGCCAGTGTGGCCCTTCCGTGGCTTTTTTGTGTGTGATCACGATGTTTTCCAGCCAAAATATTCCAACAATTTTATATACACTCATTCAAATTCCGAAAAAAAGGGAAGACACCCCGCCCTCGCTAATTTCAGTTACAGTCCTCCTCTTACGCTTTTCGATTGTTTTTTTAACTTGGGTTGTCACCCCTTCTATGGCATAGATGTCCATTGAATAGTTCTCTACTGATTTCCCTACTTACTCAATCCCCCATGTCTTTGTATTTGAATTCTAAATATTCTGGAACAGTAGTTTACACCATCGGCTGTCACGAGAGTGCGCTCTACTCTGGTATTTGTGTCTTACCGTGACACATTTGGCTGAAAAACATTCGCCAGAGGTGGCAGAACAATATGGATAAAAAGCAAAGAGTCTTCTCAGAGAATAAGTTGATTTTCCAATATTTCTCATCTCTACTGTTACCATAGCTGCAGGTTTTAGTGGTTATTATTAACCCTTTACAGAACACGAAAAGCAGACGACACTTGCAAATAAAATTCATGAATAGCTAATAGTTTTGACTTTTTGCGTCAAAACTATAGCTTATGACCCCTCATTGGAACGAGCTCAACGAGCTCGTTCCAATGAGGTGTCATTAGCTATGGTTTTGAGACAAAAAACAAAACAAAAAAACATATTGAATATTGAATGGTGATTTTTGTGAATAGCGCTGGCCGGTTTTATCCGTTACGTTGGGTAAAGGGTTAACCTAATGCTCACCTGGTCAGTTTTATTCAAGGCTGCCTGTAAGGGCAACATATAAATTTTTGATTCATCTCTAAGCACATTTAGAAGAATCACCATGACAAATCTCCAAATCCCCCCACCCCACCCACCCCCCGCCTGTTACTGCCCCTACTGGTACCTTGAAGTTAGTAACAACGGTTAATATCTGAGTAACGCGATGACGTAAAACGCTAAAACCCCAGATGCTATTATTAAGTCTTTGAAAGAGAGAGGTCCGGAACATGATACGTCATCATTTCGTTACGTAAGGTGGCTGCTAAGTGAATGATCGGGATAGAGCAATCAATATTTTCAGCATGTGGACCCAAAGCTGCACACTGAAAATAATAATTGGCCCACCCCAAATAATGAATATGGAATCTTATAATTGCTGCCATTCAACTACATGGTAGATATCACTAAGGTTCAAAGGGTTTACATCGGGGTTATGACTGTTCTGATACTGTGGGTCCGTAATTACCCGAACACAGCGTCTATCAGCGGCCTCTGACACAAAATCTGTATCTTGGAACTGCCAGATACAACCGCCTGCTTGGTTACGATTTGTCTGCGTTACTATTTATAGATAATTACAAGCTTTCGAAACGCGTTTGAAAGGGACCTTGTTCGTTTCCTATATGAATATAGAAAGAGGAGGAAAAAAAAAACACGTTTCAAAAGTATAATTTTAAATTATAGAACCACATTACTTTCTTGCTCTCATATCTAAGGTTTAATACCGGGAGCAGGAATATAACGGCTCTGTAGCTGCCGGCTCTGAAAGTCAATCGTAATACCCGGGAAATTCATAGACCATGGTATCATTGATTTTGTATTACAGCTTATGAGATCATAACGAATATCAATTTATTTCAAGATTATAGAACTTCCGTTGAAGCTATGGTTTCATCTCGCGAACGAGAATTTCCCGGTTACCGGTTCTGAAAATCAGTGCTGCTGCCCGGAAAATTCATAGACTAGAATTGGGAATCAGAGGTTGCGGAACGCAATCGTTCATTCTCGGTTCCGCCCTATGAATTTCCGCGGTTTGGGGACTGATATTCACAAATGAGAACCGGAAAATTCCAGGTATTGTGACTGACCTTAAAAAACGGTAACTAGAAAATTCTCGTTCCCGGGATAAAACCCCACTCGTATCTGAATCACTGGAAGCATCCATACTGGAACACTACGTAGCTGTACTGTTAAAACGCAATTCCTTTCTGGATGTTGAACACGTACGCGCTTAATAAGTTTTTCCGGGGATCGCAAAAGCTCATTAATATATAAACAGTTTCAAACGGAACGTCCACCATTTTTATGAGTCTGAAAATGAGATGTGAACTTTGAGTGCTAGTTAACCCTTTACTCAACGCAGACGATATCAAAATTTATTAATTTAAATATCGTTTTTTTAATTTCTTTTCGAAAAATTTCAACAAAACCATATCATGTGACCCCTCATTGGAACGAGCTCGACGAGCTCGTTCCAATGAGGGGTCACGTGATATGGTTTTGTTGAAATTTTTCGAAAAATAATATTTTTTCAGCTGCTGAAGCTGCATATTACGCGTGCGGATGCGTGCAATTCGTTGGGTAAAGGGTTAACAACTTTGTACTATAATGAATTTTGTAAAAAATATTTTCCCAAAATTCCAACAGAATCAAATCATGTGACGCCTCATTGGAACGAACTCGTCGAGCTCTCCGCTACAACCATTTTTACCGAATGGTGGTCGATCAAGATGATAAAGAAATGCTATCGAAATGTCCTCTTTGTGGAAGGATCGTTCAGATGCAAGGAAGCCGTCACGTTAGTTCAGTCCGAAAAATCAAAATTTTCTCCAGGTCTGAGGTCCCTTTGGTGCATTTCCCGATAACGTTTCTTGCCCAGTTCACCCCTGCCTCCACTTGATATATATATATCTCGATCTAATTAACTGCTTGTTAATAAAAGATTCATGGTCTGTCGTTCAACATTCCGTTCGTATCCATGTTTTGAGATGTAACGGGGCGACCATCGACCATTCCTGCAACATGATTGACACTTTATTATAGCTTTGCTAATTTTGTTCTTTTGCTGATAAATTCAGATTTCAAAACTACAAGAAGTACCTCCATTCGAAGGTATACATGACATTATCTATTGACTAAAGTGAATTTTTTGATTTGATTGGTTGATAGATACGTGGTATAAGACCATATTCCTTGAAATCCACGATACGTCCGCCCAGCCACTGACAAATTTCCCATACCCAGTGGAAGCCTCGTTCCGAAATCTACAAATTGTCCATACCCCGCAGAAGACCCTCCAATGTGGGGTTCATAAGCTATGTTTTTGAGACAAAAAAGAAAAAATAGAAATTCAATAATTTTTTTATACTAGTCATATCGGCATATTTTCACAAAAACTCTTTTGCACAAAAATTCCACAGAAACCTGTATGGCTCAACAATGGAAGATAAAAGATCTCATGCTGTGTGTGTTCACACATGAAATAGATTGTACTTCTAAAACGGAAAGTCAATAGATAAAATCGTTACCCCCGTGTCTGATCACGTGGTAAGGGTTTTTACCTACCCGAAGCCAGCCGTATCCCATGAGGCCTTCGGCCTCATCGGATACGGCTGGCTTCGGGTAGGTAAAAACCCGTACCACGTGATCAGACACGGGGTAACTAATAATATGAATTACTTAAAATCTTTTAGAAGATTTAAAGGTAACCTAACTATTAATTAATTAATTATATTGCTTGTAACAGAGATGACATATCATTCTGTTTTCGACTATTCCAGTTTTCTATCGATCGAAAAATGTATCTACGTGAATCTCTTGTCTTCTGTACTAGTTTTCACGACGGCACTTTAAGTTTAATTATGTCTTGGAGAATGCGTTTCGGTTGAGAGAACAGCTCATCAAGAACCAGACTGTCCCAGGTGTTGTCGTCGACTTTTGAGGTTAAAAAAGTAACAACTCGAAATCGACTGGGTTGAGTGAATATGAACCCAACTGTGTTTATAGTCACTCAATCCAGTTAATTTGGGCTGATTTTTAGCCAAACTATTTTCGATTGTACTTGCCACAACATCCAATGGGAAGTATGAATTTTACCAGGCTGAGAAAACCATATCACCAAAGCAAGAAGTTTGGAGATTTTTCAAGGGTGCTTTCACAATGCAATAATTCTGTGTCATGAACGGACAAATGTCCGCTCAGTGGAACGGCAGGGGTGGATTTGTCTTAAACACATGGCTAGTTTTAATTGTTGTTGTTTATTTGGTCTTTTTATAAACACCGCCGGCTGATGACTTACTGGCTCTTGGCGACGGAGGGGGTGGCGGGGGGGGGGGGGGGGTGGAGGGGAGTGGGGTTGTCACCCCTCAATCCGGCCAAAATTTCCTATAGTTGGAAATTCGGAGGGCAAGTCATGAGTAGTTGTAAATTCCGTCTATCTGAATTTTAGAGCTGCTTTGGCGATGCTGATGTCTTCTTTACTTCCCAAAATTGCAACTCGGTTTCAAATCAGCAAAAATTCCACTACTGTTACACTATTTACAACTACAGTGTACGCAATATCAAGCTTCATAAGTATACATGATGTCAATCGGTACGAGATTTCTATAGTACGTTTTCTTATCGTAATAAAAAAATATACTCGAAATGTACTTCAAGAAAATCACATCATGTAAAATCAGTATCCTGAGTTAATTCCATCATTCACAGTTACAAAATGATGAAACATCGAAAATTGATCATTCTTACATAAGATCTGATTTAATGTTAGGACAGTGTGAATTGCTCAAAGTTCTCAGCTTGAGCATTTGTTTAGCACATATTCAATTCCCAGAATAATACCAAATAATAATAACCTGATAATTCTATCATAAATGTGCTGGCATTTCAGTTACTAGAATCAATTTTATGCCCCTTTCATGGCTTCATTTTCAAAATCTTCCTCCTTAGTGAATTTCTAACTCCAGGAAGGGACCGGGAGGGAGTTTCCCCCGGACCTTCCCTCCCGAGCTGGAAATTCACCACTTTGCAGCAATCGGAAACCTCTAGTCATGTCCTGCATAAACACTCACCCATCTACGTGTCCTTCTGGGAATGTGCAGGTGTATTGGTTCATCGAGTCACTTATACCCCTCTCCAACCTACTCATCTGGCGAACAAAGGCTGTTTGATGATCTGAGCTTATACACATGGACTGTAAATTCAGATTTGAGCTTATTTGGGCCTACAAGGCAGGTATGAAGGGCTGATCTGGCACACAGTTGCATGCCACATCTAGGGGTCAGTACTATAGCACTACGTGCTACCATTATAAGCCATGGTATGGCGGTCCTAAACAGGAATGCTGGGGGAATCCTAACAAGAAAAACTACTCTAGTTCAATCGAACTTACCCCCAGGGGCCCCATATATGATATAGCACTATGTGCTGCTATACTACAAAATATTCTGGGGGAAATCCGTATCAAATAAAGTCAATTTCGGTAAACTGGGATGGATTTTGGTGATTTGGAGGGATTGCTGGGTTGTTTGTGGTAATTCTACGAATCGGGAAATTGCTCCTGTTCAATCGAATACACCCTCCGGACATACCCCTGTCCTATAAGAAGGTTTTAGGTCACATAGCAACCACGTGCTACCGTCAAAACCAAGATGGCCGTCGGAAACACGTTTCACCCTAACAACACGCGCTGCGCATGCCCACTAGGACCACGTATCATTATGGGGATGACGTCACAAGATGGCCGCTCACGCGAGTTACCACGATAACACAACATGGCGCCACTGGGTCATGTGACATGACGTCACTTCCGAGGTCCTACCCGGGGTCCTGCCAATCTGCCCGGATCTCCACATCTTCTACTACTAACATGTATATTTGTACAAATAAATTCATTTTTAATTTGAAAATAAAACATTCCTCTAAAAACGAACTGTAGGTACTGCAATTCAAAGGCTTCATATTCTTTAGATGCTCTTCATATTATGTTTCAAGTAAACGTATTTAACCCTTTACCCAACGTAACGGCCAAAACCGGCCAGCGCTATTCTAAAAAAATCGCCAATTAATTTTCATTATTTTTTTCATTTTTTGTCTCAAAAACATAGGTTATGGCCCCTCGTTGGAACGAGCTCGTCGAGCTCGTTCCAACGAGGGGTCATAACCTATGTTTTTGAGACAAAAAATGAAAAAAATTAGTTATTCAAGAATTTTTTTTGCACGTGTCGTCTGCTTTTCAGGTTAGGTAAAAGGTTAATCTATGAGGATTTGCTTTGTTACAACTTTTGTGAGAGTGCAGGCATTCTCCCATAAATTGTAACAAGACAAACATATTGGAGACATTACTGAATAAATATGCATCAATCAAAAAATGAAAAAGTTTCGGTTCTCTCTGAGTTTGTGCTAATATTGAAAGACATAAAAAAGGTCCAATGAAGGGGTTCAAATTCAATGACGGATTGCATGAGAATCAAAACACTTTTTTCTAAGCATTATATTACTCTAATATATACTAAAGCCCGTAGAACCAACGAAAGAACGGTGACTACTAAAAAGTCAGACGAAAGAATCAACTAGCGAACATTGATTTTTTGTTACTTTTTTTTCTGTCGCGACGAACAAACAATTAATTCACAAGCCAACATAAAAGCTGGAATCTTAATAACGGACGAATTACAATTCAACTGTATACATTTCCACACCAACAAAAGACTATTGTCATATCACAGTAATTATACCGTTAAATGATTGTTCAATTTCAAACTCAGAATTGATAGCCTTCGGGCATAGTTGAAGAAATCTGCCGAGAAAGTTCTGACTTTCCTTGAATTCCTGATATATTTGCTGAAAATATGGTGAAAGCAGATGGCCATTTATTCACTTTCTCGCCCATGAGGCACTTTTCTGTCCCCGAGGAGGATCGGATGACCATTGCGGTCTGTTACGACGCTATTATCTCCCCCTTGCAATAAATATTCAGTAATCAATCTTCAGCTTTCTTCAAGCATCTAATTTTCATCATATCACCACTAACATTTATATTTGTTTTTAATAAATCAAGAGCCAGAAAATTAATAGCCGGCGATGAGTACATAATGACATGCAAATTTTCATATTTCATTTGATTGACAGTTGGTGCGTGACTTGATCCCATTTCAAGAGCATCAAAGCCGTAAGGATTGCCTGCTACAGTAATGGAATCTTTGGGGTTTTTTTGTTTGTTTTAACGATTTAGTAGGCCGACAATCATTCAGTAGTATTGGTGTTTGCGTTTTCAGAAAAAAAACTGTCATAAAAATCTGAAAAGACAAAACGACCGATGAGTTCCAATGTGTTCTGTGTGCCAGTAGGCACACAGAACACATTGGAATTTGGAACTCAGGGGACGAACAGTGTCTTATTTACCCTGAGATTTCCGAGCATACGGACAAGTTACGACTAGACCGACAGTTGCCAAAAATATTCTGTAGTTGAAATTCAAGATCGTTCCAGTGAGGTGTAGGTACAGCGGCGTTACCATTGGGGGAATGGTACTGGGAGGACTTGACCCCCACACTTCTACTAGAAAATTTCAATCTTAGAAACATGCTTGCCCGAAATACCTAAACTGGTACATGTTCTCTCACTCATACTTCTCGAGTCACTTTGCTAATGTTATGTTTTGTGGGTACTGAAGGGATTCTCCAGTTGGCACGTAAAGTAACCTCTTGTCCCCTAGGGAAGACCCTGGAGATTCAGCTATAGGGGTACTTACTCCTGGTTCATCACGATGAATTGAAAGGGGAAACTATTTCTCTGCCGCCATTGGAATGAGGAGGAGAGGACAAAATATTTTTCCTCTGTCAGTAACATCAGAAAAGTATCTCGTCTCCCGCCCGCTTCATTTAGCTGGGACACATCCCTGACGAGGGATCATAAGCCAAAATCAAGAAACCCGCCCCGAAAAGAAATGAATTGTGATTTTTAAGAACAGCACGAACGGGGAGAGGAAATCGACACCGGGGTTAATTCTGTGACGGACCTCCTTTCAAAAGTGTCGGGATACTGATGCGTGTGCGGAAGACACGAGTGAACATAGGAGGGGAAAGGGGGGGGGGGGGGGGGGGGGTAATGGTTCTTCTCCCAAGACAATTTTGGAATCAGGAGACTTTTTTGTCCGTCAAAATGACGTTTTTTTCGGAGTATGTTTCAAATTCAAGTTCATCACTTGGTATCCAGTGACCTAGATTTACAGCTTTTGACTGCACAATTCGTAAAGTGATAACTAACTATATTACGCCAAGTTGATTTAATAAAGTTATTACTTCAAGAATCACGTGATCCAGAATTACAACCATTGATCAAGTGCAAAGCTCAATTCACGATAAGGCCCATATTTAATTTTTTTGGTTTGTTACGTCCTTTGAAAAGACATACAGTACGTGTAGAGTGTATTATCACTAAATTACCCACAGAGTGGAGATTCCACCCAAGCAATAATTGGAAATTTGTTGCAAAGCATAACCAGCACAAGCAAAGTTTCAACCAATGGACCTCAGGGTTATACCCTGAGGTCCATTGGCTGAAACATTGCTTGTGTTTTTTGTCGACATGTACACAATTATACCTTTGGTGATAACTCCACTCCGCGGGTGATTTAGTTACAATCCACTCTCCACGTTCTGTACCAAACCAAAAAATTAAAATAAGTCTTTCAGGCCATGTCTGGTTCGTTATCGGTCTATACACGTAGTGTAGTACTATTCACGGAAACATGCATTGGAAATCATAAGGATCAACACAGGGCGGTTGATGTTCTGGTCCCACATCGGTCTATGCACGTGGTGTATTACGATTCAGAGAAACACATATCGGAAATGATACAGATGAAAACTGGATTGAAGATGTACTGGTCCCGTATCGGTCTATGAGCGCAGCGTAGTACTATTCAGGGAAACATGTATAGGAAATTATAAGGATCAACACTGTACTGTTGTGGTTCTGGACCTATATCGGTCTATGCTCGCAGCGTAGTACTATTCACGGAAACATGTACTGGAAATAATAAGGATCAATACTGGACTGTTGATGTCCTGGCCCTGTGTCCGTCTATGCGCGTAGAATAGTACTATTTAGGGATACATGTTTCGGAAATGATAAGAATCAACACTGAACTGTTGATGTCCTGGTCCCATATCGGTCTTTGTACGTAGAGTGGTACTATTCAGGGATCTATGAATTGGAAATGATGAGGATCTACACCGGATTATTGATATCCTGGTCCCGTGTCGACCTATGCGTGTAGAGTAGCACTATTTAGGGAACATGTCTTGAAAATGACAAGGATCAACACTGGACTTCTAATTTCCTGGTCCAGCATCAGTCTATGCGCGTAGAGTAGTACTATTCAGGGAAACATGTATCAGAAATGATACGACCAACATTGGACTGTTGATGTCCTGGTCCCGTATCGGTCTATGTGTAAAGAGCAGTACTATTCAGAGAAACATGACTGTATTGAAAATGATAAATATCCAAATATTAATGAATTTTCTATCTTATTTTTTTTAACAATAATTTTATTTCCTTCTAACATGAAACAAGGTTAGCGAACAGGCTAAGACTATATACACCCCCCCCCTCCCAAACACACACCACCACCACCACACACACACCCTACAAAATATATTCAATTGTAACAGAAAACATTGAATCGGATACAAGTGTTGGTGTGGAGTGAAGTACACTAATATATTAGAACACACATATACTACTTTCCTGAAAGAGGAGACTCGTGTCGGTAAACATACCCCCCGGATAACATAGGGCCCCTTCCCCTCCCATCATGGATTAATTGGAGAGAAATCTGATCCTGCTCAAAAAATTCTCCCAAATTAGCAATTTCCCAAAACTGACACCCCTGAAGCACGTGTGCGCGTATCACCATGGTGATGACGTCAAGTGAAGGAGGGTTACTAGGTCTACCCGAATTTATGGCACGTAACTAGGTACCGTCACCTCAAAAATGGTCTCCCGGTGGGGCCTCCCACTTAGGACCCCCTAACAAGACAAGAAGCCTCATATACCACATCGTACGTGTTCCAAGATGGTAACTGGCAGCTGTGCAACTTCAAGTTGGAGTTCATCTGAAATAGTGGTGACCGGGCTGAGTATACGTGAAGTTATAACATTATCGGTCAATTTGAACATTATGCGTTGAAAAAGACTGTAACAATATGCGTTGCATTATGTGTTAGAAAAAGTTATAACATTAAGCGGAGTTTATAACATAATCTGTTGTTTAGAATAATTTTTGTGACATTATGCGTTAGTCTAACATTATGCTCAGCAGTAACAATATCAGTTGTAACAGGGCTGGTACAGACCTAGAAATAACACACCAACGACCATTTTCCAGCTTATTGCTTTTGAACTCCTGATTGCCAGACAGCATTGCCGATGATGCGATTCGTGGTGGGGGACTCAGTCACCAACATTCTAATTTCTTCTAAAGCATGATTGTGTCTCCCCAAATACTCACACAGACCCGTTCTAGTGTTAGTCTGAATGCAACCACAGCACTTTCGTCGTACTATGGCTTGCCCGTTTCACATGGTTGCCGTAAGGAAAGTGGAGCAACTAATCATGAGAACTTCAGTTAAAATAACGGATTTTAACCATCGGTTTTGACGGTGTACAACGGTCCAGAAGTTTAGATATTGGGCTCCTGACTGTCAGACGGAATTGCCAAGGATTTGACCCCCTGCAATAATCTGAATAATATCACGAGTTTGTATAATAATAATAATAATAATAATAATAATAATAATAATAATAATAATAATAATAATATTTGAAATTGTGACAACTGCATTTAACCCTTTACCCAACGTAACGGCCAAAACCGGCCAGCGCGATTCTCAAAAATCGCCAATGAATTTTTATTATTTTTTCATTTTTTGTCTCAAAAACATAGGTTATGACCCCTCGTTGGAACGAGCTCGTCGAGCTCGTTCCAACGAGGGGTCATAACCTATGTTTTTGAGACAAAAAATGAAAAAAATTAGTTATTCAAGAATTTTTTTTGCAAGTGTCGTCTGCTTTTCATGTTAGGTAAAGGGTTAATAGAGACATCTTCAAGGTTATAATGTACGAACTGTTATGGCTGTATGTACCACTGATAGAGAGCTATGTAGGTTACAAAACCAGCGTTTTTTTAGGGAAAAGTCCATAAAAAGCCAAAATGATGAAGTGACGTTATACCTAAAAAAATGGCGATAAATCGAAAAACTAAAAAATCAATATTGCTTACGTTTTTGAACTCTTCAGCATACTAAGCATATTAACATTTTATCAAAATTGGGCGACATTTCATTTTTTGAAAAATCTGCCATAAGCGTTGATAATTTTCCAGGTCCGTACCATATTTTTAGATAGGGCTTTTGTCAGAGATGGAATTTATAAAAGTTGAATACAGTCGCTGAAATTAAAAGTTTAAGAAAAGCGCCTAAATTGGGCCCTATTTTGGATAAAGGCATGGAATCAAAAATCTAAAGCAGCAACGGTAACTAGAAACGCATGGATATACAGTTAAAACTAGAAGTCCTGTCACGAACTGTGCGCTTATCTAGGCTTTATTGCGCGTATGAATTGCGCGCAATTGTCATATCGAATGGCACCCAAAGCACGGCAGGTTCTCCTGGTTATTCATAGCAAACGCAGGCAATGTTTCTGCAAATGGACCTCCGGGTTACCCGAAGGTCCATTGGCTGAAACAATGCTTGTGCACAGGCCATATGTATAGAATTTGATAGCCTTACTATGGTCATAACGCGTAGATTAACGCGCAGATCGACGTGCTATTTGTGCCCATTTCATGACAGGGATTCTAATTTTAACTGAAAGCCTGCCAAGTTTCGTCAGAATCGGAGAAGAATAAGTACCCTGAATCGTGGCTGACTAAAAATAAAAAAAACCCCAAACAACCGACAATTGCTATAAGTCATTCCAACTTCGTGCGCGCTAGCTACAGCACAGTACAGTTGTTGTGGACTGGTTGAAATCCACACGTGGATAGTTATGTCCATACATGCGTTTTACAAAGTAAGAAAAAATATCATCAGCAAAAATTTAAGTAATGACAAATTTAATTAATTTTTTGATGATTATTCCTGTAATTAGTGTTTGGAATCTAATATTATTGCATCTGTGGAAATATTGCCCACCCGTGGAAAGTGACCAGTCCACGGCAGCCGTACTGTATTTCAGATCACGCTACCCTCAGTCAAGTCTTAGAATGAACATACGATCATCCATACTCTAGAACGATATAGCGGGGGAGGAATTCGCTAGAATTGTGCACTTGGTGATACCTTCCTGAAATTTGGCATGATGTAAGGGTAGGCATCAGAGATTTCAAAATCGATCGGCTACAAGTTGGCACCATCCTCTAGCCACCACTAGCAGCGAAATCCAAAATGGCCGCCAAGCGGATCGAAAAAAAGCTATTTTCGCCGATCGCACAACTGAAGCTCCAAACCTAACACCATACATGTGCTGTAATTGATGTGAATGATGGAGTGAAGCCCTTGGAACAAGTTGGGGGGAAGATTAATGGATAATGGGATCAGAATTTCCGTCGATGTGTGCGTCTGTGTGTCTGACTGTCAGTATGATCGTCCGTCCGTAGATAAATTAGTGTTGAATGTTTCTCGGGAATGCAATGGTCAAATGAACATGGTATGAGAGATTCCTGTCAACACATGAACAAGGGTACTCGATAGTATGCAGCAGTGGGGATACTTGGACATTTGATAATCCAATTAAAGTGACAGTCTATTCTCAACTTCCGGCATTTTCGATAGATTTATTTTCTAAGAAAATAAAACTATCAAATTTCTAGAGGAGTTCTGGTTCAATCTCAACACCATAGCGACACGTCTGCCAGCAAGGGCAGTGCTGGAATGAACTCGGGATGCATTAGTTCCCGTTGTTAATTATACAATGTTATCTTGCCAGTATAGAACATTGGCAAAATGGGACTAGAAGGGGTGAGTGTATGTTTGCAGTCATTCGAGGTACAGGAATATTTTTTGACTACAAGTAGTATTCTTCATTTTCGGCCAGTTAAGATGTGGTGTGTTCCAAGTCAGGATTAATGTTGCCGACACTTAATGCCCATCCCTCATGGTATGCTACTTTACCAGGGATATAGAGATATAGCCACCACTGGGAGCCAAAACATGACCTTTGATGTCGATGAGTGGTCGAAATGTTTTAGCGAATAACTTATCGAAATATGATCCGGTATGGCAATTTGATACCTTACGTTAGATTTATTAGATCAACTCAGGTATGGATTCATTGAGACATGAGTGCGCTACAAGATGAAGGATTTCCAAGTTGATTTGCTATGGAGTAGGAACTGACTAGTCACATGTGGCCTATGGCCAGAGAAAGACAAGGATACCATAGATGAACACACGGGTGAACGAAGGTATCAACTGTTGTACAGAGGCAAAATAGTTGGGGATATTGTATCATGCTATGCATGAATTAACACCGTCTTGTGCAGTAAATAACAGACTATTTTCCGAAATCTAAAACTGTATTCCTATACCCCGGACAATGTAGCAAGCCACATGGGATGAACATTTGTTAGCAAAATCAACTCAACTAGAAACATGACATGTGTTAACTGGCCGAAAATGGAAAAAAAAATACCAGAATAGGAGATGACTGGTCCTAACATGACAGTATACTACTCAATATTGTTACAACAGCCACCTTCACACTTACACAAAGGTGTGCACCTTAATCCAGCTTTCAAGCATTTGCAATTGCCCTTGCAGGCCTTGGCACAACTACAGTGGAGCATCAGTGCACATGCAGCACTTGCGTCTCCTAGGTGAGTCCAAAATGGGACCAGAATATTGAGACGTGGATTCCACTCCCATCCGTACTGTGATGGGTCTGGCACACATAAGTGTTTCTGCAGAGCACGATGCCAAATGAAAGATGACACAAGAATTACCCTTTTTACATGTTGATACAGAGCTGCTTTGGTGGGCGGGATGTTTTCCATAGACTTAAGGCCATGTGTGAACATATGCCGTCTCGCATCATTGACACGTGTACTGACACAACTGTTACTGTACATCTGTATGGTGAGTTTTTCGATATGCTGCATATGAGGGGAATCCTCTGAAAAGACTTGCGGATTCTCAGTCAATTCTATCATCATTTCAGTTGATGCGGGAAAATTCATCCATGCATTCCATCCTGTCTTCTTCCCAATGCCGAGCATGCTGGATGTTACATCACAACCTGTGAAGGCGTGGAAGAAAGTCAGGGCCTTACAGTAATCAGGTCCAAGTTGTGAAGCTATCTCATGAATTGGCATATCTTTATATGCCTTTCCAATTCCAAACCCAATCCACAGCTCACTGAGTCCAAGGTCACGGAATGTTGCGAAATGGTGCAAAGACAGAATGACGACATCAGAATCAACCGTGCGAAGAAAAGCTATTTTGTGACCTTGTGAGACTGCATGGTTGAGATGAAGCATCATGCGCGTGTCTGCTTCCTCGTGGTTCGATGGAGATATGTCACATAAGCTAACATCCTTATTGCATAGTACATATTCTCCTGATGTCGTTAACAACTGGTACTCGGATGTTGATGTTAATTTCAGCAGTTCAGCAGACAGGAACTTGAAAAATTCGTCTTTATTCTCACTAACTTTCAAGAATGCCTGCCAATTCTTCCCTTTAGGTAAAGGGACGTTCTCGGACACCCGTATCAACCTAACTGCTGTCTCACCGAGGCGTTTTGCTCGCGTCTGATTCTTCAAACTGCCTTCGGGGTAACAGTCATAGATCGCATCAACCCTTGTGGTGTTCGTGTTAATCAGAGATTCGATGTATGGCAATAATTGCAATCGAGCATATTCTCCAAACAGATCCGCTTTCTGTGGTTTGATTACATGGACTACAGCAGGCATATCCAAGATGACAACTGAAGCTTGTCTAGCTGCTGAATTCTTCCCTTGTGCAGGAATAGCTGGTAAACAATTGAGAATTTGAGATTTTGTCCCACTCCGTAGCTTACCTCTATCGGATAATGCTGGCGGATCACGTGCATTCTCGTGCATGAAAAACTCATCCATGTTTGAATCAGGCCGGGCTTGCAGTGAAACGAACATCTGGGTAACTATTGCGGCAGTTGCTTTACTTGACATGAGTTTGTCTCGGCCTTTGTCCAGGTTGGCTGGGGGTGGGTTAAGGAAGGTATATATATTTGCCTTGGGAATAACATCATTCAGGGGTACGGTGCATTCCACAAGCCTTTCCTTCAAGAAAGTGGAATATAAATGCTTGCCCCTTTCGGGTAATGACCGTAAACTCTTACTAACTTCGGGGTCCATATATTCACCAGTATCTAATGTCACCAGCTGACCACTAGTTTCATCATAAGGGTTGATAATGAGTCCCTGATTCACCAGATCGAGGAGAGATTTCAATTGATTCAGAAATTTTTTCTGCTCTGATACCGAACTTTCCGGGTGTTCCGTGTTATCTGATGATGTTGTGTGGAAACTTGCATATTCATACTCATCTATAACACGCAGAACTTCTGACCTTGAAAGCTCAATAACGACTTTCTCTTCAGCCTGGCCATAGAGACCTTTTGGACCACTGTCTTCTTTGAGTAGTTGGATACTATGTTCTTGGCTCTGATCTAAACCCATCATACTGAACTTCCTCTCACTACGCTGGACCACAAAATGGCCTTCCATGAATTTGTTGTGGATTGAAGGATGCCGCCTGGGTAGCTGAGACATGTCTCTCAGAAATACGGGGACCCACCGACAATAATTTGTATGTCCTAGGGCAAAAAAGTAACTGCACAACTCATCGATAGAACACAGTGTACCAGGCCAGTTACCGATTCGTTGGTTCCGAACGAATTGACAGCTTGTCAAGAGAAAGTTCCGAACGATTTCACCCCAATAGCGCGCAGTTGGAGATTGTGAAAGAATCCTCTGTTCCCACATTTCAAATGACTCATGGGGCCCAGTCTGCTGACAGTAAATCTCATAAGCATTCTTTCTGAGGATCTCAAGCCAAGCTAGAGTGAGAAGATATGCCTGTCGCGTCCTCTTGACATGTTTCCCACCAAGTAGGGATGATGCTACACCGGGTGTGAATATCTTTGCGAGGTGAAACATTCGCTCCCAACCAGAACCACCCATAAGCTTACCACCAGCTTCTTGGGTGCACATTTCAAGATGCAGGAATCCAATCATACACACCATTCGATCCTCACCTATCTCCTCTGGGAACAGCCATTGACATTTTTTCTGCCTGGCATACAACGGACAGTCACCTTCAATGACAGGTATCTGGCCGGGGTTTACGAAAGCAGTAGCTTCCCTGACCACATACATAGCATGCTTCTGCATACTGAGTGAGTCCGCTTTCTGCTCACTGAAAACAGGGAATACCCCAATAACTGTACGAGGTTTGACATTGTCTTGATCTTCATGTTTTGAAAAGAAGCCTGAAAAGGTCACAGGGACTTCATCAAGCTGCCAGCTGCCATCAACCTTCCCTTTATTGCTGATCTGTGACACATGAGACAACCAGTCATTCTCTCCCACGTTCAAATCTGCATATTCATTGGGCCGTACATTACATTCATCTGGAGATTCAAGCCTGATGTCCCCACCAAAGTCTTCAACGAAAGGAACAAATGCATAGTCGTCTGGGAGTTCAATTTGTGTGTCTTCTGGAACATCTAAACTCAGTGGTGGGGGATCAGTACCCACATTGTCCCTGCTCAGTTGACCAATGAGTGTGATGGACGTACCATGCATATCAGATCTACCAGATACATCAATGTTATCAGTGGTTCCTATCGAGAAAACATTACGTTTGCAGTTAGCTGGGACTACAACACCTTCGTTCTTGAACCGCAGTGAAACAGCTCTCGCGAAACTCCTGCGAACATCCATTACGCGATCATAAGAGACAGAGAGTCCCATTTGATGAAAATCTCTGATAAGATTTTTCATACGATCATGGGCATGCAACTTCAAACCCACATAAAGAGGCATTGGAGTTTCTCTGTCACGTCTCTGGTGAACATTTTGTGCATGTTCGGAGCGTTTCGCTGAATTGCTGATCAACATCTGTGAAATAGTACAAGCCACTCGAGTCTTGGCATTAACAGTCTCATCATCGCCTAAGTTCTGTATACTACATGTGCCCTCAAGTAGAACTCTAAGAAGAGTCAGGAGTGAGTTGGGTACAGGCTCGCTCAAGCAATAAGATGAAAATGATCCCGTGAAAGGAGCTTGAGATATGAGTATGTGTTTACGCAGAAGAAGACCCACATCAACTATCTTTTTTGCCTCTTCCTCAGACACTATACGAGTTGAAGATTCGGACAACAAGGAGCCAACTCGAAACCTACTTGAAATAAACACATCTCTACCCTGTGTGAAGGCGTCCCAGCCATCGCCCAATTTCTGCAACAAATGTTCTTTGAATCGAGTGGAATGTATTTCTTCACTAAGCCAATCAGAACCGACTTGCTTCAACCTCCGACTGTACAGATTCTTGAGATCGACAAGCTTCATCGCGGAATCGTTGTGTTCAACAAATGTTATGAGCTCTGCCATAACGAGAGGGTCATAGGGCAGGCCTGACGCGGAATGTTCGGCGTTCTTCGACTTTTTAGATTTAGCCGCTCGTGCTTCATTGGCAAGCTTACAATAACAGGTTTTGTGATAGTAAAGATCACTAGCAGCGGAATCAAATGCTGCATTGACCCGAGAAAAAACAACCCAGTTCTCGGCTTCCTTTGCCATAATTTTGAGTTTATTGTTATCAGACATTGATCTGCAAATAGGCTCACTGCTGTCACCTTCGCGTTTGTGACAATAAACACACTGGGGCAGTTTCCTGTCACAGCCAGATTCAAAACTTGTCCGTGTTCTTTTAGGACTCAGCGTGGAGCAGGATGCCACTGCCTCATTTCGCTCTCGCTTGTGTAGCACGCGCTGTACGATGTGAGTCCGAATACTGTCACGGCATGTCTTATGATATATTGCCTTATTCGTCAACAGTGACATCGACATACACTCATCACTCTCTCTCATCAAACAATCAATGGTCAAATTATATGGAAGCTCAACGCCATTATCTAGGAAGCGCGTTATGTCTTCCTCAATAGCTTTATAGGCGTCATGAAAACGAGATTCTCTATACGGACGCATCAATTTCTTGGAACTGTCTTGCTGGCAAAAGCAACAACGTTCCCAGTCAGTACTAGTCCGTACACGAAGAGGATTCTCACTCATTCTGTGAATGATTTTTGTGAACAATCGCGTTCTCGAATTAATTTCGACAGACAAATCAGAATTGCTTGCGGAATTACGCCAAACAAGAGATTGTATGGCAAAGAGACTGCTTCATAAAGAGCGTTGTTTCTCCGGGATCAGCGTCATTCAGGTTTGCCTGAATGACGCTGATCCCGGAGAAACAACGCTCTTTTCAAGTTCCAAGAAATTGATGCGTCCGTATAGAGAATCTCGTTTTATTCTACATCATCTCCCACGTCTGTTTCCAACACGTGCGTGGATCAGAGTTCACTTTCGCGCCCTTACAATCGGATGTATAGTCGGTAGACCGTCGAAAAGGAGGTTCCCTTCAGCCGCTGGCGGCCATTTTGGATTGTGCCGCTACTGGTCGCCACCGGTCGGTGTCAACTTGTAGCCGATCGTTTTTGAGAACCTCATAGCCTACACTAACAGTGTGCCAAATTTCAAGAAGGTATCACCAAGTGCACAATTCACCTGTATGTGACGAATTCCTCCCCCGCTAATACTAGGAACCAAGCATACGCCACACAATCATGGGGTATTACATACCATCACGATCAACTCGTTGAGTTGAGTCCGGTGGTAAATGGTTGATGTGGACAGAAAGAATGAACCGGAGGTTTGTGTTCTGCAGTCTGATGCAACCACTTTGGTCCCATCAATCAACCATACTCAGTATTTTTTGTTGCATTTAACCAACATCGCTGTCATGGAACTGACACGAAGTAAGTATCCAGTCCATGAGTACCATAGACTTTTTAGTTATAATATTATTCTCCTTCTTTATATTATATGCAAACACAGTTTTGTATTTCCTTTTAATGATGGCATACCTATTCTATGCATTATAGTTGTGCAATAAAGCCTTCTATTCTATTCTACATAAAGTCCTTGACAGTCTAGAAGCCTCTGCATCTACCCATGACTACCTGTACAGTCTGATAAAAAATAATTGTATGGGTACATAATCGGATAACAGAAAACAATGTTCAAGGCGGGTAGTGGTAATTGTGTTTCCGACATATTGCTCTGGTCAAAATGATCGCTTCACAAAACAAACGTGCCACCCCCCCCCCCCCCCCCCAAAAAAAAAGAAATAAAATAAAAAATACCAACCTAAAAACAGTTGGCTCAAACCGAATTTAGTGAACACGATTTATCAACTCAGTATAGGATAGGAACACATTCGACATATCATTAGTATGAGATAGGAACTCATTCGATATCATTAGTATATCATGGGAACTCATTCGATATCATCAGTATAACATGGGAACTCATTGGATATCATGAGTATAACATAGGAACTCATTGGATATCATCAGTATAACATAGGAACCCATTTGATATCATCAGTATAACATGGGAACTCCTCAGATATCATCAGTATAAGATTATTAATTCATTTATTCATTTATTGATGTTTAAGGTCACATATTTCTGCACAATGGCTAATCATGACCACGACAGTTTCAAGGGTGGAGGAAGCCGGAGTACTCGGAGAGAACCACGAGCAACGGCGAGCAACTGTCAGCATCATTATATCATAGGAATTCATTCGATATCATGAGTATAACATGGGCACTCATTAGATATCGTGTTTATTTAGTCCAAAACTGAGATACAAAGTAATCTGTTAATCTGGATGGAACTAAATGACAAGCAAAACATCACAAAACGCTGAATCTTTTACCATTGTTCGTATACTAAGCATAGCAATAATATCACTGTGCTGCTTACATCCGATACTCTATGTGTGCAAGGGATTTGAATAACACGTGCGTATTGCCATCGGAGACGGAATTTTATGAAAGTGATGAATCGATGTCGCACGAGGCATTGTGTGTTTAAACTGATGAGAAAAATATTGCGATCGCGTGCGGTATCAGCCAACGACGTTCAAAACTAAAATATTATCACATTTAAAACATGAGTGCTCTTAGCCACAAATAATTCGACCATATTACCATAAAGTGACAGATAAGAGACAATTTAATTAGCGAGATTAGCAACAGTACGGCAGGTTTGTAAATGATTCTCGTTTCGAGCACACTCTCAACGGTTCAATTCTCAATGACGGAATGTCACATTCATTCCAATACTCAACTATCCGAGTAAATACACAAGAATGCTTATATATATAGAGGATATTCACGAAAATTTGATGAATACCGAAAATATCTCGTGAGTGGCTACAAAGAAATATGAGGATCTTCACTCGCGACTGCGTCGCTCGTGAAGATCCTCATATTTCTTTGTAGCCACTCACGAGATATTTTCGGTATTCATCAAATTTTCGTGAATTTTCTTTTTATTTAATGCTCTACGACTACAAACTCTCCAATTTGTGGCCTTTATTTGCCATTAAGGCGTAAAATTTATGTGTCGAACCGGCGTCCATACAAAAATTACAACAACCAAACTCCAACCATTGGAATGTGTGAATATCCGCACAAAAAGTAGTCCCGTCTTATTTCTCCCCTAACTTTACGATTTACCAAGGCTGGCGAATTGAAATAATCGCAATGTGTTTCGAAGAAATAGAACAATAACAAAAAACACCACTTTCTTATTTTCAATAACAAGACACGTCATTTTATTTTTTTTGAACTCAATGCACTGAAGACGTGTGAAGTTGAACTGAAGAAATTTGAAAGTGATTTCGGCTTTTCGCTGGAAGGTGAATGAGAAAGTCAAACTTTGAAACCGCGGATTTAATGAATTGATTTAGTCACTGTCACTATCAATTATTCGAATTCGTTTGTATTTGGGACTCTGGAATTCATTACTGATGTGCTGACTCGTTTAAAGTACATGTGATTCGTCATCCGAACCTACGATGAAATATCGATTTCTAAATATCATTTTGATATTTCGTTTTGCCGACCGACAGGGAAATATGACTTAATTTTTCAGCGTGAATTGATGCCTGAGCATTAAATAAAAATATTTATGTATATATTCGTCTAAATAAAGCTGAAACAGCACAGGAAAAAAACTCCTTTTCACCTAACTTTTGGTCTGATGAAGACCTTCTCAGAGTACAGACATAACAAGACAAAATGCTCACAGCCAACGAAAGAAATGAAATGTGGCGATAAACGTTCTCATAAGCCAAGTTTAGACTGAACGGGTGTGTAATGTAACCCGAAAAGAAAAGAAACTGGGGTAAAAGTAGAAAGCAAAAGGTGAAAAAAGGGCTGTTAGACAAATCAAGAAATATATTCTAGAAAGTTCTAACTCCTGGTAAGATCCGATTTTAATATATCCTTCGAAAATTAAAAAGAACTGGAATTTTAGAAATGTCAAAATACTTCCATGTATAACATGAAGGTATGATAACTGGATGATTTAAAACAAGTTGTTTGCAGTCCGTCGCCTTAAAATGCACCAAGTAGCCCGCTAGGAAGACATTTTAGAGTTTGAAGTTTTTCTAGCTGGTGCAAAAGGACGCGGGGATGTGCTGGGACAGCCCCGGCAATGGGATAGTACCACTGAAGGCTTGGTATTCACTGTTACTGGTGTTGAGAAGCGACTAAGTAAAACTTCAATCTACAGGACCATTACTAGTTCCGACGCTGCCTAAAGCACTTAGATAATCGCCAGATAATATATATATATAAAGTTCCGAGTAAATACACAGACCCGCCTATATTTTTACAAATATCCGAGTAAATTCACAGGCCTGCCTATATATATACAAATATCTTACCTCCTACAAGTATCTGGGAATTTCATTGGTTCAAAAACGTCACATGCAGACAGCATATAAAACCATATACTGCCTGTCAACATCAATACACGCTGACAGCTATGGGTAATCTCCCCTTTGTTCATTGATTATTCAAAATGGCGGCAGCCGATAAACGCTTCAAGTTGAAAGATTGAGTGTTGGAAGCCCATATTTGGTCTGAAGAGCAGGTTAGGTAACTTTAAAGGCTTCATATTCTGTGGATGTGTGTCATGTTACCTTCGAAATGAAACTGTTTGGTATGTATGAATTTGCCTTGTTACAATTTATGAGAGAGTGCCTGTAGGCACTCTCTCATAAATTGTAACAAGGCAAAGACACGTGAACACATTGTGAGAATTCTTTCATTTAATTTTGATCGCTGTTGTTATTAGTTCTGTGCATCGATGCAGCAGTCGGTAAGATATATTAGTTACACAGTTTGTTGGTGGCCTAATATGGTATATATGGTGTCAGTTAATTCCATATTGGACTCGAGTATACCATATATACCATATTAAGCCACCAACAAACTGTGTAACTAATAATATCCGAGTAAATTCTCAAGCCTGCCTATATACAGAGTACTTTTTTGTAGAACCATAATACATAGAAAAGGTATGGCATTATAAATAGAAATACAAAAATGTGTTCATGTATAATATAAAGAAGGAGAATAATAGTATAACTAAATGATGCATGGTACTCTTGGACTGGGTACTTCGTGGCAGTTCCACGACAGCGATGTAGGTTAAATGCAACAACAAAAACAGAGTATGGTTGCTTGATTGGAGTGCAGCCCACAGTCCCAGCAATAAACATCTAAACTATTCTAGTGTAACAGGAGGAGAGATAAGTGCGGGAGCCGGGGTTCGAACCGTCGATATCTAGCACACAAAGCGACCGATTTACCACGAGACTAAGAGATCCGGACCAACCAGGCTGGTTGGTAAATGGCCTTTATACCTCGACCGCTACACTAGTATAATTTATTGGAGTGCAGCCCACAACCTCAGCAATAAACATCTAAACTATTCTAGTATAATTTATTGGAGTACAGTCCACACTACCAGCAATAAACATCTAAACTATTCTAGTATAATTTATTGGGGTGCAAACCACACCCCAGCAATAAACAACAAAACTATTCTAGTATAATTTATTGGAGTGCAGTCCACATCACCAGCAATAAACATCTATACTATTCTAGTATAATTTATTGGAGTGCAGCCCACAACCTCAGCAATAAACATCTAAACTAATCTAGTATAATTTATTGGAGTGCAGTCCACACTACCAGCAATAAACATCTAAACTATTCTAGTATAATTTATTGGAGTGCAGTCCACAACACCAGCAATAAACATCTCAACTATTCTAGTATAATTTATTGGAGGGCAGTCCACACCACCAGCAATAAACATCTAAACTATTCTAGTATAATTTATTGGAGTCTAGTCCACACCACCAGCAATAAACATCTAAACTATTCTAGTATAATTTATTGGGGTGCAAACCACACCCCAGCAATAAACAACAAAACTATTCTAGTATAATTTATTGGAGTGCAGTCCACATCACCAGCAATAAACATCTATACTATTCTAGTATAATTTATTGGAGTGCAGCCCACAACCCCAGCAATAAACATCTAAACTATTCTAGTATAATTTATTGGAGTGCAGTCCACACCATCAGCAATAAACATCTAAATTATTCAGGTATAATTTATTGGAGTGCAGTCCACACCTCCTGCAATAAACATCTAAACTATTCTAGTATAATTTCTTGGAGTGCAGCCCAAAACACCAGCAATAAACATCTAAACTATTCTAGTATAATTTATTGGAGTGCAGTCCACACCACCAGCAATAAACATCTAAATTATTCTAGTATAATTTATGGGAGTGCAGTCCACACCACCAGCAATAAACATCTAAACTATTGTAGTATATTATTCATCAGATAGCTGCATCTAAGCACTTAATTCTACGAACTGCACCTCAGAAGAAATCAGCGACAGTACTTGTCTTTTTCAAATTTCTCGGATGCCATAGAATTAAGAAAGGGCGCTGGTTTTGTTTACATTGGCATGGCGGGTGTCTGTCGGTGGCCGAGTGGTGTGCGTGGTTCAGTATAGTTTCGCTAGGCAGTTAGTGCCGAAGGAAACTCTCTCGGCGTGGGTTCGAACCCCCGCAATGCCAATGTAAACAAAACCAGCGTCCTTTCTTAATTCTATGGCATCCGAGAAATTTGAAAAAGACAAGTACTGTCGCTGATTTCTTCTGAGGTGCAGTTCGTAGAATTAAGTGCTCAGATGCAACTATCTGATGAATAATTAAATAATTGAGTATTCCGTGTGTTCTGTACTGGCCTCGTATATACTTGGTTAACTAGCATTCCCTTTTGGGGTCTGTCGGTGACCGAGTGATGTGCGTGGTTCAGTATAGTTTCGCTAGGCGGTTGGTGCCGAATGAAACTCTCTCGGCGTGGGTTCGAACCCCCGCCATGCCAATGTAAACAAAACCAGCGTCCTTTCTTAATTCTATGGCATCCGAGAAATTTGAAAAAGACAAGTACTGTCGCTGATTTCTTCTGAGGTGCAGTTCGTAGAATTAAGTGCTTAGATGCAACTATCTGATGAATAATTAAATAATTGAGTATTCCGTGTGTTCTGTACTGGCCTCGTATATACTTGGTTAACTAGCATTCCCTTTTGGGGTCTGTCGGTGGCCGAGTGGTGTGCGTGGTTCAGTATAGTTTCGCTAGGCAGTTGGTGCCGAAGGAAACTCTCTCGGCGTAGGTTCGAACCCCCGCCATGCCAATGTAAACAAAACCAGCGTCCTTTCTTAATTCTATGGCATCCGAGAAATTTGAAAAAGACAAGTACTGTCGCTGATTTCTTCTGAGGTGCAGTTCGTTGAATTAAGTGCTTAGATGCAACTATCTGATGAATAATTAAATAATTGAGTATTCTGTGTGTTCTGTACTGGCCTCGTATATACTTGGTTAACTAGCATTCCCTTTTGGGGTCTGTCGGTGGCCGAGTGGTGTGCGTGGTTCAGTATAGTTTCGCTAGGCGGTTGGTGCCGAAGGAAACACTCTCGGCGTGGGTTCGAACCCCCGCCATGCCAATGTATTGTAGTATAATTTATTGGAGTGCAGTCCACACCACCAGCAATAAACATCTAAACTATTCTAGTATAATTTATTGGAGTGCAGCTCACAACCCCAGCAAGAAACATCTAAACAATTCTAGTATAATTTATTGGAGTGCAGCTCACAACCCCAACAATAAACATCTAAACAATTCTAGTATAATTTATTGGAGTGCAGTCCACATCACCAGCAATAAACATCGAAACTATTCTAGTATAATTTATTGGAGTGCAGCTCACAACCCCAGCAATAAACATCTAAACTATTCTAGTATAATTTATTGGAGTGCAGTCCATACCACCAGCAATAAACATCCAGACTATTCTAGTATAATTCATTGGTGTGCACTCCACATCACCAGTAATAAACATCTAAACTGTTCTAGTATAATTTATTGGAGTGCAGTCTACAACACCAGCAATAAAATATCTAAACTATTCTAGTATAATTTATTGGAGTGCAGTCCACACAACCAGCAATAAACATCTAAACTATTTTCGTATAATTTATTGGAGTGCATTCCACACAACCAGCAATAAACATCTAAACAATTGTAGTATAATTTACTGGAGTGCAATCCACACCACAAGCAATAAACATCTAGACTATTCTAGTATAATTTATTGGCGTGCTGTCCAAATCACCAGCAATAAACATCTAAACTATTGTAGTATAATTTATTGGAGTGCAGTCCACACCACCAGCAATAAACATCTAAACTATTCTAGTATAATTTATTGGAGTGCAGCTCACAACCCCAGCAATAAACATCTAAACTATTCTAGTATAATTTATTGGAGTGCAGTCCATACCACCAGCAATAAACATCTAAACAATTCTAGTATAATTTATTGGAGTGCAGTCCACATCACCAGCAATAAACATCGAAACTATTCTAGTATAATTTATTGGAGTGCAGTCCACATAAGCAATAAACATCTAAACTATTCTAGTATAATTTATTGGAGTGCAGCCCACAATCCCAGCAATAAACATCTAAACTATTCTAGTATAATTTATTGGAGTGCAGTCCACACCACCAGCAATAAGCATCTAAACTATTGTAGTATAATTTATTGAAGTGCAGTCCACACCACCAGCAATAAGCATCTAAACTATTGTAGTATAATTTATTGGAGAGCAGTCCACATCCAAACTATTCTAGTATAATTTATTGGAGTGCAGTCCACATAAGCAATAAACATCTAAACTATTCTAGTATAATTTATTGGAGTGCAGTCAACATCCAAACTATTCTAGTATAATTTATTGGAGTGCAGTCCACATAAGCAATAAACATCTAAACTATTCTAGTATAATGTATTGGAGTGCAGTCCACACCACCAGCTACAAACATCTAAACTATTCTAGTATAATTTATTGGAGAGCAGTCCACATCCAAACTATTCTAGTATAATTTATTGGAGTGCAGTCCACATAAGCAATAAACATCTAAACTATTCTAGTATAATTTATTGGAGTGCAGTCCACACCACCAGCTATAAACATCTAAACTATTCTAGTATAATTTATTAGAGTGTAGCCCACACCCCCAGCAATAAACATCTAAACTATTCTAGTATAATTCATTGGTGTGCAGTCCACATCACCAGCAATAAACATCTAGACTATTCTAGTATAATTCATTGGTGTGCACGCCACATCACCAGCAATAAACATCTAAACTATTCTTGTACAATTTATTGGAGTGCAGTCTACAACACCAGCAATAAAATATCTAAACTATTCTAGTATAATTTATTGGAGTGCAGTCCACACAACCAGCAATAAACATCTAAACAATTGTAGTATAATTTATTGGAGTGCAATCCACACCACAAGCAATAAACATCTAGACTATTCTAGTATAATTTATTGGAGTGCTGTCCACATCACCAGCAATACACATCTAAACTATTGTAGTATAATTTATTGGAGTGCACTCCACACCACCAGCAATAAACATCTAAACTATTCTAGTATAATTTATTGGAGTGCAGTCCATACCACCAGCAATAAACATCTAAACAATTCTAGTATAATTTATTGGAGTGCAGTCCACATCACCAGCAATAAACATCGAAACGATTCTAGTATAATTTATTGGAGTGCAGTCCACATAAGCAATAAACATCTAAACTATTCTAATATAATTTATTGGAGTGCAGCCCACAATCCCAGCAATAAACATCTAAACTATTCTAGTATAATTTATTGGAGTGCAGTCCACACCACCAGTAATAAGCATCTAATCTATTCTAGTATAATTTATTGAAGTGCAGTCCACACCACCAGAAATAAACATCTAAACTATTGTAGTATAATTTATTGGAGAGCAGTCCACATCCAAACTATTCTAGTATAATTTATTGGAGTGCAGTCCACATAAGCAATAAACATCTAAACTATTCTAGTATAATTTATTGGAGTGCAGTCCACATCCAAACTATTCTAGTATAATTTATTGGAGTGCAGTCCACATAAGCAATAAACATCTAAACTATTCTAGTATTATTTATTGGAGTGCAGTCCACACCACCAGCTATAAACATCTAAACTATTCTAGTATAATTTGTTGGAAAGCAGTCCACATCCAAACTATTCTAGTATAATTTATTGGAGTGCAGTCCACATAAGCAATAAACATCTAAACTATTCTAGTATAATTTATTGGAGTGCAGTTCACACCACCAGCTATAAACATCTAAACTATTCTAGTATAATTGATTGGAGAGCAGTCCACATCCAAACTATTCTAGTATAATTTATTGGAGTGCAGTCCACATAAGCAATGAACATCTAAACTATTCTAGTATAATTTATTGGAGTGCAGTCCACACCCCCAGCTATAAACATCTAAACTATTCTAGTATAATTTATTGGAGTGTAGCCCACACCCCCAGCAATAAACATCTAAACTATTCTAGTATAATTCAGTGGTGTGCAGTCCACATCACCAGCAATAAACATCTCGACTATTTTGGTATAATTCTTTGGAGTGCAGTCTACAACACCAGCAATAAAATATCTAAACTATTCTAGTATAATGTATTGGAGTGCAGTCCACACCACCAGCAATAAACATCTAAACTATTTTAGTATAATTTATTGGAGTGCAGTCCACACAACCAGCAATAAACATCTAAAAAAATGTAGTATAATTTATTGAAGTGCAGTCCACACTACCAGCAATAAACATCTAAACTATTCTAGTATAATTTATTGAAGTGCAGTCCACATCACCAGCAATAAACATCCAAACTATTCTAGTATAATTTATTGAAGTGCAGTCCACATCACCAGCAATAAACATCTAAACTATTCTAGTATAATTTATTGGAGTGTAGCCCACACCCCCAGCAATAAACATCTAAACTATTCTAGTATAATTCATTGGTGTGCAGTCCACATCACCAGCAATAAACATCTCGACTATTTTGGTATAATTCATTGGAGTGCAGTCTACAACACCAGCAATAAAATATCTAAACTATTCTAGTATAATTCATTGGTGTGCAGTCCACACCACCAGCAATAAACATCTAAACTATTCTAGTATAATTTATTGGAGTGCTGTCCACATCACCAGCAATAAACATCTAAACTATTCTAGTATAATTTATTGAAGTGCAGTCCACACTACCAGCAATAAACATCTAAACTATTCTAGTATAATTTATTGAAGTGCAGTCCACATCACCAGCAATAAACATCCAAACTATTCTAGTATAATTTATTGGAGTGCAGTCCACAGCACCAGCAATAAACAACTAAACTATTCTAGTATAATTTATTGGAGTGCAGCCCACACCCCCAGCAATAAACATCTAAACTATTCTAGTATAATTCATTGGTGTGCAGTCCAGTTGGCTTTCTCCAATGAATTGTACTACAATAGTTACAGCAAACACAAATTGTTTATTTATAAGAAAATAACGCGAGGTTAGAAAAGGATGAGCATGAGTCAACTAGAAGTCCTATACTGCCGTATAGCGGCTAAGATGGCCTATGTGGACATTCACCACTTTACAGTAGAGCCAAGAGATGGGATGGGCATCCAGCACTGCAATTACACTCCCGGATTTATCCCTGAGCCAGTAGCCTGAAATTAACCCCCTCATTCCCGGGATCAGCCACCCGCAAGTTGATTACACAGACATGTGCCACCTGATTCGACAATGCGCACTAGGTCGAGTTCAGGAACTGCCACAATAATCACCTACCTCCGCCGGTCCATTCTTTTTGTTCACATCAACAATATACCATTGGACTCAACTCAAGGAGTTGATCGTGGTGGTATATAATGCCCCATGGGTTTTATCAGGTAAACATTGCTTCAGTGGTTATTCTTCTGTAATACCTGTAGACTAACAACACAGTTATAGACGCGGACTCCCATTCCACACCTTATCAACATATAAACACGATATTAGTTTGCTATCTTCACATCCCGTCTGGCTAACCTCTTCCTTCAAATACACGTACATTATCTGATTAAAAAATAAACGGAAGTTGATGATTAGAATGCACCAAGAGAAACAAAAGAATATTCTTAGAAATATCCGAAAAATTAATATCCGAGTGAATACTTGGATCCGCCTGTATATCGTCGACTGGGTGCTAGAATGTTCTATGTCCCACAGGGGACATAGTACTCCCATAGGGGACAGAGTACTCACATAGGGGACACAGTAATCCCACAGGGGACATAGTACTCCCATAGGGGATAGAGTACTCCCACAGGGAACATAGTACTTCCATAGGGGACATAGAACATTCTAGAATTCAGGCAACGATATACTATTAAAAAAGTAGGGGATATCCAAACTGATGTTGATATTTTCAGAAAATGGTATTGGATACGCGTGATTGGACATATCAATATGTTACCAAGTTTAGTGTGGATCATGAATGTCACCGGCCCACGAAAACTTCGTGCAGGTTTTTCGCACGAGTGCCGCGTTAATGTTTGTAGGGTACGTCTTGAAATTTTCGACTGCACTGGACGGGCTTTTTCGGGGGTCTCATTGTTCTTTTCTTGGTATAAACTCGTTCATGAATAGTTTCTGGTCGAAACGTAACTTTTGAAGTATGCGAAGACGGACACGTGACGAACGTTTACGTTCCGTTGGCATGTTGGAACAGACAGACTGCAGTGGCTCAAATTCTCAACGTGACTCAATCGGTGATTAGCAGGTTGTGGTTACGCTACCGTCAGACAGGCAAAATTGATGACAGACGTCGGTCAGGTCGTCCGAGGGCCACAACTGCTAACCAGGATCGTTTCATCCGAAAGGCAGCATTACGCAACCGCCATCAAAGTGCCCCAGAAATTGTACAGCAGCTGCACCGAGCGTCAGATGTGCGAGTCAGTGGTCAGACTATCCTAAATCGCCTACACAGCTGGAAATTGTGCGCTCGATGACCTCGAATAATTCAACGTTTGACTGAACGTCACAACACAGCAAGGCGTAATTGGTGTGGAGCACGACAGCGCTGGGAAATCGTCGGTGGAGCAACATCATGTTTTCCGATGAATTGAGGTTCACTCTCGACTTTCACGACAGGCGAAACAGAGTGTGGCGGCGGCGGAACAAACGATACCATGACGTTACCGTTAGGCAGCACGGTCGTTTTGGTGGTGGATCGGCTATGGTGTGGGGAGGCATAACCATGGCAAGCAGTACAGCATTGCATGTTATCCAAGGGCGTGTCACAGGGCAGTACTACCGTGGCAACATGTTAGCAGTTCATGTGGTGCCATTTGCGCGACGTCACGGCCGTCGATTCCAAGATGACAATGTAGGGGCACACAGGGCTCGTTTCGCTACAAAATTCCACCAGGATCAGAAGAGGCCTATACTGCTTTGGTCAGCACTAAGTCCAGACCTTTCACTAATCGAGCACGTCTGGGATATGCTTGGCAGGAGCATACGACAACGCCAACAGCCCCCCCCCCCCCCCCTAATGTCCAGGAGCTCGCCTCTGCACTGCAGGAAGAATGGAATAACATCAGTCAAGCTGCTATTGGACGTTTGGTGAGGAGTATGCCACTTCGGATCCGCGCTTGTCTCGCGAACTGAAGAGGATTTGCAAGGTATTGAGGTCTTGGACTGAATGTGGTAAATTCTCTGACTGACCGCCTGTGTCTTCTACAGATCAGTGCGTGGAATGTGTACTTGTCAGACACCGAGCTATCGCTAAATCATCCACCAGATGTCACAGTGTAATGCCTCAACTATCTTTTTGATGAAAATATAAATATATTTCCTCAAATATCTCACTTTTATCAAATATCCCCTACTTTTTTGAATAGTGTATTTTCAAGTTTCCGAGTAAATACACAGGCCTGCCTATATATATCTATATACAAATATAAATTCTCAGGCCTACCTATATATACACGCAAATAACCGAGTAAAAACACATGCCGCCTATAAATATATACACAAATATCCGAGAAAATACTCAGTCCCACCTATATACAAATATCCGAGTAAATACACAGGCCCGCCTATATATATGTATATATTCAAATGGATACAATACTCATATAAACACATACTGAACGTGAATATGTGACTTATATAAAACACATATAATCCATTACTGAACGTGGTGACGTGATTTATATAATAAGCAAATAAACGTATACTGAATGTGGTGATGTGACTTATTACACATATAGACGTATACTGAACGTGGCGATGTGGCATATATAATTCAAAAATATTTGTAAAATATATAATACACATATACACCTATACTGAACGTGATGATGTGACTTATATAATACATAAATATATACATATAATGGACTTGGTGATGTGACTTATATAATACACATATAAACATATACTGAACGCGGCGATGTGACATATATGCATATAATGAACGAAGTGATGTGACTTAGATAATACACATATAAACATATAATGAATGCGGTGATGTGACTTATATAATACACATTATATAAACATATACTGAACGTGATGATATGTTTTATATAATGCACGTATATACATATACTGAACGTGGTGGTGTGACTTATATAATACACATATAATGAACGCGGTGATGTGAGTTATATAATACACATGTAACATGTAATGGACGTGGTGATGTGACTTATATAATACACATGTAAACATATAATGAACTCAGTGATGTGACTTATATATTACACATATAACCATATAATGGGCGTGGTGATGTGACTTATATAATATACATATATGCATATAATGAACGCAGTGATGTGACTTATTTAATGCACATATAAACATGTACTGAACGTGATGATATGTTTTATATAATGCACGTATATACATACACCGACGTGGTGATGTGATTTATATAATACACATATAGACATATAATGAACGCATTGGTGTGACTTAAATAATACTCATATAAACATATAATGAACGTGGTGATGTGACTTATATAATGCACATATAAACATATAATGAACGTGGTAATGTGACTTGTCGTCCTTGTTATCCATCGGCCTACATCGTTATGTACTTCTCTTTCTCTTTCTGCGTTCTCTTTACGACAGTTGGGTTTAGAGGTATAATTTCCGTACCATATGTAATACTTGGTACACCACCATTTCCCGAGTGCTTCCATCTACGAAAACTTTATTGAAGTTGTTCGTACCTAAAATGTTCAATTGATTAAGAATTCGCTCCACATTCACAGTTAGTTTATTCGTGTGGCTCCGGTAGATGCCTCGTCCCGTGATGTTTATATTGTCCCCCTATTACCCGTAGTCCCCTGTCTCCTCGACTCTTAAGAAGTTTGCTGCTAATTTTCGAAAACAGAGAACTCCCCCATTCTGCATCTTTGAGTAGGGTCCACTTAACGGCCCACGGCTATTTAAAGAAAATTTTTAAATGGTTTTCATTAGCAGGTAGAATGGAATTTATCGGTAATATTGTATAACTTTGCTTTTGTTTACAATTAGTTCGGGTCTCCATTTCGTCGCCGGAGTGCTAGAATGTTCTATGTACCTTATGGGATATAGAACATTCTAGCACTCAGCCGACGATTTGTTCCCATATCTCCCATCTATTGCTAGCCTTTTCTCTAGCCCCTCTTCACTCTTGGGCACTAGTATCATATCATGCAGGAATCTTCAGGTCCCCAACTGATACCCTCTGGTCGCTGTGTAGGAGTTCATCTCATATATCTCTGACATACAGTATAAAAAGATTTGATGAAAGGATACAGCCACCCGCCATTTTTTTCTTTTTTCATCCATTTCCGAAATGCATCCGAACTCGATCATCTAGTCTTTCTTATCATCCCAATAAGATTACAGTTTCTGATCCCTCGGATTATCGTCTTTAACACTTTGAACGCGAGATGCCCAGGAACTTGACACGTCCTAATTTAATTGAGAAGAATAGCAGCTCAGTGAATGTGTGGGGTAGACCAAACAATATTTTCAACGTGCAGCCCCGAGGTTGTACGTTGAAAATATTGATTGGTCCTACACAAATAATGAATATGGAGTCTTCCAATTACTGTTTAATGGACTGACATGGGAGATACCACGAAGGGTTAATCTGCTAATGGACTCACATGGGAGACACCACCAAGGGTTAATCTGTTAATGGACTGACATGGGAGATACCACGAAGGGTTAATCTGTTAATAGACTGACATTGGAGATACCACGAAGGGTTAATCTGTTAATGGACTGACATGGGAGATACCACGAAGGGTTAATCTGTTAATGGACTGACATGGGAGATACCACCAAGGGTTAATCTGTTAATGGACTGACATGGGAGATACCACCGAGGGTTAATCTGTTAATGGACTGACATGGGAGATAACACAAAGGGTCAATCTGTTAATGGACTGACATGGGAGATACCACGAAGGGTTAATCTGTTAATGGGCTGACATGGGAGATACCACGAAGGGTTAATCTGTTAATGGACTGACATGGGAGATACCACCAAGGGTTAATCTGTTAATGGACTGACATGGGAGATACCACCAAGGGTTAATCTGTTAATGGACTGACATGGGAGATACCACTAAGGGTTAATCTGTTAATGGACTGACATGGGAGATACCACCGAGGGTTAATCTGTTAATGGACTGACATTGGAGATACCACCAAGGGTTAATCTGTTAATGGACTGACATGGGAGATACCACCGAGGGTTAATCTGTTAATGGACTGACATTGGAGATACCACCAAGGGTTAATCTGTTAATGGGCTGACATGGGAGATACCACCAAGAGTTAATCTGTTAATGGACTGACATGGGAGATACCACCAAGGGTTAATCTGTTAATGGACTGACATGGGAGATACCCCCGAGGGTTAATCTGTTAATGGACTGACATGGGAGATACCACCAAGGGTTAATCTGTTAATGGACTGACATGGGAGATACCACCAAGGGTTAATCTGTTAATGGACTGACATGGGAGATACCACCAAGGATTAATCTGTTAATGGACTGACATGGGAGATACCACCACGGGTTAATCTGTTAATGGACTGACATGGGAGATACCACCAAGGATTAATCTGTTAATGGGCTGACATGGGGGATACCACCAAGGGTTAATCTGCTAATGGACTGACATGGGAGATACCACGAAGGGTTAATCTGTTAATGGACTGACATGGGAGATACCACGAAGGGTTAATCTGTTAATGGACTGACATGGGAGATACCACGAAGGGTTAATCTGTTAATGGACTGACATGGGAGATACCACGAAGGGTTAATCTGTTAATGGACTGACATGGGAGATACCACGAAGGGTTAATCTGTTAATGGACTGACATGGGAGATACCACGAAGGGTTAATCTGTTAATGGACTGACATGGGAGATACCACCAAGGGTTAATCTCTTAATGGACTGACATGGGAGATACCACCAAGGGTTAATCTCTTAATGGACTGACATGGGAGATACCACCAAGGGTTAATCCGATTTACTTTATTTCGAACTCGTTGGTATTCTTATTTTCTAACGCTGACTCGTTATTTTCACCCACCCCCTCCCTTGAGTTTTCTACTCCTCCTGTATAAAGCACATGTGGTTTTTCTGCCTTTTATAGCCTCTTTCAATTCATCATTCACTCTGTAACTAAGTTTCCTTGTTTGTATACTAACTTCTCCTATACTTTTCTTCCATGACTACTACGACATATGCTATTTCCTGGATGTTGGACTCGACCTTTGAGTTCAAGTTTTCTTCAAACTGCGTCCAGCCAGCGTCCTTTCTGAGTTCCCTTATATCATTAAATCTTTACTCTTCTCGCTGGTCTCTTGTCCCTGATATAACTATAAGGAGGTTGTGATCACTATCTGAATTCATTTAACCCTCATCGTCCACTTCTGTCTCGACTAGCGTCCTCCTGGTCAGTGACTGTGAGAATATAGCAGTTATCGTTCTTCCGTAGTTTCTCTCCCAGAACCGTTTCCCCTTACACCTAGCATCCTTGTTCAGAATCTTCATACCGAGCTCATTTGTGAAGTCGAACATCTTCCTTCCATTCCTGTTGATGTTTTCATTCCCGCACTGTAAGCCTTCCTCCTTATCACCCATGCGTTCGTTAAAGTCTCCCATCAGAATTATACCGAACCTCCTGTTTTCTAATATTGCGATATTGTACCTAAGTTTTGAGTGTAATGAGTCCTTCCCCTCGGGTTTGCGTCCCTCCAATGCACAGTATAGAATCAGAAGAGCAACACTTCCGTTGTTTAGTTTAATTTTCCCCTTCAATTGTCTTTAGATACCTCAACCGAGGTGCTGACATCTGCTAGTAAAATACGGTATATTGTCGCCAGGTTCTACGTATATTCAAACAAGATTTAGCTGATTACAAGTAAAGGGAGAGAAATAAAACACGGGGGAGGGATGAAGGGGAAAGATGCGAATGTCGCGGTACCGAAAGGCGCGGGAGTCATTCTAACTGGATCGTTCGGTCTTTGCCACACCTCTTAGTTCCCAGTTAGAATGTGGGGTGTGGGGCGTGTTCAACGAACGAAACTGTGTGCCGGCTAAGACTAGTGAGAAGGAAATTCCGCCCCAACATGAAATAAAAAAAACATATGGAGTTTGAAAATCATTTTATAATCATTTTGAGTTTTCTTCACATCGCTATAGAGATTATCTTAACATTCAATGCCCACCTTCTCCACCCAAACGCTGATATTATGAACAATTAAAATTCCCAGAACACCCTGTATCAGGAGCGGAAGTTAGCTCTACTGTGTTACACAAAGTACTGTTACACACAGTAGAGCAAACTACCACTCCTGATACCGGGTGTTCTGGGAATTTTAATCGTTTAGAATATCAAACATGTGATTCACCGCCAAATTGGTAAAGTATGTGTGTGTGAAGCATTGAGGACGAGCTTTCCAGACTTTGTGAGGAGCGAGACGGTAGGCTTTCCTTTGTTTCTTTCCCCATGTTCTCACAAAGAAAACAATGGGTTTCTGTGTGTCCTCCCGATTTTGTGGGGACTTTTTTTTTATTATTCTTTGCCACAGAGAACACAAAAAACAAACACAAGTCCCCATAACGTCGGTTAAACAGGTGTGTGTGTGTTTAAGGTAACAAGTACGCACTGGCACCAACATTTCACAATGAAACGTTTTTTTTGTAATATGACGCCGAAAGTTTGATTTAAATATTTATCATACGACTTCTCCGTTTTCTCGGCTTATAACCGTTTCATATTTTCAATAAATACTAATTAGTGCTTCATAAAATCTTCAGTTTATTTGATTGGTCAATTTCAAAAGAACGCTTTCTGATTGGTTATCATCGAAAAGATCTGTGCCAAATTAATGCGGTTATGACGTATGACAGCGTGCAGCGGTGACGCGTCACAATCAACTGCATGACGTTCTGGAGGAAATTCCATCTTTAATCCTTCTTGTCTATCTAAAACTTGTGTTTTTGGTAACTGTGGTGCCATAATTATGATAAACAGAATATGAAATTCGTATTTTATTCACACGATATTTATGAGAGAATCAGAAAAAACGGAAAATTCTTAGACCCGTTTCATAAATATCGTATGATCAAAACACTCATTCCATCTCCTCTATAGACTATACTGAACCCTAATGAGCTCCAAACATGACAACAAAAATACACAAATGTGATTTAACCCTTTACCTAACGTAACGGCCAAAACCGGCCAGCGCTATTCTCAAAAATCGCCAATTAATTTTCGTTATTTTTTTCATTTTTTTTGTCTCAAAAACATAGGTTATGACCCCTCGATGGAACGAGCTCGTCGAGCTCGTTCCAACGAGGGGTCATAACCTATGTTTTTGAGACAAAAAATGAAAAAAATTAGTTATTCAAGAATTATTTTTGCAAGTGTCGTCTGCTTTTCAGGGTAGGTAAAGGGTTAAACTATTAAGACTGATTAAATGGATTGGCAACAGTTGATGCTATTCATTGATGAGCTCGAGTTTAATCATTACTAGGATGTTATACAAGCCTTTGTTTTTCATAATTTAGCGATGGACTGTCGAAAATGAAAAGGCTCTTTTAATATAAAATTTAATTAAATTTAATTAATCTTCATTTTTTTTTATCTGTTTCAACATTCATTCTGTTATACGTTAACCTCTTGAACACGGGCGGCCGCCTTAACGGCCCAGGAACATGATACGTCATCATTTCATAAGTTGGATGCAGAGCCGTATTATTCACAAAGCTGACTAGGCTGAAGCCTAGAGGCCCGCAGGGAAAAGGGGTCCACCAAATTACAAGCGTATTAGGGCTCTAGTGGTTAAAGGCACTTTGCACTCTGCGCCGTAGCGATACATGTACATATGCATTTATCCATATATATCGCTTATGTCAAGCAGGAATTCCACCGCGCCACTGGATTGAAAACTGTGAATTTGTTTGGAAGGTGGCCTCGACGGGAGTCGATCCCGAGTCTACGACACACAATCGCCTCGCCATAAATGCTCTGCCACCATACCAACTGAACCAACGACAATCCCTTTATCCATAATACACACTCATGTGTCAGTATACTATATATATATTTATATACAGTACATTATTTTAATTCTAATTTAAATAATATATCAAGTTGTGAGCAGAATTCTTCAGGAGATCATAGTGCACACCTTACCAGGGTCAGCGGATCAGGCTATCAGCTGTAGTGGGGCGAAAGATTGAAGTGCCGGAGGGAGCCTCGTCCAGAAGTGCGTAAAAGCCTGGGACCCGGCCCTGAATTAAAACGGCACTGGTTGGATGGTTGCTAAATGAATGTGTGGGTCACACCAATCAATATATTGAACGTGCAGCCCCAAGGCCAAAGGTTGCCAGTAATCGTAGAAGTTAAACTACGGTGGTCTGGGTCTAGTCAAGTGTTGCCGGTAAGTCGGTACGCTATGTCATATGAACTATTTTTATAGGGGTTTAATGGCACTTTCGACAGCCACGGTCACCGCGTATCGGAGTGTTTTACGGATGGCGGAAGACGGAGTACGTGGAGAGAACCACCGAGCAATGGCGAGCAACTTTCAGACTCCCCAACGTACTAACTCCACGCAAGCAGAGCTAGCATTGGTTGAAGACAGGTGCACATCGGCGTGCAGTACGTCTTAGTACACAACGCCACCGTGCAACCTAACTGGGCAATCGGGATTAAGTGCCTTGCCCAAGGATTTAACTGGTAGAGATTTGGAAGCCCATATTTGGACTTTATTCTGAAGTACAGATACCGCAACTTGAAAGCTTCATATTTAGTGGATGTGCTTCATATTATACTTAGTGCCACATTATTTAGTCTGTGAGGATTTGTCTTGTTACAGTTTATGGGAGAGTGCTTGTTGCAAGGGAGAGTGCTTGTTGCAAGTTATGGGAGAGTGCCAACAAGCACTCTCCCATAACTTGCAACAACTTGCCTTGCTGCAAGTTATGGGAGAGTGCTTGTTGGCACTCTCCCATAACTTGCAACAAGGCAAAGACATGAGAACACATTTTGTTGACTAAAATAATTTAGCACTCTACCAGTTAAACGAGGAGGAACTGAGGATTCCAAGGGCCTTTTGGAAGAATATGCGCATCACTTAACGACTGCTCAAATGTTTCTATTACTTGGTGCAGAATCCATAGTTTCCAGGTTTTCTATAGTTTGAAAGTTGTCAAAAGACACTTCTTGTTAAATCTCAAGTCCAAACTTTTATGGGTGCGAATGTGTTTATGCAAGCGTTTAAACTGTCGACTTCGAGAAATATTTAGTACTGTTAAACCTCTAAGAGCAGCACCGAGAAGTGGAAAAAAAATTTCTACTCAATATTATTGCTCTGCGTTCTTCTCCCAATACACGGAGGACTGTATCAGCGTTAAAATCGAATCACCACAATAAGTCAAGGTGTTATTTATCAGGAAAATTTCACCTTTCAACAACTTCCATCAACAGATAGATTATATCCAATCAGTGTTGTCCGTGAAATATGTCACCACTGCTCGCGACAGCGTGAACAGAGCACACAGCTGTGGATTCAATACATTGTTCCGTTCACACATGGACTTGGCAGGATTGATTCCGCACTTTAACCCTTCAGTGCGGCATAGACATGGCAAGATTGTTTCCCCTCTTTAACCATCAGTTCACACATGGACATGACAGGATTGATTCCGCACTTTAACCCTTCAGTGCAGCATAGCCTTGGCACGATTAATTCTAGTCTTTAAACATTCAGTCCATAGATAGACTTGGCAAGATTAATTACGCACTTTAACCCTTCAGTGCGGCATAGACTTGACAAGATTAATTCCGGTCTTTAAACATTCACTTCACACATAGACTTAGCAAGAAGGATTCCGGCCTTTAACCCTTCATTTTACATATAGACTTGGCAGCAATGATTCCGCACTATAACCCTTCAGTTCACACACAGACTTGGCAGCAATGATTCTGCACTTTAGCCCTTCAGTTCACACATAGACTTGGCAGCTAGGATTCGGCACTTCACCCCTTCAGTTCACACACAGACTTGGCAGCTATTTATATTCTATTCTATTCTATTCTATTCAGACTTGGCAGCAATGTGTCCGCACTATAACCCGTCAGTTAAAATATAGACTTGGCAGCAATTATTCGGCACTATAACCCTTCAGTTCACACACAAACTTGGCAGCAATGATTCCGCACTATAACCTTTCAATTCACACAAGGCTTTGCAGCAATGATTCCGCACTATAACCCTTCAATTCACACACAGGCCTGGCAGCAGTGATTCAGCACTATAACCCGTCAGTTCAAATATAGACTTGGCAGCAATGATTCGGCACTTTAGTCCTTCAGTTCACACACAGAATTGGCAGCAACGATTCCGCACTATAACCCACAGGACGAATTTTACCATTCAGACCTTGTAGAAATGATTCCGGTCTTTATCCCTTCAATTCAAATATAGACTTTACAGCAATGATTCCGCATTATAACCCTTCAGTTCACATATAGACTTAGCAGGACGGATTCTGCACTTTAACCCTTCATTTAAGACATAGATTTGGCAAGAATAATTCGGCACATTGTCCCTTGAGTTCACGTGTAGACCTGGCAGGATTGATTCCGCATTTTACCCCCTCAGTTCACAAATAAATTTTCAAGGACGGTTTCTGAACTTTTACCCTTCGGTTCACACATAGACTTCACAGGAATGATTCCGAACTTTAATTCTTCAGTACATGTATCGACTTCGCAGAACAGATTTTGCTCTTTAACACTTTTGTTCACGATAAGAATTGGTGAGATTGATTCCGCACTGTAGGGTTATAGTGCAATTCGCACATACACTTAGCAGGACCGATTCGGCAGTTTTACCCTTCAATTCACATATAGACTTGGCACGATTGATTCTGAAGTTTAACCCTTCACTTCACACATTGATTTGGCAGAAATGATTCCGCATTATAACCATTCACTTCACACATAGACTTGGCAGGAACGATTCCACATTATAACCCTTCAGTTCACACATAGACTTGGCAGGAATGATTCCACATTATAACCCTTCAGTTCACACATAGACTTGGCAGCTAGGATTCCACATTATAACCCTTCAGTTCACACACAGACTTGGCAGGAACGATTCCACATTATAACCATTCACTTCACACATAGACTTGGCAGGAACGATTCCACATTATAACCCTTCAGTTCACACATAGACTTGGCAGGAATGATTCCACATTATAACCCTTCAGTTCACACATAGACTTGGCAGCTAGGATTCCACATTATAACCCTTCAGTTCACACACAGACTTGGCAGGAATGATTCCACATTATAACCCTTCAGTTCACACACTGACTTGGCAGGAATGATTCCACATTATAACTCTTCAGTTCACACATAGACTTGGCAGGAATGATTCCACATTATAACCCTTCAGTTCACACATAGACTTGGCAGGAACGATTCCACATTATAACCCTTCAGTTCACACATAGACTCGCAGAACGGATTCTGCATTTTAACCCTTCAGTTAACACATAAACTTGTCGAGATTACGTAAACATCGAAATGACCACATATAACAATACAACATACACGAAATAGTAGAAAGATCACAAGCAAAATTTGTTGCGAAGTTGGCCCACATGGGTTAATCAAGCTCGGAAAAAGAGATACAGCTCTTCCATGATGTAAAATAGAGAAAACATTTTGGTTAGCTTAAATGAGGCTTATGTTATTATCAATTTCTCGTAAAGTTGGAAGCATATGAAAATTATATTGAACAAACAGTCAGAGTACAGAAGTACTCTGGTCTGCACCGGGTGAAGGCACCGATGAAAGATTGATTGATAGGGACATTGTTTTCCAGGTAGTCAAATCTGTTAACAATCCCTAGAACACTTCTGGAACACTCACGGGCATCACAGGATACTGAACTTTGTAGGATCCACCACGCAATTCCCCCGGTTAACAGAACCCCGGTGGAATGTGTTTGTGGATTCCCAGACGACTGCATGCAGCTTGTTCGATAATCTGCATGGCAGCCAAAGAGTCCATAAATGACGACTGTCACGTCAGAGGAATCACGGAACTTTCCCCAAATATTCCGCTGACTGGAGATTACGCAATTCGATCTTGCAAAAGAAATCTGATGTATGTAACGACCGATTTCTGTATGCTTGATCAAGTTGTCTCTGGGCTCCTGACGAGTACGAACCCACCTAGTAAAAGAAAGATGGATGCCGCCACTGGTCTTGAATGAACATTGTTGTATTATACATATGCCAGAGGCGACAGTAGTTGCGGTGAGATTGTAAATACATTTGATTTCATAAAGTCGTAGATAACTGGTAAACTGGTCTTCCTTCTGCTGAACACGACAAGTTCGTGAGGTAACCAACTGAACCCAGAACCTGGAGTCTATGTCTGATATCGTCTGGTAAGGAATCACAAAACGCCACGGGCTGATGGGACTTCGCGGTTGATGGGGCTTCGTAGTTCTCTCAGTAATCACGACACACTGAGTCCGAACTTACGATCGTAGATCGATAGACTTTCACTTAATTCCGCAACAAATTTATGTATCAATAACTTATATTCTTTCGAGGTTTATACCACTTCCACTTTTTACCACATCCAGTGGAGCAACTATATTTTACTGACCACTATTTTAGGCCAGAGGTGTAGGCTTGTGGGGAGTAACTGCGCCCCCCCCCCCAAAAAAAAAAATATCGCTGGCCCACCTCAAAACATTGGCTCAATGCAAGTTTCATACAACATAATATGGTCTCCAATATAGGGTACACACGCTATTAATGCATCAGATTCGCTCCTAGAACACTGAATTTTGCAAAATTTTCTCGGGGGGCGGGGACTAATCATAACTAGAACCCTTCCATCGTTAACCACTCCTCCCACTACCTGAAGAGAAGTGGAAGGAGGGGGTAACGACCGGAAGGTCCTATTTAAGACCAGGCGAGGCCCCCGCCGCCCCCACCCCTGTCCACGACGTCCTTCCAAACATCATGTTTGGCATCCAAAACCTGGCTAGGGCACCTCTTATAATAGAATCCTGGCTACGTACCCAGACAGGTCCCATCAGGGTGATTCCGGTGAGTGACCCCGGAAATGAAATCATTTCACGTGACCTAGTTATGTCATGTTTTGTTGACATCTAGCCAGCGTGAGCGGCCATGTTGCGAGTGACCCCGGAAATGAAATCATTTCACGTGACCTAGTTATGTCATGTTTTGTTGACATCTAGCCAGCGTGAGCGGCCATGTTGCGAAGTCATTCCATAGTGATACTTGTTGTTAGTGTGCATGCGCTGCGCGTGTTGTGTGGGTAATACGACTGTTTCCGTCGTCCAGTTTGGACACTGGAGGCCACAATCATAGTTTCTGTGGTAGCACGTGGTTGCTATGTGTCCCAGAGTCCTCTAATAGGACAAGAATATGTTCGGAGGGGTGTGTCCGATTAAATGCGAGTATATCTAATTACCAAAATAGACCCGGAATTCTCTCTAAATCACCAAAATCTGTCTAAAATAACTTTATTTGGAACGAATTCCACCCCCAGAATCTTTCTTTTTTCAACAATAGACGCGCTTTTTGTATAAGAATTGTTTTCTGGTTCGGATTTTCCTCAAATCCTCGGATACTTTGTAGAATTACCACAAACAACCCGACAGCTGTTTATTTGGCTCGGATTCCTTGAGAATCATCTGATTCTATCCACATTATTGTTTTTTGTGTATCCAACTCTGTTCGTTTGTTCTTGAGTATCTTTACTGGGTCAAGTTTTCTCCAAATCCTCGGTTTCTAAAACGACTTGGCGAAGCCCTCATCTTGGGTTTATAAGAGCAGCACGTAATGTGTGTACATGAATGCCCTGTATGTGTACATGAAAGGCATGAAGCTAGCCCTATATAGTCATCTGGGTATCGGACGACCACGTTCGGTGGCACTCCACTTCCAGCACCCCTAACTAATAAACGTGTGACAATCGGGACCCATTTCTATCGTATAAGTCCGTGAAAATCCCCCAATGAGGTATAATTTACTCCTCATCTTATTTTCATCTGGGTTCCGAACGATCCCATTTCCAGCACCCCTAACGATTAAACGGCGTGTCTATGTGGAAATCCCCCAATAAGGTATAATTTACGTTTTGCTCACTACTAGTCACTTGTCCATAGTGTGGTTGTCTACAGCGGCCGGATATGGGACCCTTTCCCAGTGGCCTTTTGGCAAGATTTTTCCCAATTTAAACCTAAATCTCAGTCCTTATTCAAATAAAAAATTTGATTCTTCTTTAATTCTTGAAGGTCTAATTTTGTCTTTCACCACTTTTTACTGCAACAAAAATAGGTGCCCCAGTAGGTAGTTTTTAGATACGTTTGCAAGTTACATCCGAGGAACCTTGTCAGTTGTTTCTAGGCAAGTCTTGGCTCTCTACATAGGCATCCACGACTTGCCTAGATACAACTGCAAAACCACAGAATGTAGATTATCACATAAATATCTTCATCATTTTAGTATACAAACAGTTTATTTAAACAGAGATTACAGAGACTGATCATTATTTCAAGCTACTGTTTGTTATATATAGAATAAACGTATAGTGTTTTCAAGTAAAAAAAATTTTCTACGAGTAGGATTAAGAATGAAAACCGACGAGCCTCTGGCGAGTCGGTTTCATTCTTAATTCCACGAGAAGAAAAATTTTTTTACTTGAAAACACTATACGTTTATTTTGTTTATCCCATAAATCTTCTACAGGGCAGTCGCAGCAAAATCGTGCTATAATTCGCTACAAAACACAACGAGAAGTGAGAAGCACATTGGTTCAATTCGATCGACCAGCAAAATTAGCAAAAATAAACAAGGCGCAGTAATACATTTCTGTCTAAAAATAATTCTCCTACAAACTTGAGCAAAACTTGCAAAAATACTTTATTATATGAGCAGTGTGTGATGTTTTCTGCTGGCATTGTGTAATACTTTCAAAAAGATTTAACGAAATCAACAATCAAACTGTTAATTATGCTACACAAATGTGGTGGAGGCCAGAGGTCAACAAGTCCGTCGCAACTAGGGGAATACATTCGTTCAGTGTTAAACCTACGGGGAAAAGTTATCACCCTACTAGGTGAATAAATGAAAAATTTACCCAAGACCTTTATTGTTCAAATAAACGGCCATTTATGGGATACAAAAAGTATATCATGTACTATACATGTAGTAGCTTGTGTATTAATGTTCTCAGTTCAATATGAAGGTAACATTTCTTATTCTTTGTGCGTTTCTTCTCCCAGACAAATTTCCAATTGGAACCTTCATGACGAGAATTTTCCCAATTGCATGGGCCCCAAACCCTTTCCCAAAGATGGCAGAAGAATCCCTGCATATTGTCTATGATCGGCTTCCACTGTAGTACCCCACAGCTATAGTCTGCAACCCCAGTTACAGCCCTATACCTCTACTTCTGGCCTGTAGTACTGCTACAGGCATGCTGACTGTCTTTGTCTCGACTCTACCCTCGGCCCTATACCTCTACTTCTGGCTTGTAGTACTACTACAGGCATGCTGACTGTCTTTGTCTCGACTCTACCCTCGGCCAAGCCAAACCTTTACTTCTGGCTTGTAGTACTACTACAGGCATGCTGACTGTCTTTGTCTCGACTCTACCCTCGGCCAAGCCAAACCTTTACTTCTGGCTTGTAGTACTACTACAAGCATGCTGACTGTCTTTGTCTCGACTCTACCCTCGGCCCTATACCTCTACTTCTGGCTTGTAGTACTACTACAGGCATGCTGACTGTCTTTGTCTCGACTCTACCCTCGGCCCTATACCTCTACTTTTGGCTTGTAGTACTACTACAGGCATGCTGACTGTCTTTGTCTCGACTCTACCCTCGGCCAAGCCAAACAGGTTCTATCAGATTACTTCAGTTTCCCGAACATGAACCATTTCATATAGAGTTTAAATCCCTTTTATAACATCTATAGATACATGCAAGCTATATGAAGGGAATTCCGTAAGTGGGATTCCTAGCCGATTCCGTTAAGTGGGATTTCGTGATTTGACATAAGCCGATCATGGACAAGATTGTAGTGACTATGGACGAGTGAGTAGTAGTGACCGCGACGCCGTCAGGGACAAAAGGGTAACAGATCCCATAACTATCTTCAGATAGATATCCTCCAAAAAGTATCCCCCAAAATGTATCATCAAAAGGTATCCTCAAAAGGCATCCCCAAATTGTACAACAGATCTGTGGAGCACTATACTTCTATAGATCTGTATATTTGTCTGTCTCTATAGATCCGCATAGCACTATACTTCTATAGATCTGTATATTTGTCTGGCTCTATAGATCCGCATAGCACTATACTTCTATAGATCTGTATATTTGTATGGCTCTATAGATCCGCATAGCACTATACTTCTATAGATCTGTATATTTGTATGTCTCTATAGATCCGCATAGCACCATACTTCCATAGATCTGTATATTTGTATGGCTCTATAGATCCGCATAGCACTATACTTCTATAGATCTGTATATTTGTATGTCTCTATAGATCCGCATAGCACTATACTTCTATAGATCTGTATATTTGTATGGCTCTATAGATCCGCATAGCACTATACTTCTATAGATCTGTATATTTGTATGTCTCTATAGATCCGCATAGCACTATACTTCTATAGATCTGTATATTTGTATGTCTCTATAGATCCGCATAGCACTATACTTCTATAGATCTGTATATTTGTATGTCTCTATAGATCCGCATAGCACTATACTTCTATAGATCTGTATATTTGTATGGCTCTATAGATCCGCATAGCACTATACTTCTATAGATCTGTATATTTGTATGTCTCTATAGATCCGCATAGCACTATACTTCTATAGATCTGTATATTTGTATGGCTCTATAGATCCGCATAGCACCATACTTCTATAGATCTGTATATTTGTATGGCTCTATAGATCCGCATAGCACTATACTTCTATAGATCTGTATATTTGTATGGCTCTATAGCTCCGCATAGCACTATACTTCTATAGATCTGTATATGTGTATGTCTCTATAGCTCCGCATAGCACCATACTTCTATAGATCTGCGTAGCTCTATACGTCTGAAGATCTGTATAGCTTTAGGGTTCTATAGATCGCTATAGCTCCACACTTCTATAGATCTGTGTATCTCTATACTTCTGTACATCTGCATAGCTCCATGGGGCTATAGATATCTAAAGCTCCGCATTTCTATAGATCTGCGTTGCTCCATTCGTCTGTAGATCTGTATAGCTCTATGGTTCTACAGATCGCTATAGCTGCTTACTTCTAAAGATCTGTATACTTCCATACTTGTGGAGATGTATAAATAGGTCTATAGTTTTGCCAGTCTGCACATTGAAGTTTCTTGAAAGTTACTGAAAATGCTGTTTCGGATTATCAGTATTGCAGAGGGTCTGACTTAGACCTTTCGGTTGTTACCCATCCCTCACCCTCACTTCCAAACAGGGTACAAGGTATTAGCAATGAATGATGGCGTTTTACCATCCCGCCACTTACGTACATGGTACAAAATACAGGGCAATGAATGCTGGAGTTGTTATCCATCCCCTCACTTCCCCACAGGGCATTAAATGATGGAGATATCGGCAGGAAGGACATGATTAGGAACATTGAATCTTGTGAACCTTATATCAAAAATGAGGAACAAAATTTGTTCTTTTTTCCAAACTTTCTTACAAATTCTTGAATGCTAGTCCCAAATCTTCATCGCAAATCCTTAACTTCAACCGCGCAAGATATCTCAAAGTTTTTAAATTTTATTGTTGGAGCTGTGTGACTGCCATGGCTTTAGGATTTTTTTTATACTTTATGTGAATTAACTCAAGTATGGGTGCATGGGTGGGTAGGGGACACACACACACACATTTTTAAATCTATTTTTGTTTTATAAGAACCAAGACCAGGTGACTCGGCATTATCCGCGATATCACATAGATTTGTCATCAACTGAGGGAGGTAGTTTATGTGGGTACGTTCTCGCGAATAATATCGACCGAACGACATCCGTCTCTGTGCCTGCGTGGGTCTCCTGTTTTGTGTTGCGTTCTAAATACGCTTACCTTTTTCAATATTTGAATGAGTTTGTAAAAGGCTACGATAATATTCTGGTGATCATGTGTAAAGAAGCCACGGGAGGGTCAAGCTGACACCTATTTTCGAAAGCTTCGCGGAAATACCCAGCACCCTGCCGACTGGAGTGGGGTGGGGTGGAGGGGTTGGTTTTTCGCGCTCGCCGGCAACGCACCATCACCCAGGTCTGATGTTGCTTCGCCTCATGCCCTTGACTGAAATTGTGCCATACTCAAAAGTCTAGATCCGCCACTTTCAACAAATCCACCTTCTTTTGTAACAGGCTAAATTACTCATCGTCATCGAGTACTGTGCCAGAAATGCTGTAGTGGAGAAAGAAAAATATATAGACCTAAACCAAAAAAAAAACTTATCAATGGAGAGCAATAATTTCAATCGCGTTAAGATTTACACAATTCCAACAGAGTCGAACAATAATATTCTCACAGATTTTGACGGAAGATTCATATTCCTATCTTTGGCGGTGCTTTTAACATCATCCATCTGAAAAGATCTAGGGTGATAATGGGAGAGATAATTGGATAGTTTACTGTGCTTTACTAGTTTTTAAAGAAAACTGTGGGAATCAAAAATGATATCCGGTATATCGTCTATTCTCCTTCTTCATTGCGTCATATGACGTCAAAGTTTTCTTCGGGCAATTATTCGGCACGCGACTGTTTGCTTGGTGATCGAACATCATTACCTTGGAAACAACTCAGAGGATAACTTTAGTTGTCGAATATTAATAGTATTGGTAACCTGAGAGGCTAATTGAAGTGGGTGGGCCAAAATATACCAGTTCCTCTCCGCTACATCATTTCACCTTGTTCTTTGTCAAGAGTTTGTTCGAAGTCACTGTGGTATAATTATCGTTGCCAAATAAAAGAATATTTTCCGCAATTTGATTTCTTCCCAGTGTAAAACTCTATTGAATATGCTGCATGGAAACTTTTTATCACAGGTAATGGGATTCACTCCTGAGGGCAATACTGAATAACATTTACATTTGTATTTTCTGGAATTGAATTTTCTAATCATGACTTTAAATTGGTTAAAATGAATCACTAGCATCTTCAAAGATCTGGCAATTTGCCAGTTGGCAAATTGCCATATCTTTTAAAATGCTAATAATTCATTTTAGTCAATTATATTAATAGGTAGCAAATACTATGATAAAAAATCCATTTGATAAAGATTTATAGTATTAGTTCTCTGTGCTTTTCACCAAAAGCGTATGGGGAGTTTGTTTTGTTAGGACGGGGCGCGGTGGCGTTGCGGTGACCGGCCCTCGTGAGATCACCGAAGGTTAGCAACGTCGTGCAACGGTTAGTCCTCGCATGGGTAACCGTCTGAGAGATCGATTCGGACTCCCGCGTTGTGTCCTTGGGCAAGACACTCAACCCCGATTGCCTACATGGGGGCACGATGACGCCCTGTACTAAGGCGTACTGCACGTCGATGGTGCGCATGTCTTCAACCAATCTAACCCTGCCTGTGCTGCAGTGCGGAGTTACGATGTTGGGGAGCTGGCAGCTGCTCGTCGTTGTTCAATGGTTCTCTCCGGATACTCCGGCTTCCTCCACCCGTAAAACTGTCACGGTCACAATTAGCCATTGTGCATAAGTATGTGACCTTAAACACCAATAAATAAATAAATATAAATAAAAATTTATAGTATTGGTTCTCTGTGTCTTTCACTCTATTTTGTTATGGCGGGTCCAGGAGATCTTAGCCCGAATGATAACAACAAAGTACGGTCTTTTTGCATTGGTTTTCCCTGAATCCACTTGCTCTTTTCTCTGAATGGGTTGAAAACTGCAAGAAATTCCAGCTTATATGAGGGGGAGGGGGAAGTCTGCAGCGCACCAGATGTACCCATCCCATTTTGACACCACCCCCGTCTTGTTTGCCTTTGTTCCTTGAGATGGGGCGCATGTAGCCATCTTATTAAATCACTTGCTCTGTAGTGTACCTCTAACATTTCCACTAACTGAAATCAGTGAGAGACTGCATTCCAATTAATAATCTTCCGTTTGCCGATCTACCTTCTTTCACCATCAAAGTTAGATCTAAACTCTGAAAAATCCAAGTTTTGCAGAGTACCAAATTTGGTACTACACATGTCACCATAGGCGTACCAAACTAAAGGTACTACAGAATACCAAACTCCATTTGGTATTCCAGAATTTCAAATCTGTTGGATTTCTAGAGTACCTAGATTATTTACTAAAGAGACCAAAACATTCATTCGATTATCCTTTGTATCTTATCAAGAAAATGTTTAGAGAGAGAGAGAGAGAGAGAGAGAGAGAGAGAGAGAGAGAGAGAGAGAGAGAGAGAGAGAGAGAGAATGTGGGACGACATTTCTATTTATACCATGATTACTTATTGTACTGTATATACAATTAATTAATTAATTAATTAATCTATTTATTAGGGTTTAACGACACATTAACAGCCAGGGTCATATCGTGTCGGTGACAGTTTTACGGGTGGAGGAAGCCGGAGTACCCGGAGAAAACCACCGAGCAACGACGAGCAGCTGCCAGCTTCCCACCATAGTAACTTCGCACTGTAGCACAGGTAGGGTTAGATTGGTTGAAGACATGCGCACCATCGACGTGCAGTACGACTTAGTACAGGGCGTCACCGTGCCCCCATGTGGGCAATCGGGGTTAAGCGCCTTGCCAAAGGACACAACGCGGGAGTCCGAATCGATCGCTCTGACGGTCACCCATCCAAGGACTAACCGGGCTCGACGTTGCTTAACTTCGGTGATCTGACAAGAACTACTATATATAAAAAAGCCTATGATATAAATATTAGCTTTACACACCAACCGTGGTGAACACGCTAGCAGTGGAATTTCAGTACTTAAAATTTACACCTACAGTGGAACTACATCCAAGTTGACCTCTGGTGCCCTCGACCTAAAAGCAAACTTGTCTAAATTTATCACTCGTCGCCTCGCGAAGAGTAAAATGAAAGTGACAATTATTTATTACGTTTTAAATGAGTTCACCTCAGAAGATACCACAAATTAACAAACATGCGTTGTCTCATGTTAATAAAGCATCCATAACTCGAAATAATATGTCATTAGGTTATAAAAATGAAAAACGCCCAGTGATTTACATGTTTCTTTTTCCGTTTTTACGATAACAATGACAGCGGAACTACCGCCCACCGATGCTCGTGAAAATAAAAACAGATTCGCATTTTTGTACGTCTGTTGCTCAGTAAAATCGAGAAAAAGTAATAGCGATTCTTAATAATCTGACGATCATGGTATAAATAAAATATACCCAAAATAGCCTGGTGTACCAAATGGTTCACCACTCGTGGTGAAATGATGTTAACCACTCGCCGAAGGCTCGCGGTTAACACCACTTCACCACTCGTGGTGAACATTTGGTACACCAAGGTACTATGGATATGTTCTATATTTCTCATACTCTTTCCTGAATCACACACACATACACAAAATCATTAATTTATTTTTCCACCTAAAACATAGATCGTAATTCCCCATTGGAATGAATGAAGCGAGTTGGTTGCATTGAGGCAGCATAACCTATTATATGTTTCGGCAGGAAGAAATAAATGAATACATTTTGAATGACGTAGGTTTTACGGGAGTTTGGAAAGTTTAGGTACGGGGCTTTAAACAGTTGGGTTTGTCCCCGTAGAAGACATTCTCGCATGTACTGACTTTCCGTGGGAATACCTCAGACTCAAATAAAACTGCCTATATCTTCCTTGCGACACATAACTTATCAGAAAACAGTTTTTTACTAACTTAACCCTTTACCCAACGCAGACGATATCAAAATTTATTATTTTAAATATAATTTTTTTAAATTTTTCAAAAAATTTCAACAAAACCATATCATGTGACCCCTCGTTGGAACGAGCTCGTTCCAACGAGGGGTCACATGATATGGTTTTGTTGAAATTTTTTGAAAATATAATACTTTTTCAACTGCTAAATTTGCATATTACGCGGGCGGATGCGGGCGATTTGTTGGGTAAAGGGTTGAGTCGTATAAGTATTCTCATTATCACAATCAAATTGTTTGGCCGTGAATATGTTGTCACTTGAGGTTAACGTCCGACAACCACATGTCGGCATCCTTTAATTTTATTATTTAGTAGTAATTGTAGGTAATAATGAGGCAAATAATTAGGTAGTTTACTTTATTTTATGATTTCTTTCTCATAAACGACAGGGATTTTTGTTGATTTCTGGAAAACTGCTTATTCTCATTCCCTGTTACATCATTGCTTCCCTCGGGCGATTAGCTGGTCATAAGATACATTAAAATATATCTGAGCGGAGCGGTGTTTGAAATTTGATAGAATTCCAATTCTTCGTGGATTTTGGTTTCCTTATTTCTACAGGACTGATGTATGTATTCACAGGGGCGGCGGTACCGGGGAGGGGGGGGGGGGTGGGGGGGTGGCTGGGGGGGGGGGGGGCTTCAGCCCCTCCACTTTTTTTGCCGGGCCATGTTTTTTTTGTATGCATATATTTTAACACAACCAATGCCTGGTGAAACAAGAGGCGGGTCCAGAGCCTCTTCCATATTTTCGCCAGCTATGTTTCTCTCGTACTGGTTCAGTTTCGATGGATTTCGGATCATTTTTTGGAATTTGTGACAGCAAATGCTGAAATGTATACAGTCTGTTAAAAAATCGGTTGACTGAAGTAGATCGTAATCTTACAGACATACAAGTACCAAATCCACCACAGACAAGATATTCCACAGACAGTATAATTGCTGTAAACGTCTGGTAAAGCTTACAGGTGAGGTCTATTTATCAGCTTTGGTCGTTAAGTCACCTGTATGCTTTGCCGACGTTTTTTAACGGCTCTCAAAGTGTGAAATCTTTCAAATACATCGCCTGAAAAATCTGAAAAATCTCAAAATATCCACTCAGATGAATGGAAAATGTGGTTTTGGGGCCCTGGAATTTAAAATCCATCCATCGCTCGATCCAGCCCCCCGCTTTGATAGTTGTTCCGTCACCCCTGATTCAACGATACCCCGATACAATGCAGACATTGAGAAATGTACTAGGCACACCACGCGTGGAATCCGGCCTACGTGCAAGAATGTCATGTAAGAATTTTGAATCTTCAATACGGAATCTCCGATCATCCAAACAGCTCAGGTTTCTTGTTCCTTTTTCCCGTTCCACGCTGGTGAATACTAGGGTCTTTTCCTTCGTAGGTCCACGACTCCGGAACTCATTGCCAGCGCATATCCAGGCTTTCATAAGCTTAGAGAACTTCAAAAGAAAACTCAAGTCCCATCTCTTCTGAGAGGCCTTCGAGGTTTTAGCTACCCAATTAGATCAGTTTTTGTTTACTTCAGTGCTTTTAGTTGGGAGCTCAAATATCGTCGCCTGAGTGCTATTTATATTTATTTATTGGTGTTTAAGGTCACATACTTATGCACAATGGGTAATCATGACCCTGTCAGTTTTACGGGTGGAGGAAACCGGAGTACCCGGAGAGAACCACCGAGCAACGACGAGCAGCTGCCAGCTCCCCAACGTCGTAACTCCGCACTGCAGCACAGGCAGGGTTAGGTTGGTTGACGACATGCGTACCAACGACTTGCACTGCGCCTTAGTACACGGCGTCATCGTGCCCCCGTGTGGACAATCGGGGTTAAGTGCCTTGCCCAAGGCACACAACGCGGGAGTCCGAATCGATCGCTCAGACGGTCACCCATCCGAGGACTAACCGGGCTCGACGTTGCTTAATTTCGGTGATCTGACATGAACCGGTTACCGCAACGACACCGCGCTCCCTCGCCTGGCTGCTAGAATGTCCTATGCCCCCTATGGGACGATATATTATTTCCCCGATGGGGACATAGGACATTCTAGCATTCAGGCGACGATATATATTTATTTTCCATGTAAAGAGTTTTAGAGAACAACCATGTGATTTTATGCAGTATAAAAACTATATTATTATTATTATTATTATTATTATTATTATTATTATTATTATTATTATAATTATTATGTAAGAACGCATATGATTGGGGGTTACGCATCTGAGTGACATTATGGTGTGAATGAAATGCTTCGACACAAATCGGTGTCAAGCAAGAACATAAACAAACCGCGAAGGTGATATTTTTCTTCAAAAATCTAAGCTTCATTCGCGTAACTCAAGTTTAACTGTGGTATTAAGACAGGATACAACTCGGGTAGACTACGGGGGACAGGAATAGCGACCCATGTTGGAGTTTTTCCTGTATTTCACGCGCGCCCTCAGAGTTGGTCAAATACAGGAAAACTACAACTCGGTTCATTAACTGCAGTCGTCCTCCCACCGTGCACCTCGTTGTGTTCTGTCTTAACCCTTTGAACTCATAAGATCGGTTTTTTTGACACAAGGCATAATTTCGTCCCATTTTTGTCTTAGTATGCCCTCGACCTCCCAAGGAGGATTCGGGGGTATCCAGTGAAGACTCCCCGTCTGTCTGTCTATCCGTCCGTCTGCCCGTACAAACGTTTTGGATTGTAATTTCAAAACCATCGGTCGGATTCGGATCTTCTTTGGATCTCCTTTGGCATGTTGACAGATCCGCATGGAGGAACAGATGTGCACAAGGAATGGGTTCTGTCTAATAAAGTTTCCCAGAGTTATGGCCCTTTTTCACTCTTTCGACTTGGTCTTCACTAAATAAAAAAACCCACACACCATTGTATCTACTAATAGATACCATCTTCCTTTGTTCGTCACGATTCAGTGTTGATTTTGAAATATTTCATTCATTAAATATCTGTCCACAGTTGTTAATGTGTCTCGAGCAGCTCCAGATGCAGACTGGCCATATAGTCCACCGGGAATAAACCGGAGGCCCCCTATAGGGGTTCACCCTGAGTCCTTAAAATTGATGCACCCCGGCACGTGTTTGTGCATAAAATTTTGTGAAAACGTCCAACAGGCGAAATAGATCTGATTGCAAAGACTGTCTGGAATGCTCTCTATGTAGACTGCCAATGGCATTCCACATAGAGCCATTTTAACCCTTTAACCAACGCAGACGATTTCAAAATTTATTATTTTAAATATCATTTTTTAAATTTTTTCAAAAAATTTCAACAAAACCATATCATGTGACCCCGCTTTGGAACGAGCTCGACGAGCTCGTTCCAAAGAGGGGTCACATGATATGGTTTTGTTGAAATTTTTCGAAAAATAATATTTTTTCAGCCACTGAATTTGCATATTACGCGGGCGGATGAGGGCGATTCGTTGGGTAAAGGGTTTTAATACATACCAACAGTCCAGTCAGCATTTGATCGCTCAGATGCAAGGAAACGGCGTTCTGTCAGTTAAAAAAAAATAAACTTTTTTGACATTGGGTCGAACTATGGTCGGCTGCATGGGTATATCCCCACCCCGGGTGGAACCATTTTTTCCGAATGAGCGACGAAGATGATATAAATATGTCTCGTAATGTCCTCTATGTGGACTGTAATTAAATATGTCGTCTATATGGACTGCAATTGATCGCTCAGATGCAGGGAAGCACCGTTCTTTCAGTTCGAAAATCAAAATTTACTCCTGGTCCGGGCCCCCCTTGATGTATTTCCCGGTAAATTTTCTTGGCTCTGCTCGCCCCTGAGCAGTTCGCAAAACTATCGCGATTCGATTGAGAAAACGATTACTTTTGTGTTTACAATATTGTAGGTTTAGGTCGTAGACAAAGAACAAGACGTTTTTTCAACACTCCAAACATTTTGTCCTGTTATCTTATTTATATAAAGGTATGAAAATCATACCAAGTATTTATTTTATCTTTCATTCGTTAAACTATGGAAATAATACGAACACTGATTTCATGCAATATACGAACTTCTGAAAAAAATCAACCCTCAAAACATTAGTTTATTCTAAAAAAAACCCTTATAATCAAAACAAAAATTTATTTCATCCTCGATGCGTAACCCCAGACATTAAATATCATGTTATAATAATAATGACAAGACAACTCAAGTTAGAAAAGCATAATCTGAACGCTAAAGGAAATATAATAATAATAATAATAATAATAATAATAATAATAATAATAATAATAATAATAATAATAATCGTGAAGGTGAAAGAAGAATTCACTTGCCCTTATGTTCGAAACATTAGGTAAAAAAAGCAACAAAAAACCCTGTTTCATCCAATGTGCGCAAACCCATAAAGGGAGAGGGAAAAAAAGAAAGAAAAAAATCAAAAAAAAAAAAATCCTCAAAACCAACAAAAAATGGAAAAAACACCCTCAAAACAACAAACTCTTCCCACGCAAGCCGCCCCACCCAAAAAAACTCCAAACAAACAGATATTTTATTTGTCCTCGCAAACATTTCATTCCACCCACACAAATCATTAAAAATGAATCCTATAATTTTTGTTTGTTAGTTTCACTATAAAAGCATATATATAGGATCAGACAAACTACTGGGATTAATCTGTGAAAATTTCACTTTTCGGGAAGATTTTTTATGGTAGGACAAGGGTCAGTTCACAACAGTAAATATGGGAGCGCAGGATGAAAACCAAAAACACCAAGAAAGGCGGAAGTAGACAGAAATCTGTAATCCGCTATTAAAGGTTACAACTTTCATTGGCTTTGTTGATGAGCTTGTGTTATAAGCTGTTAAATTATTCAGTGTCCGCTCGACCGACACTCAGACACGTCTTGTCGGAATAACGCTCCAGTGTCCATAATCAAATCTTTGGTGCAAAAAATGTCGGTTTTTTCAATCACGATGCGAAATCAGTTCCAGTTCCAGACATAAAATTTGTGATTTTACATTAGGCACGTTGAAATTAATAAATATTACGGGCTAGCTTGTGATCCGATTAACGATGGCATATTTTAATTACAAATGAAATACAGTAGACTTCTCCACAAGAAGTTTCACTGACCCTTACGGGACCGCATCAAAAAAGTAGAGTTTATGGCATCGTTTAATATCGTATTGGTGTTATATAATTCATCTATTATTAATAAAGCTTGTATAAAATACTGTTACTAGAGTTATATATCATCATGCCGAGATTTTGTTAAAAAACAGTACCGTTTCTCCAAGTACAGGATTCTGCGACAGGAGTTTCTGGAAAAGATGTGCAAGATATACCCGGAATTCAAATACCTAAATACCTAAACCACACGGATAAGGTAGAATTAGTGTAAGGTTGTCAAGAGGATAAAGTCATTATTAGTCCAGGCACATTAGACATAAAAATGAGAAAGTAAGGAAAAAAATCGGAGAAAGTTGATTTTTTTATATGTTTCCGGGACACACATTGCGGATAAAGTGTGAAAAGTCCCCGCGAATCCGAGTTGAGCTTTTTTAGTTATAGCGTTTTTTTGATGAAAAATTTTTTTTAAAAAAAATTCGACCCAGCTCCATATTTCTCATTCTTATTCGCCTTAGTAGGGTGAGAATCATAAATATCGTGCTGAATTATATTGAGAATACATATCCCCAACAGAAAATGCCAACTTTGTACCAATCCTCACACTCAATGGTGAAATATTCACGAAAATGTACAAAATTACGAATTTTTTTTTATTGTTTTCATACACACAACGGTACACAACGTCCATTAAATCAAATCTACGACTACTTTGGGAGTTAAATTATATATCAAAAATTGTAGAAAAGCAGTGGCTTTATAATGATATATAACAATAGTCATTTATTCCATAATGAACTGGTGAAACGTGTGAAATATTAACCATACCTCCTAAACTCAAATTCAAACGGCATCGACTTTTCTCATTCAAATACCGTATTATAGCATCATTGTTTCAATTTCCATGTTCGATTAAATCACATAATGTGGTGAAAAATGTGAGAAACAGGGACTGAACGTTTGCCCAGTGACGTTTGACCAACCACTTTATATCAAAGCAGTGTAGATTGCGACTTCGTCAGATAAGTTGACAAAAGTTTTCGTTAGACTCGGCTAACACAAATTGCCATTACAAAACTTGTGTTTGAAGAAAGCCGAACACTAGATAACATAGACTGCACAGAAGTCAATGAAATATTCTGTGGACTTGCCAGAGGTGACTGTACAACAGCTGACGCTGTCAATCAAGAAAGTGTCAACCATCTACTGTCAAAATTACACGAACTGCTCCAGAATGCGTCCGTAGGACGCACAGGAAAGCTTTGGGTACAATACTACGAGAAAATAGGTCTTCTCAAGTTGTTCTTGAGAGCAGAGCGCACAGGCGACTGGGAACTCCACACATATTGTGTTCGCAATATGATTCCAGTATTTCACGCAGGTGGTCATTTTGCATACGCAAAAAGTTCTCATCTCTATTTGCAGCAGATGAATAAGCTAATAGAAATAATGCAACAGGATGATTTGAAGTTGTTCAATGAGAAAGGTTACTTTACCATAAGGCGCTCAGATAAATTCTGGGACGGGATATATTATGATCAGACCATAGAGCAGTGTTTAATGAAAATGTTCAAGCTCCCTGGTGGTCTCACACATGGCAGGGGAATAACCGATAGCACTGTTGCGAAATGGGTACATGGACTGCCTCTTTGCCTTCCGATATGTAATGCTCTCGAAAATTTTGTTCATGTTCACACTGGTCAAGGCGAACAACATCGGGATCTCC
>CM062294.1:560939531-561097031 GCA_031216915.1 Pictodentalium vernedei | reverse complement strand
TGTGTGTAGAGAGGCTCGATGCCAGAGTGAGATAGGTAGATGTGTAGACTGTTTGGACAGAGAAGCCTGATGCTAGAGTGAGATAGTTAGTTGGATAGATAAATGTCTGGATAGTGTGTGTACCAAAGCCCGATTTCGGAATATGGTGGTCAAATGTTCAGATATAATGTACGTGTAGTGAGAAAGCTAATTGCTTAGATAGTGTCTTTTAGAGATGTTTGTTGCCAGAGTAATTTAGTGTGAAGTGAGAAAGTTAGTTGTTTAGTGGGGGCGCGGTGGCTCAGTTGGTAGAGGTGCAGACTGCAAGCCGAGAGGTCCTCGGTTCGAATCCCACCTGCGGCAGCCGCGTTGTGTCCTTGGGCAAGACACTTCACCCCATTGCCGACGTGGGGGCACGGTAACGCTGTGTACCAAGGCGTACTGCACGTCGATGGTGCACCTGTCTTCAACCAATGCTAACCCTGCTTGTGTGGAGTTAGTATGTTGGAAAGCTGACAGTTGCTCGCCGTTGCTCGGTGGTTCTCTCCGGGTACTCCGGCTTCCTCCACCCGTAAAACTGTCACGGCCATGGTTAGCCATTGTGCAGAAATATGTGACCTTAAACACCAATAAATAAATAAATAAATAAATAAATAGTTGTTTAGTGTTTTGTAGAGATGCATGATGCCAGAGTAGTGTAGTGTGAAGTGAGAAAGTTAGTTGTTTAGATAATGCCTTTTTAGAGATGCTTGATGCCAGAGTGGGATATGTAGATTTTGAAGTAGTATGTCTTGATAAGATCAATGCCATAGTGGGATAGCTAGATGTATCTATAATCCATGTACAGAACCTCAATGCCAGGGGGTGATTGTTAGACGGCCATAGAATATGTGTAGAGAAGCCATAAAATATGTGTAGAGAACCCATATAATAAGTGCAGAGAAACCATAGAATATGTGTAGAGAAACCATAGAACATGTGCAGAGAAACCATAGAATATGTGCAGAGAAACCATAAAATATGTGTAGAGAAACCATAGAATATGGTAAGAGAACCTACAGAATATGTGTAGAAAAACCATAGGATATGTGTAAAGAAACCATAGAATATGTGTAGAGCAACCATAGAATATGTGTAGAGAAACCATAGAACATGTGCAGAGAAACCATAGAATATGTGCAGAGAAACCATAAAATATGTGTAGAGAAGCCACATAATATGTGTAGAGAAACCATAAATTATGTGCAGAGAAACCAGAGAATATGTGTAGAGAAACCATAGAATATGTGCAGAGAAACCATAGAATATGTGGAGAGAAACCATGAAATATGTGCAGAGAAACCATAGAATATGTGTAGAGAAACCATAAAATATGTGCAGAGAAACCATAGAAAATGTGTAGAGAAAGCATAGACTATGTGTAGAGAAATCCGATGCAAGAGTGCGATAGTTGTTTAGATAATGGGTGTAGACAAGCCCAGTCTCAGTGTGGAATAGTTATAAGTTTAGATAGTGTACGCAGACAAACCCGATCTCAGTGTGGAATAGTTAAATGTTTCGATAATGTGTGTAGACAAGCACTGATTCAGAGTCGAATACTAAGATGTTTAGATAATGTGTGTACACAAGACTGGCTGGACTCAGTGTGGAATAGTTAGATGTTTGGATAGTATTATAGACAAACCGATCTCAGTGTGGAATTGTTAAATGTTTAGATAATGTGTGTAGACAAACCCATTCTCAGAGTGGAATAGTTAGTTGTTTAAATGGCGTGTGTAGACAAGCCCGGTCACAGTGTGGAATAGTTAGATGTTTAGATAGTGTGCATAGTTAAGCCTGCTCTCAGTGTGGAATAGTAGATGTTTAGATAGTGTGCGTAGATAAGCCTGGTCTCAGTGTGGAATAGCTAGATGTTTAGATAGTGTGCGTAGATAAGCCTGGTCTCATTGTGGAATAGCTAGATGTTTAGATAGTGTGCGTAGATAAGCCTGGTCTCAGAGTGGGGTAGTTAGATGTTTAGATAGTGTGCACAGTTAAGCCTGGTCTCAGTGTGGAATAGTGAGATGTTTAGATAGTGTGCGTAGATAAGTCTGGTCTCAGTGTGGAATAGTTAGATGTTTAGATAGTGTGCATAGATAAGCCTGGTCTTAGTGTGGGATAGTTAGATGTTTAGATAGTGTGCGTAGATAAGTCTGGTCTCAGTGTGGAATAGTTAGATGTTTAGATAGTGTGCATAGATAAGCCTGGTCTTAGTGTGGGATAGTTAGATGTTTAGATAGTGTGCGTAGATAAGTCTGGTCTCAGTGTGGAATAGTTAGATGTTTAGATAGTGTGCGTAGATAAGCCTGGTCTCAGTGCGGAATAGTTAGTTGTTTAGATAGTGTGCAGAGATAAGCCTGGTCTCAGTGTGGAATAGTTAGATGTTTAGATAGTGTGCGTAGATAAGTCTGGTCTCAGTGTGGAATAGTTAAATGTTTAGATAGTGTGCATAGATAAGCCTGGTCTCAGTGTGGAATAGTTATATGTTTAGATAGTGTGCGTAGATAAGCCTGGTCTCAGTGTGGAATAGTTAGATGCTTAGATAATGGGTTTAGACAGGTCCATTCTCAGTGTGGAATAGTTAGATGTTTAGATAGTGTGCGTATCATGTAGATAACATGTGTGGACAGGCCTGGCCCATGTATGGAATAGTTAGTTTTGTAAGTAGTGATGCTAAGATAATGGGTGTAGACAAGCCCGGTCTTAGTGTGGAATAGTTAGATGTTTAGATAATGGGTGTAGACAGGCCCAGTCTTATTGTGGAATAGCTAGATGTTTAGATAGTGTGTGTAGACAAGTCCAGTCTTAGTGCTGAATAGTTAGACGTTTAGATAGTGTGTGTAGACAAGCCCAGTTTCAGCGTGGAATAGTTAGATGTTTAGATAGTGTGCGTAGACAAGCCCGGTCTTAGTGCGGAATAGTTAGATGCTTAGATAGTGTGTGTAGACAAGCCCGGTCTTAGTGTGGAATAGTTAGATGTTTAGATAGTGTGTGTAGACAAGTCCAGTCTTAGTGGGGAATAGTTAGACGTTTAGATTGTGTGTGTAGACAAGCCCGCTCTTTGTGCGTAATAGTTAGATGTTTAGATAATGGGTGTAGACAGGTCCGTTCTCAGTGCGGAATAGTTAGATGTTTATATAATGGGTGTAGACAGGTCCGTTCTCAGTGCGGAATAGTTAGATGTTTAGATAATGTGTGTAGACAGGCCCTGTCTCAGTGTGGAATAGTTAGATGTTTAGATAATGGGTATAGACAGGCCCGGTCTTAGCGTGGAATAGTTAGATGTTTAGATAGTGTGCGTAGACAAGCCTGGTCTTAGTGCAGAATAGTTAGATGTTTAGATAATGGGTGTAGACAGGTCCGTTCTCAGTGCGGAATAGTTAGGTGTTTAGATAATGTGTGTAGACAGGCCTGGTCTCAGTGTGGAATAGTTAGATGTTTAGATAGCCTGTGTAGACAAGCTCGAACCCAATGTGAAATAGTTAGATGTTTAGATTGTATTTGGAGAGAAGCTTGGTCACAATGTGGAAGAGGTAGATCTTTAGATAGTGAATGTACAGAAGTTCGATGCTAGAGTAGGTTAATTAGGCGTTAAGAGAGTGTGTGTAGAAATACCCTTTGTAATGTGTGTAGACAAGTTATGTAGATAACATGTGTGGACAAGCTTGGCCCATGTATGGAATAGTTAGTTTTGTAAGTAGTGAATGTAGACAAGCCCAGTCCCAGTGTGGAATCGTTAGATGTTTAGATAATGTGTGTATAGAAGCCTGGTCTCAGTGTGGACAGTTAGTTGTATAGATGGTGTGTGTGTGTAGACAAGCTCGGTCTCAGTGTGGAACAGTTAGTAGTTTAGATAGTGCGTGCAGACACACCCGGTCTCAGTGCTGAAGAGTTAGTTGTTTATATAGTGTGTGTAGAGAAACCTGGTCTGAGTGGGGAATAGTTCGTTGTTTAGATAGTGCGAGTAGACAAGCCCACTCTCAGAGTGGAATAGTTAGTTGTTTAGATGGTGTGAGTGGACAAACCTGGTCTCAATATGGAAGAGTTAGTTGTTTATATAGTGCGTGTAGACAAACCTGGTCTCAGTGTGGAATTGTTAGCTGCTTAGATAGTGTGTGTGTAGACAAGCCCACTCTCAGTGTGGAACAGTTAGTTGTTTAGATAGTGTGTGAAGACAAGACCGATCCCAGCGTGGAGCAGTTAGTTGTTTAGATAGTGTATGTATAGACAAGCCCAATCTCAATGTTGAACAGTTAATTGTTTATATGGTGTGTGTAGACAAGACGGTATGGAATCGTTAGATGTTTAGATAATGTGTGTACATAAGCCTGGCCACAGTGTGGACAGTTACTTGTATAGATGGTGTGTGTGTAGACAAGCTCGGTCTCAGTGTGGAACAGTTAGTAGTTTAGATAGTGCGTGCAGACACACCGGTCTCAGCGTGGAAGAGTTAAGTGCTTATATAGTGTGTGTTGACAAACCTGATCTCAGTGTGGAATTGTTAGTTGTTTAGATAGTGTGTGTGAAGACAAGCCCACTCTCAGTGTGAAATAGTTAGTTGTTTATATGGTGTGTGCAGACAAGACTGATCCCAGCGTGGAAGAGTTAGTTGTTTATATAGTGTGTGTAGACGAACCTGGTCTCAGTGTGAAATTGCTAGTTGTTTAGATGGTGTGTGTAGACAAACATGGTCTAAGTGTGGAATTGTTAGTTGTTTAGATGGTGTGTGTAGACAAACATGGTCTCAGTGTGGAATTGTTAGTTGTTTAGATGGTGTGTGTGCAGACAAGACCGATCTCAGTGTGGAAGAGTTAGTTGTGTAGATAGTGTGAGTAGACAAGCCCACTCTCAGTGTGGAATAGTTCGTTGTTTATAAAGGGTGTGCAGACTAGACCGATTTCAGTGTGAAATTGTTTGTTGTTTATATAGTGTGTGCAGAACAGACCGATCCCAGCGTGGGGGAGTTAGTTGTTTATATAGTGTGTGTAGACAAACCTGGTCTCAGTGTGGAATTGCTAGTTGTTTAGATAGTGTGTGCAGACAACACGTATCTCAGTTTGGAAGAGCTAGTTGTTATATGGTGTGTGCAGAAGAAGATTGATGTTAGTGAGGAAGGGTTAGTTGTTATATTATGTGTGTAGACAATTCTGGTCTAAGTGTGGAAAAGTTAGATGTTTAGCTAGTGTGTGTAGACAAGACCGATCTAACTGTGAAAGAGTTAGTTGTTTATATAGTGAAAGTGGACAAACCTGGTCTCACTGTGAAAGAGTTATTTGTTTATATAGTGAGAGTGGACAAACCTGGTCTCACTGTGAAAGAGTTAGTTGTTTATATAGCGAGAGTGGAGAAACCTGGTCTCACTGTGGAAGAGTTAGTTGTTTATATAGTTTGTGGACAAACCTGGTCTCAGTGCGGAATTGTTAGTTGTTTAGATGGTGTGTGTTTAGAGAAGCCCACACTCAGTGTGGAATAGTTAGTTGTTTACATAGTGTGTGTAGACAAGGCGGATCTCAGTGTGGAATTGTTCGTTGTTTACGTAGTGTGCGTGCAGACAAGACTGATCTCCGTGTGGAAGAGTTAGTTGTTTATGTAGTGTGTGCAGAACAGACCAATCTTAGTGAGGTAGAGTTAGTTGTTATTATAGTGTGTGTAGACAAGACCGATCTCAGTGTGGAAGAGTTAGTTGTTTATATAGTGTGTGCAGAAAATTCCGATCTTAGTGAGGTAGAGTTAGTTGTTTACATTGTGTGTGTAGACAAACCTGGTCTCAGTGTGGAATAGTTAGTTGTTTATATAGTGTGTGCAGACAAGACCGATCCCAGTGTGGAAGAGTTAGTTGTTTTTCAGTGAGTGTGCACAAACCTGGCCTCAGTATGGAACAGTGAGTTGTTATTATAGTGTGTGTAGACAAACCTGGTCTCAGTGTGGAAGAGTTAGTTGTTTATATAGTGTGTGCAGAAAAGTCCGATCTTAGTGAGGTAGAGTTAGTTGTTTACATTGCGTGTGTAGACAAACCTGGTCTCAGTGTGGAATAGTTAGTTGTTTATATAGTGTGTGCAGACAAGACCGATCCCAGTGTGGAAGAGTTAGTTGTTTTTCAGTGAGTGTGCACAAACCTGGCCTCAGTATGGAACAGTGAGTTGTTATTATAGTGTGTGTAGACAAGACTGATCTCAGTGTGGAAGAGTTAGTTGTTTATATAGTGTGTGCAGAAAAGTCCGATCTTAGTGAGGAAGAGTTAGTTGTATATATTGTGTGTGTGGACAAACCTTGTCTCAGTGTGGAAGAGTTAGTTGTTTATATAGAGTGTGTAGACAAGACCGAACTCAGTGTGGAAGAGTTAGTTGTTTTCCAGTGAGTGTGGACAAACCTGGCCTCAGTATGGAACAGTCTAGTTGTTAATATAGTGTGTGTAGACAAGACCGAACTCAATATGGAAGGGTTAGTTGTTTGCATAGTGTGTGTAGACAAGCCCGGTCTCAGTGTGGAATTGTTAGTTGTTTATATAGTGTTTGTAGACAAACCTGGTCTCAGTGTGGAATTGTTAGTTGTTTATATAGTGTGTGTAGACAAGACGGATCTCAGTGTGGAATTGTTAGTTGTTTATATAGTGTGTGTAGACAAACCTGGTCTCAGTGTGGAATTGTTAGTTGTTTATATAGTGTGTGTAGACAAACCTGGTCTTAGTGTGGAATTGTTAGTTGTTTATATAGTGTGTGTAGACTAACCTGGTCTCAGTGTGGAAGAGTTAGTTGTTTATATAGTGTGTGTAGACTAACCTGGTCTCAGTGTGAAAGAGTTAGTTGTTTATGTAGTGTGTGTTTACAAACCTGATCTCAGTGTGGAAGAGTTAGTTGTTTATATAGTGTGTGCAGACAAACCTGGTCTCAGTGTGGAATTGTTAGTTGTTCGGATAATGTGTGTAGACAAACCTGGTCTCGGAGTGGAATTGTTAGTTGTTCAGATAATGTGTGTAGACAAACCTGGTCTCGGAGTGGAATTGTTAGTTGTTTATATAGTGTGTGCAGACAAGACCGATTCCAGCGTGGAAGAGTTAGTTGTTTATATAGTGTGTGTAGACGAACCTGGTCTCAGTGTGGAATTGTTAGTTGTTCAGATAATGTGTGTAGACAAACCTGGTCTCAGTGTGGAATTGCTAGTTGTTTTGATAGTGTGTGCAGACAACACCTATCTCAGTTTGGAAGAGTTAGTTGTTTATACGGTGTGTGCAGAAGAAGATTGATGTTTATATCTTGTCTACACACTTCTGTGTGCAGAAGAAGATTGATGTAGTGAGGAAGGGTTAGTTGTTATATTGTGTGTATAGACAATTCTGGTCTAAGTGTGGAAAAGTTAGATGTATAGCTAGTGTGTGTAGACAAGACCGATCTCACTGTGAAAGAGTTAGTTGTTTGTATAGTGAGAGTGCACAAACCTGGTCTCACTGTGAAAGAGTTATTTGTTTATATAGTGAGAGTGGACAAACCTGGTCTCACTGTAAAAGAGTTAGTTGTTTAGATAGTACGTGTAGACAATAGACAAGACTGATCTAAGTGTGGAAGAATTAGTTAATTTGTTTACATAGTGTGTGTGGACAAACCAGGTCTCAGTGTGGAATTGTTAGTAGTTTACATAGTGTGTTCAGACAAGACCGATCCCAGCGTGGAGGAGTTAGTTGTTTATATAGTTTGTAGACAAACCTGGTCTCAGTGCGGAATTGTTAGTTGTTTAGATGGTGTGTGTTTAGAGAAGCCCACTCTTAGTGTGGAATAGTTAGTTGTTTACATAGTGTGTGTAGACAAGACGGATCTCAGTGTGGAATTGTTAGTTGTTTACGTTGTGTGTGTACAGAGAAGACCGATCTCAGTGTGGAAGAGTTAGTTGTTTATATAGTGTGTGTAGACAAACCTGGTCTCAGTGTGGAATTGTTCGTTGTTTACGTAGTGTGCGTGCAGACAAGACCGATCTTAGTGTGGAAGAGTTAGTTGTTTATATAGTGTGTGCAGAACAGACCGATCTTAGTGAGTAGAGTTAGTTGTTTATATTGTGTGTGTAGACAAAGCTGGTCTCAGTGAGGAATAGTTAGATGTTTAGATAGGGTGTGTAGACTAACCTGGTCTCAGTGTGGAAGAGTTAGTTGTGTATATAGTGTTTGCAGAAAGACCGAACTCAGTGTGGAAGAGTTAGTTGTTCATATAGTGTGTGCAGAAATGTCCGATCTTAGTGAGGAAGAGTTAGTTGTTTACATTGTGTGTGTAGACAAACCTGGTCTCAGTGCGGAAGAGTTAGATGTTAAATAGTGTGTGTAGACAAACCTGGTCTCGGTATGGGACAGTTAGTTGTTAATATAGTTTGTGGACAAACCTGGTCTCAGTGCGGAATTGTTAGTTGTTTAGATGGTGTGTGTTTAGAGAAGCCCACACTCAGTGTGGAATAGTTAGTTGTTTACATAGTGTGTGTAGACAAGGCGGATCTCAGTGTGGAATTGTTCGTTGTTTACGTAGTGTGCGTGCAGACAAGACTGATCTCCGTGTGGAAGAGTTAGTTGTTTATGTAGTGTGTGCAGAACAGACCGATCTTAGTGAGGTAGAGTTAGTTGTTATTATAGTGTGTGTAGACAAGACTGATCTCCGTGTGGAAGAGTTAGTTGTTTATATAGTGTGTGCAGAAAAGACCGATCTTAGTGAGAAAGTGTTAGTTGTATATATTATGTGTGTGGACAGACCTGGTGTCAGTGTGGAATAGTTAGATGTTAAATAGTGTGTGTAGACAAACCTGGTCTCAGTGTGGAAGAGTTAGTTGTTTATATAGTGTGTGCAGACAAGACCGAACTCAGTGTGGAAGGGTTAGTTGTTTTTCAGTGAGTGTGGACAAACCTGACCTGAGTATGGAACAGTTTAGTTGTTAATATAGTGTGTGTAGACAAGACTGATCTCAGTGTGGAGGAGTTAGTTGTTTTCCAGCGAGTGTGGACAAACCTGGCCTCAGTATGGAACTGTCTAGTTGTCAATATAGTGTGTGTAGACAAGACCGAACTCAATATGGAAGGGTTAGTTGTTTATATAGTGTGTGTAGACAAACCTGGTCTCAGTGTGGAATTGTTAGTTGTTTATATAGTGTGTGTAGACTAACCTGGTCTCAGTGTGGAAGAGTTAGTTGTTTATATAGTGTGTGTAGACTAACCTGGTCTCACTGTGAAAGAGTTAGTTGTTTATGTAGTGTGTGTTTACAAACCTGATCTCAGTGTGGAAGAGTTAGTTGTTTATATAGTGTGTGTAGACAAACTTGGTCTCAGTGTGGAATTGTTAGTTGTTTAGATAATGTGTGTAGACAAACCTGGTCTCAGTGTGGAATTGTTAGTTGTTTATATAGTGTGTGTAGACTAACCTGGTCTCAGTGTGGAAGAGTTAGTTGTTTATATAGTGTGTGTAGACTAACCTGGTCTCACTGTGAAAGAGTTAGTTGTTTATGTAGTGTGTGTTTACAAACCTGATCTCAGTGTGGAAGAGTTAGTTGTTTATATAGTGTGTGTAGACAAACTTGGTCTCAGTGAGGAATTGTTAGTTGTTTAGATAATGTGTGTAGACAAACCTGGTTTCAGTGTGGAATTACTAGTTGTTTAGATAGTGTGCATAGACAAGACTGATCTCAGTGTGGAATAATTAGTTGTTTATATAGCGTGTGTAGACAAACCTGGTCTCAGTGTGGAATTGTTAGTTGTTCAGGTAATGTGTGTAGACGAACCTGGTCTCAGTGTGGAATTGCTAGTTGTTTAGATAGTGTGTGCAGACAACACGTACCTCAGTTTGGAAGAGTTAGTTGTTTATGGTGTGTGCAGAAGAAGATTGATGTTAGTGCGGAAGGGTTAGTTGTTATATTGTTTATGTAGACAATTCTGGCCTAAGTGTGGAAAAGTTGGATGTTTAGCTATTGTGTGTAGACAAGACCGATCTCACGGTGAAAGAGTTAGTTGTTTGTATAGTGAGAGTGGATAAACCTGGTCTCACTGTAAAAGAGTTAGTTGTTTATATAGTGAGAGTGGACAAACCTGGTCTCACCGTGAAAGAGTTAGTTGTTTATATAGTGAGAGTGGACAAACCTGGTCTCACTGTGAAAGAGTTAGTTGTTTATATAGTGAGAGTGGACAAACCTGGTCTCACTGTGAAAGAGTTAGTTGTTTATATAGTGAGAGTGGACAAACCTGGTCTCACTGTGAACGAGTTAGTTGTTTATATAGCGAGAGTGGAGAAACCTGGTCTCACTGTGGAAGAGTTAGTTGTTTAGATAGTGCGTGCAGACAATAGACAAGACTGATCTCAGTGTGGAAGAATTAGTTAATTTGTTTACATAGTGTGTGCGTACAAACCTGGCCTCAGTGTGGAATTGTTAGTAGTTTACATAGTGTGTTGAGACAAGGCCGATCCCAGCGTGGAGGAGTTAGTTGTTTATATAGTTTGTGGACAAACCTGGTCTCAGTGCGGAATTGTTAGTTGTTTAGATGGTGTGTGTTTAGAGAAGCCCACACTCAGTGTGGAATAGTTAGTTGTTTACATAGTGCGTGTAGACAAGGCGGATCTCAGTGTGGAATTGTTCGTTGTTTACGTAGTGTGCGTGCAGACAAGACTGATCTCCGTGTGGAAGAGTTAGTTGTTTATATAGTGTGTGTAGACAAACCTGGTCTCAGTGTGGAATTGTTCGTTGTTTACGTAGTGTGCGTGCAGACAAGACCGATCTTAGTGTGGAAGAGTTAGTTGTTTATATAGTGTGTGCAGAAAAGACCGATCTTAGTGAGTTGAGTTAGTTGTTTATATTGTGTGTGTAGACAAAGCTGGTCTCAGTGAGGAATAGTTAGATGTTTAGATAGGGTGTGTAGACTAACCTGGTCTCAGTGTGGAAGAGTTAGTTGTGTATATAGTGTTTGCAGAAAGACCGAACACAGTGTGGAAGAGTTATTTGTTTCTATAGTGTGTGGAGAAAAGTCCGATCTTAGTGAGGAAGAGTTAGTTGTTTACATTGCGTGTGTAAACAAACCTGGTCTCAGTGTGGAATAGTTAGATCTCTAGATAGTGTGTGTAAACAAACCTGGTCTCAGTGTGGAATAGTTAGATCTCTAGATAGTGTGTGTAGACAAACCTGGTCTCAGTCTAGAAGAGTTAGTTGTTTATATAGTGTGTGCAGACAAGACCGATCCCAGTGTGGAAGAGTTAGTTGTTTTTCAGTGAGAGTGCACAAACCTGGCCTCAGTATGGAACAGTTAGTTGTTAATATAGTGTGTGTAGACAAGACTGATCTCAGTGTGGAAGAGTTAGTTGTTTATATAGCGTGTGCAGAAAAGACCGATCTTAGTGAAGAAGAGTTATTTGTATATATTGTGTGTGTGGACAAACCTTGTCTCAGTGTGGAATAGTTAGTTGTTTATATGGTGTGTGTAGACAAACCGTGTCTCAGTGTGGAATAGTTAGTTGTTTAGATAGTGTGTGTAGACAAGACTGATCTCAGTGTGGAAGAATTATTTGTTTATATAGTGTGTGTAGACAAATCTGGTCTCAGTGTGGAACAGTTAGATGTTTATATAGTGTTTGTAGACAAATCTGGTCTCAGTATGGAATTGTTTGTTGTTTAGATGGTGTTTGTTTAGAGAAGCCCTCTCTCAGTGTGGGATAATTAGTTGTTTAGGTAGTGTGTGTTGACAGGCCTGGTCTCAATGTGGAATTGTTAGTTGGTTAGAAAGTGTGTGTATACAAACCTGGTCTCAGTGTGGAATAGTTAGATGTTTAGATAATGTGTGTAAACAAGCCCGGTCTCAGTGTTGAATAGTTAGATGTTTAGATAGTGTGTGTAGACAAGCCTGACCCCAGTGTGGGATATTTAGATGTTTAGATAGTATGTGTAGAGAAGTCCGATGCTAGAGTAGGATAGTTAGGCATTAAGAGAGTGCTTGTGGAAATACCCTTTGTCCTAGTTGGAGAGTTAAATGTTTAGAGAGCGTTTGTTGAGTCCAAATTCTGTAGTTGGATAGTTAGATGTTTTGACAGCCTGGGCACAGAAACCCGATGTGAGCACCTGATAGTTAGATATGTAGGGAGTATGTGAAGAGAAGCCCGAGGTTGTATTGTTAGATTATAAGACGTGTGTGTAGAGAAACCCGATGCCAGAGTGGTAGAGTAAGATAGATATACTCTCCCAAAAAAGAAAGTGTGCATTGCAGAAATTGATCAAACTCCAAAAAAAATAATTTCGTAGGTGTAAAGAGTGTTAACCTGTTCATGAATAAGTTATATTGAACACAAAAACAGCTTTCTCCGTTAAAATTGCATTAACGTTAAATGACGTGCTGCACGTTTGTGAAAAGGCATGTTTTGCACGTGGAGAGTCTGAAAATTCATGCAGCAGTGTGAATCCTTGGGTATTTAAACACTAAAGTAAGGCCTTCCTATCGTTCACATTCAAACTTGCGCAGCTGTTAAAACGACTCCACATTAGCATGCCAAGATTGACAATGAATCAACTTTTCCTTGCCCTGGGTATGATTAGAGCTGCAGAACACACAGAGAGGTTGCCCAGCATTTGAACTGCCACCGTAACACTGTAGACAAGCTAGTCTATCGACATGCACAACATGATGACGTTCGAGACCGACCCCGCTCCGGGAGACCCCGAGTTACCACCCCTGCACAAGATCGGTATATCCGTGTCGTCCATCTCCGGAACCGGCAACAAACGGCAACGACGACAGCCAGGGACATCCCTAACCTGAGACGGATACATCCTCAAACAGTAATCAACCGTCTGAGAGAATACGGCTTACGTCCTCGAAGACCTGCAATTTGTCCGATTTTGACGTTACGTCATCGTCGTGCTCGACTGCAGTGGTGTAGACAACATCTCAGGCATCCCTTGCACTGGTGGCGACGTGTTGTATTCACAGATGAATGTCGTTTCCATCTTTCATCATCAGATGGCCGCCAGAGAGTGTACAGACGTCGAAACGAACGCTACGCAGATCCATGTGTCGTAGAGAGAAATCGTTATGGGGGAGGGCCTCTCATGGTGTGGGGTGGCATCACTGCCCGTAACAGAACTGAGCTGGTCATTATTGATGGCAATCTCAATGCAGCCAGATATCGTGATGAAGTGCTTACACCTGTTGTTGTCCCATTTCTGCAACGTCACGGCCCCGGCGTCATTCTACAGCAGGACAACGTCCGACCCCACGCAGCTCGTGTTGTGCAACAGTATCTGCAGCAACAACAAGTGGATGTTCTACCCTGGCCCGCAAATTCGCCCGATAGCTCACCCATTGAGCACGTATGGGACGAAATGAAACATCAGCTATCCCGGCTTCCCCATCCACCGTCAACGCTTGTGGAACTCCAAAGACAGCTTATCAGAATATGAAACAACATCCCACAACACTTCCATGCTAACTTGTTCGCTTCCATGAGGCGTATATGCACAGCAGTAGTCGATGCAGACGGAGGTCATACCAGATATTGAGTGTGTGACTTTTGTGTTGGACCCTTAGTGTCTTTGACTCTCCATGGCACCAAGAGTATTCGTCATAGCGTAATGAAATTTCTCGTGTTGATCACAGATTGATTCATCTGTGATTGAATAAAATTTCCATGAATAAAAATGATACATATCTTTTTTAGTGTTATTTTTTAGCATGCACACTTTCTTTTTTGGGAGAGTATAGTACTTGTTGAAAAGCCCTGTGCCAGAGTGCGATTATCCGATGTCTCGATAGTGTGTGTAGAGAAGCGTGGCAGCAGAGTGAGATAATCTGATGTCTAGATACTGTGTGTAGAGAAGTGTGTTAGTAGAGTGGGATAATCCAATGTCTAGATAGTGTGAGTAGAGAAGCGTGTGAGCAGACTCGGATAATCCGATGTCTAGATAGTGTGTGTAGAGAAACGTGGCAGCAGAGTGAGATAATCTGATGTCTAGATAGTGTGTGTAGAGAAGTGTGTTAGTAGAGTGGGATAATCCAATGTCTAGATAATGTGAGTAGAGAAGCGTCTGAGCAGACTCGGATAATCCGATGTCTAGATAGTGTGTGTAGAGAAAGGTGGCAGCAGAGTGAGATAATCCGATGTCTAGAGAGTGTGTGTAGGGAAGTGTGTTAGCAGAGAGGGATAATTCGGTGTGTAGATAGTGTGTGTAGTGAAGCGTGTTAGCAGAGAGGTCTAATCCGATGTCTTGATAGTGTGTGTGCAGAAGTGTGTCAGCAGAGTGGGATAGTCCAATATCTTCATAGTGTGTGTAGAAAAGAGTGTTAGATAGTGTGTCTAAATGTCTAGATAGTGTGTGTAGAGAAGTGTATCAGCAAAGTGGGGTAATCCTATGTCTAGACAGTGTGTGTATAGAAGCGTGTCAGCAGTATTGGTGAATCCTGTCTGGATAGTGTGTGTTGAGAAGTGTGTCAGCAGAGTGGGATAATCCGATTTCTATATAGTTTTTGTAGAGACGTGTGTCAGTAGTGTGGGATAATCTGATGTCTAGATTGTGTGCACAGAGAAGCATGTTAGCAGAGTGGGATAATCCGATGTCATGACAGTGTGTGTAGAGAAGTGTGTTGACAGAGAGGGTTAATCCGATATCTAGATAGTGTGTATAGAGAAGTGTGTTAACAGAGTGGGATAATCCGATGTCTAGATAGTGTGTGTAGAGAAGTGTGTTGACAGAGAGGGTTAATCCGTTGTCTAGATAGTGTGTGTAGAGAAGTGTGTTGACAGAGAGGGTTAATCCGATGTCTAGATAGTGTGTGTAGAGAAGTGTGTTGACAGAGAGGGTTAATCCGATGTCTAGATAGTGTGTGTAGAGAAGTGTGTTGACAGAGAGGGTTAATCCGATGTCTAGATAGTGTGTGTAGAGAAGTGTGTTGACAGAGAGGGTTAATCCGATGTCTAGATAGTGTGCGTAGAGAAGTGTGTTGACAGAGAGGGTTAATCCGATGTCTAGATAGTGTGTGTAGAGAAGTGTGTTGACAGAGAGGGTTAATCCGATGTCTAGATAGTGTGTGTAGAGAAGTGTGTTGAGAGAGAGGGTTAATCCGATGTCTAGATAGTGTGTGTAGAGAAGTGTGTTGACAGAGAGGGTTAATCCGATGTCTAGATAGTGTGTGTAGAGAAGTGTGTTAACAGAGAGGGTTAATCCGATGTCATGATAGTGTGTGTAGAGAAGTGTGTTGACAGAGAGGGTTAATCCGATGTCTAGATAGTGTGTGTAGAGAAGTGTGTTGACAGAGAGGGTTAATCCGATGTCTAGATAGTGTGTGTAGAGAAGTGTGTTGACAGAGAGGGTTAATCCGATGTCTAGATAGTGTGTGTAGAGAAGTGTGTTGACAGAGAGGGTTAATCCGATGTCATGATAGTGTGTGTAGAGAAGTGTGTTGACAGAGAGGGTTAATCCGATATCTAGATAGTGTGTGTAGGGAAGTGTGTTAACAAAGAGGGTTAATCCGATGTCTAGATAGTGTGTGTAGAGAAGTGTGTTGACAGAGAGGGTTAATCCGATGTCTAGATAGTGTGTGTAGAGAAGTGTGTTGACAGAGAGGGTTAATCCGATGTCTAGATAGTGTGTGTAGAGAAGTGTGTTGACAGAGAGGGTTAATCCGATGTCTAGATAGTGTGTGTAGAGAAGTGTGTTGACAGAGAGGGTTAATCCGATGTCATGATAGTGTGTGTAGAGAAGTGTGTTGACAGAGAGGGTTAATCCGATGTCTAGATAGTGTGTGTAGAGAAGTGTGTTGACAGAGAGGGTTAATCCGATGTCTAGATAGTGTGTGTAGAGAAGTGTGTTGACAGAGTGGGATAATCCGATGTCTAGATAGTGTGTGTAGAGAAGTGTGTTGACAGAGAGGGTTAATCCGATGTCTAGATAGTGTGTGTAGAGAAGTGTGTTGACAGAGAGGGTTAATCCGATGTCTAGATAGTGTGTGTCGAGAAGTGTGTTGACAGAGAGGGTTAATCCGATGTCTAGATAGTGTGTGTAGAGAAGTGTGTTGACAGAGAGGGTTAATCCGATGTCTAGATAGTGTGTGTAGAGAAGTGTGTTGACAGAGAGGGTTAATCCGATGTCTAGATAGTGTGTGTAGAGAAGTGTGTTGACAGAGAGGGTTAATCCGATGTCTAGATAGTGTGTGTAGAGAAGTGTGTTGACAGAGAGGGTTAATCCGATATCTAGATAGTGTGTGTAGAGAAGTGTGTTGACAGAGAGGGTTAATCCGATGTCATGATAGTGTGTGTAGAGAAGTGTGTTGACAGAGAGGGTTAATCCGATGTCTAGATAGTGTGTGTAGAGAAGTGTGTTGACAGAGAGGGTTAATCCGATATCTATATAGTGTGTGTAGAGAAGTGTGTTGACAGAGAGGGTTAATCCGATGTCTAGATAGTGTGTGTAGAGAAGTGTGTTGACAGAGAGGGTTAATACGATGTCTAGATAGTGTGTGTAGAGAAGTGTGTTGACAGAGAGGGTTAATCCGATGTCTAGATAGTGTGTGTAGAGGAGTGTGTTGACAGAGTGGGATAATCCGATGTCTAGATAGTGTGTGTAGAGAAATGTGTTAACAGAGTGGGATAATCCGATGTCTAGATAGTTTGTGTAGAGAAGAGTGGCAGCAGAGTGAGATAATCTGATGTCTAGATACTGTGTGTAGAGAAGTGTGTTAGTAGAGTGGGATAATCCAATGTCTAGATAATGTGAGTAGAGAAGCGTGTGAGCAGACTCGGATAATCCGATGTCTAGATAGTGTGTGTAGAGAAACGTGGCAGCAGAGTGAGATAATCCGATGTCTAGAGATTGTGTGTAGGGAAGTGTGTTAGCAGATAGGGAAAATTCGGTGTGTAGATAGTGTGTGTAGTGAAGCGTGTTAGCAGAGAAGTCTAATCCGATGTCTTGATAGTGTGTGTGCAGAAGTGTGTCAGCAGAGTGGGATAGTCCAATATCTTCATAGTGTGTGTAGAAAAGTGTGTTAGATAGTGTGTCTAAATGTCTAGATAGTGTGTGTAGAGAAGTGTATCAGCAAAGTGGGGTAATCCTATGTCTAGACAGTGTGTGTATAGAAGCGTGTCAGCAGTATTGGTGAATCCTGTCTGGATAGTGTGTGTTGAGAAGTGTGTCAGCAGAGTGGGATAATCCGATTTCTATATAGTTTTTGTAGAGAAGTGTGTCAGTAGTGTGGGATAATCTGATGTCTAGATTGTGTGCACAGAGAAGCATGTTAGCAGAGTGGGATAATCCGATGTCATGACAGTGTTTGTAGAGAAGTGTGTTGACAGAGAGGGTTAATCCGATATCTAGATAGTGTGTATAGAGAAGTGTGTTAACAGAGTGGGATAATCCGATGTCTAGATAGTGTGTGTAGAGAAGTGTGTTGACAGAGAGGGTTAATCCGATGTCTAGATAGTGTGTGTAGAGAAGTGTGTTGACAGAGAGGGTTAATCCGATGTCTAGATAGTGTGTGTAGAGAAGTGTGTTGACAGAGAGGGTTAATCCGATGTCTAGATAGTGTGTGTAGAGAAGTGTGTTGACAGAGAGGGTTAATCCGATGTCTAGATAGTGTGTGTAGAGAAGTGTGTTGACAGAGAGGGTTAATCCGATGTCTAGATAGTGTGTGTAGAGAAGTGTGTTGACAGAGAGGGTTAATCCGATGTCATGATAGTGTGTGTAGAGAAGTGTGTTGACAGAGAGGGTTAATCCGATGTCTAGATAGTGTGTGTAGAGAAGTGTGTTGACAGAGAGGGTTAATCCGATGTCTAGATAGTGTGTGTAGAGAAGTGTGTTGACTGAGAGGGTTAATTCGATGTCTAGATAGTGTGTGTAGAGAAGTGTGTTGACAGAGAGGGTTAATCCGATGTCATGATAGTGTGTGTAGAGAAGTGTGTTGACAGAGTGGGTTAATCCGATGTCTAGATAGTGTGTGTAGAGAAGTGTGTTAACAGAGAGGGTTAATCCGATGTCTAGATAGTGTGTGTAGAGAAGTGTGTTGACAGAGAGGGTTAATCCGATGTCTAAATAGTGTGTGTAGAGAAGTGTGTTGACAGAGACGGTTAATCCGATGTCTAGATAGTGTGTGTAGAGAAGTGTGTTGACAGAGAGGGTTAATCCGATGTCTAGATAGTGTGTGTAGAGAAGTGTGTTGACAGAGAGGGTTAATCCGATGTCTAGATAGTGTGTGTGGAGAAGTGTGTTGACAGAGAGGGTTAATCCGATGTCATGATAGTGTGTGTAGAGAAGTGTGTTGACAGAGAGGGTTAATCCGATGTCTAGATAGTGTGTGTAGAGAAGTGTGTTGACAGAGAGGGTTAATCCGATGTCTAGATAGTGTGTGTAGAGAAGTGTGTTGACAGAGTGGGATAATCCGATGTCTAGATAGTGTGTGTAGAGAAGTGTGTTGACAGAGAGGGTTAATCCGATGTCTAGATAGTGTGTGTAGAGAAGTGTGTTGACAGAGAGGGTTAATCCGATGTCTAGATAGTGTGTGTAGAGAAGTGTGTTGACAGAGAGGGTTAATCCGATGTCTAGATAGTGTGTGTAGAGAAGTGTGTTGACAGAGAGGGTTAATCCGATGTCTAGATAGTGTGTGTAGAGAAGTGTGTTGACAGAGTGGGATAATCCGATGTCTAGATAGTGTGTGTAGAGAAGTGTGTTAACAGAGTGGGATAATCCGATGTCTAGATAGTGTGTGTAGAGAAGTGTGTTAGCAGAGTGGGATAATCCCATATCTAGACAGTGTGTGTAGAGAAGCATGTCTGCAGAATGGGATAATCCGATATCTAGATGGCGTGTGTGGAGAATCGTCTTAATGGATAATGTGGATAATCCGATGTCGAGATAATGTGTGTAGAGAAGCGTGTTAACAGAGTTGGATAATTCCATGTTTAGATAGTGTGTGTAGAGAAGCGCGTGAGCAGAGTGGGATAATCTGATGTCTAGATAGTGCGTGTGAGGAGCGTGTTAACAGAGTGGGATAATACGATTTCTAGATAGTGTGTGTAGAGAAGTGTGTCAGCAGAGATGGATAATCCGATGTCTAGACAGTGTGTGTAAAGACGGGTGTTAGCAGAATGGAAGAGTTAGGTGTTTAACCCTTTACCTAACATGAAACACTTGCGAGCAAAAATTCTTGAATAACTATTTTTTTTCATTTGTTGTCTCAAAAACATAGGTTGTGACCCCTCATTGGAACAAACTTGACTAGCCCGTTCCAAAGAGGGATCATAACTTATGTTTTTGAGACAAAATATGAAAAAATAATGAAAATTGATTGAGGTTTTTTTTTGGAATAACGCTGACGGCTTTTGGCCGTTACGTTCGGTAAAGAATTAAATAATGTGTGTCTGAGAAGCCGGATTCCATCGTGAGATAGGTATATGTATAAATTTTATTTAGTATTTAATATTATTTGTTTTGCAAGGATTGGGGAACAAGTTATGCAACTTATATTAACGCCTCGCCTTGGCCCAATGGCGCAGGTGTGTGGGATGATCTTTGTAACGGCAACTTCGTGGCCTCGCTCTTCTCGACTACTACAATGGGATCTTCAGCCTGCATGAAGTGTGTCTCTCTCTGCACAGAGGACAGATATTTTACGTCCCCAACCGATAGGACGGTACGCTGTGACAGCATCACCCCTACAACAGATGCTGGCAGAGAGTGTTCGGACACCTCGAGAACTTTTCCAGACCGAGGATCGATCCCGGGACCTCTGGCATGAGAGACCAGCGCACTTATCCACTCGGCCACCAAATGTATAGTTGGCGTGTGTGGAGATGGTTGATGGCATAGTGCGATAGACAGATGTTAGATTATGTATGTAGAGAATATCAAGGCATGGAGTGGATAGTTTGACAGGTTGGTGTCTGGATAGTGTGTGTAGAGAAGCCTGATGCCAGAATGGGATAGTTAGTTGCTTAGAGAGTCGGCACAGAGAAACTTAATGGGAGTGTGGGATAGTTGGATGTCTAGATAGTGCGTGTATAGATATCCCTTTGCCAGAGTGGAATAATCAGATGTTTAAATAATGCGTGTAGAAATATCCCATTGCCAGAGTGGGATGGTGAGATGCTTAGATAGTGCGTGTAGAGATGCTGAATGCCAGAGTGTAAAAGTCATATGTTGATGTAGACTGGGAAGTGAAATCCGATGGCAAAATGGGATAGTTACAGTACGTGTAAAGTGTATTATCACTAAACCACCAGCGGATTGGAGATTGCACCCAAGCAATATTAGCAAATTTGTTGCAAAGCATAAAATGCACAAGCAAAGTTCCACCCAACGGACCTCCGGGCTAAACCCGGAGGTCCATTGGCTGAAACATTGGTTGCGTTTTTTTCCACATGTACAGAATTTGAAAGTGATACTTTGAGTGATAATTCCACTCAGCGGGTGATTTTGCGGATGTTTAGAGAGTGTATGTACAGAGTGAGAGAGATGTTTAGATAGTGTGTGTAGAGAGTGAGAGAGATGTTTAGATAGTGTGTGTAAAGAGTGAGTGAGATGTTTAGATAGTGTGAGTAGAGAGTGAGAGAGATGTTTAGAGAGTGCGTGAAGAGAGTGAGAGAGATGTTTAGATAGTGTGTGTAGATAGTGAGAGAGATGTTTAGATAGTGTGTGTAGAGAGTGAGAGAGATGTTTAGATAGCGTATGTATAGAGTGAGAGAGATGTTTAGATAGTGTGTGTAGAGAGTGAGAGAGATGTTTAGATAGTGTGCGTAGAGAGTGAGAGAGATGTTTAGAGAGTGTGTGTAGAGAGTGAGAGAGATGTAAAGATAGTGTGTGTAGAGAGTGAGAGAGATGTTTAGATAGCGTATGTATAGAGTGAGAGAGATGTTTAGATAGTGTGTGTAGAGAGTGAGAGAGATGTTTAGATAGTGTGTGTATAGAGTGAGAGAGATGTTTAGATAGTGTGTGTAGAGAGTGAGTGAGATGTTTAGATAGCGTATGTATAGAGTGAGAGAGATATTTAGATAGTGTGTGTAGAGAGTGAGAGAGATGTTTAGATAGTGTGCGTAGAGAGTGAGAGAGATGTTTAGAGAGTGTGTGTAGAGAGTGAGAGAGATGTTTAGATAGTGTGTGTGTAGAGTGAGAGAGATGTTTAGAGAGTGTGTGTAGAGAGTGAGAGAGATGTTTAGATAGTGTGTGTAGAGAATGAGAGAGATGTTTCGATAGCGTGTGTATAGAGTGAGAGAGATGTTTAGATAGTGTGTGTAGAGAGTGAGAGAGATGTTTAGATAGTGTGCGTAGAGAGTGAGAGAGATGTTTAGAGAGTGTGTGTAGAGAGTGAGAGAGATGTTTAGATAGTGTGTGTATAGAGTGAGAGAGATGTTTAGAGAGTGTGTGTAGAGAGTGAGAGAGATGTTTAGATAGTGTGTGTATAGAGTGAGAGAGATGTTTAGAGAGTGTGTGTAGAGAGTGAGAGAGATGTTTAGATAGTGTGCGTAGAGAGTGAGAGAGATGTTTAGAGAGTGTGTGTAGAGAGTGAGAGAGATGTTTAGATAGTGTGTGTAGAGAGTGAGAGAGATGTTTAGATAGCGTGTGTATAGAGTGAGAGAGATGTTTAGATAGTGTGTGTAGAGAGTGAGTGAGATGTTTAGATAGTGTGTGTAGAGAGTGAGCGAGATGTTTAGAGAGTGTGTGTATAGAGTGAGAGTTAGGTAGTGTGAGTAGAGAAGTCTGATAATGGAGATAGACAATTGTCTAAATAGAGTGTGTACCTTCAGGTTTCTCCATGTCAGCATTCAGAGCTTGAAACCCAAGATAGATCTTGTCCAATGTGATCTTCATCCACCGACATTCTTGCTCTCACCGAGACTTGGCTACAAAACAATGACGGTACAACAGACATTATAATTCATGGGTTTCATGAACCACTGCGTTATGACCGCCGAATTTGTGAATACTTTGGCCCACAAACACTCAGTATTCGGCGTCTCAGGGTCTGGTCTGTGTCGGAATGAAATGCCCTCTCGACTGTACATGGTCACCCTCTCCATATATATATACATTAACACACACCAGCATGAATATTTCTTAGTAACGAGAAAGCTTATGCTCTCGCAGTGTAAGCGCATCGACAACGAACTTGAGTCTTAAAGGTGTCAATTCTGAATCAAAAGACTCTACCAGGTAGAATAATGACTCGTTGGTACTTAGCGTACTGTAGTCGATTCCGGCAGTGCTATTTATTTCACAAAATAGCACGATATATTCTAAATTGAATACTGGTATCAACTATCAAAAAAAAAAAAAAAAAAATACCGCGGTATACCGGTCTATCCAAATACTGTTCAGATATCTACGTACTACAGTCGGGACTTGAAACATCACGGTCAGCATACTTTGATTGTGCTGTCATCACGGTCAGCTTACTTTGATTGTCCTGTCATCATGGTCAGCATACTTTGATGGTGCTGTCATCACAGTCAGCATACTTTGATTGTGCTGTCATCACGGTCAGCATACTTTGATTGTGCTGTTCGAATAGCAATTTACCCCACCCAGACGATATCAATATTTATTATTTTAAATAGCAGATTACCGAATTTTGCCAAAAACTTCAATAAAACAATATCATGTGACCCCCTCATGGAACGAGCTCGACTTCAATGAGGGGTCACATGATATGGTTTCGTTGAAATATGTTAAAACAATTTTTAAATTTACGTTGCCTGTCCTATTTAGGGTGGGTTATATTTTATTAATCTTTTACCTACAAGAAAAATGCCATTCATTTTTTTTTATATTTTCACTTTTTGCTTCCAAAACATAGGTTATGATCCCTCATTGGAACGAGCTCCACGAGCTCGTACCAAATAAGGGGTCATAACCTATGTTTTGGAAGCAAAAAATGAAATTTTTTAGTTATCCGAGGATGATTTTTTCAAGTGCCGTCTGCAACTCAAGTTAGGTGAGGTGTTAAAAAGTCATACTTAGCGGCTAATTTGTGCGTGTGTGTGTCATATGATAAATAGAATATGAAATGAGTGTTTTTCTCATAAAATATTTATGAAACTCGTCCGAATTTTCCGTTTGGGCTCGCCAGAGGCTCGCCAAAACGGACAATTCTTAGACTCGTTTCATAAATATTATATGAGAAAAACACTCATTCCATATCCTCTATATCTTGAATAAATATTGTTTACGGGTGATTCCGTGATTCGTCGGGTAAAATGATAATATCATTCATTCGGAACTACAGTTAAAATTCACGACATCTTGAAGACTAAATCGTGGATAAATAAATAAAGACGATAAACCGATATTTTTGTAATTACACCAGTATTCAATCGATATTAGTTTGAATACCGGTATGTATCAGTTTATCGATACACCCGTGCAGCAAGTGATACATCCGTATCGTGTTTCAACGTTATACATCAAAACGAATAATGGCACACCCGTATCCCGTTGCGGCGTGATGTATCAAGAAGTATGATGGTACACCTGTATCTCGTAGCATCGTGATATCTAGATTATGGTGGTATACATGTACCCCACCGCGACGTGATATATCAAGAATTATTATGGTACACATGTAACCTGTGGTGGCGTGAAATATCCAGAGGTATGATGGTACACTTGTATCCTGTAGCGGCGTGATATCTAGATGTATGATGGTACACTTGTATCGTGTTTCAGCGTGATGCATCTAGACGTATGATGGTACATATGTATCCCATTGCGCCATGATATATCAAGGCGGATGATGGTACATCTGTAGCCCGCGGCGGCGTGATGTATGAAGAGGGATTATGATAGACCTGTAGCCCGCAGCTGTGTGATATCAAGACGTCTTAGGGTACACCTCTATCCCGCAGTGGCGTGATATATCAATACGTATGATGGTCTACATGTAGCCCGTAGAGGTGTGATGTATCAATACGTATAATGGTACACCTGTAACCCGTATTGGCGTGATGTATCAAAAAGAATGATGGTACACCTCTAGCTCGTGGCAAAGTGATGTATCAAAACGTATGCTGGCCTACATGTAGTCCGTAGCGGTGTGTTGTATCAAGATGTATGATGGTACACCTTACCCGTATTAGAGTGATGAATCAAGAAGTATGATAATAGCTCGTGGCGACGTGATGTATCAAGACGTATGCTGGTACACATGCAGCCCATAGCGGCGTGATGTATCAAGACGTATGCTGGTACACATGCAGCTCACAGCGGCGTGATGTATCAAGATGTATGCTGGTACACATGCAGCCCACAGCGGTGTGTTGTATCGAGATGTATGATGGTACACCTTACCCGTATTAGCGTGATGAATCAAGAAGTATGATAATAGCTCGTGGTGACGTGATGTATCAAGACGTATGCTGGTACACATGCAGCCCACAGCGGCGTGATGTATCAAGACGTATGCTGGTACAAATGCAGCCCACAGCGGCGTGATGTATCAAGACGTATGCTGGTACACATGCAGCCCACAGCGGCGTGATGTATCAAGACGTATGCTGGTACACATGCAGCCCACAGCGGCGTGATGTATCAAGACGTATTCTGGTACACATGCAGCCCACAGCGGCGTGATGTATCAAGACGTATGCTGGTACACATGCAGCCCACAGCGGCGTGATGTATCAAGACGTATGCTGGTACACATGCAGCCCACAGCGGCGTGATGTATCAAGACGTCTGCTGGTACACATGCAGCCCACAGCGGCGTGATGTATCAAGACGTATGCTGGTACACATGCAGCCCACAGCGGCGTGATGTATCAAGACGTATGCTGGTACACATGCAGACCACAGCGGCGTGATGTATCAAGACGTATGCTGGTACACATGCAGACCACAGCGGCGTGATGTATCAAGACGTATGCTGGTACACAAGCAGCCCATAGCGGCGTGATGTATCAAGACGAATGACGGTACACCTGTAGCTCGTATTGGCGTGATGTATCCAGAAGTATGATGATACACCTCTACCTGTAGCCCGTAGTGGCGTGGTGTATCAAGGTGTATGATGATACACATGCAGCCCTTAGCGGCGTGATATATCAAGACGTATGATGGTAGACCTGTATCCCAAGGCGGCGCGATATATCAAGACGCATGGTGGTACACCAGTAGCCCACGTGATGTATCAAGACGAATACTGGTAAACATGTATCCCGTGTCGACGAGATGTATCAAGACGTATGATGATGCACCTGTATTCCGTAACGGCATGATATATCAATTCGTGTAATGGTTCACCTGTATCTCGTAGCGACGTGACGTATCAAGACGTATGATGATACACACGTAGCCCGCGGTGGCGAGGTGTATTAGCACGTAGAATGAAACACCTGTAGCCCGCGTGATGTATCAAGGCGTGTAGTGATACACATGTATCCCGTGGCGGCGTGATATATCAAACCATATGATAGTACACCTGTAGCTCACGTGATGTATCATGACATATGATGGTACACATGTATTCCTTGGTAACATGATGTATCAATACGTATTATGGTACACATGTAACCCGCGGTGGCGTGGTATATCAAGCGGTATGGTGGTACACTGTAGCCTGTAGTGACGTGAAGTAGTATGACGTATGATGGTACACCTGTATCTCGTAGCATCGTGATATCTAGATTATGGTGGTATACATGTACCCCACCGCGACGTGATATATCAAGATTTATTATGGTACACATGTAACCTGTGGTGGCGTGAAATATCCAGAGGTATGATGGTACACTTGTATCCTGTAGCGGCGTGATATCTAGATGTATGATGGTACACCTGTATCGCGTTTCAGCGTGATGCGTCTAGGCGTATGATGGTACATATGTATCCCATTGCGCCATTATATATCAAGACGGATGATGGTACATCTGAAGCCCGCGGCGGCGTGATGTATGAAGAGGGATTATGATACACCTGTAGCCCGCAGCTGTGTGATATCAAGACGTTTTAGGGTACACCTCTATGCCGCAGTGGCGTGATATATCAATACGTATGATGGTCTACATGTAGCCCGTAGAGGAGTGATGTATCAATACGTATAATGGTACCCCTGTAACCCGTATTGGCGTGATGTATCAAAAAGAATGATGGTACACCTCTAGCTCGTGGCAAAGTGATGTATCAAAACGTATGCTGGCCTTCATGTAGCCCGTAGCGGTGTGTTGTATCGAGATGCATGATGGTACACCTTACCCGTATTAGCGTGATGAATCAAGAAGTATGATAATAGCTCGTGGCGACGTGATGTATCAAGACGTATGCTGGTACACATGCAGCCCATAGCGGCGTGATGTATCAAGACGTATGCTGGTACACATGCAGCCCACAGCGGCGTGATGTATCAAGACGTATGCTGGTACACATGCAGCCCATAGCGGCGTGATGCATCAAGACGTATGCTGGCACACATGCAGCACATAGCGGCGTGATGCATCAAGACGTATGCTGGTACACATGCAGCCCATAGCGGCGTGATGCATCAAGACGTATGCTGGCACACATGCAGCATATAGCGGCGTGATGCATCAAGAAGTATGCTGGTACACATGCAGCCCATAGCGGCGTGATGCATCAAGACGTATGCTGGTACACATGCAGCCCATAGCGGCGTGATGCATCAAGACGTATGCTGGTACACATGCAGCCCATAGCGGCGTGATGTATCAAGACGAATGACGGTACACCTGTAGCTCGTATTGGCGTGATGTATCCAGAAGTATGATGATACACCTCTACCTGTAGCCCGTAGCGGCGTGGAGTATCAAGGTGTATGATGATACACATGTAGCCCGTAGCGGCGTGATATATCAAGACGTATGATGGTAGATCTGTATCCCAAGGCGGCGCGATATATCAAGGCGTATGATGGTAGACCTGTATCCCAAGGCGGCGCGATATATCAAGACGTATGGTGGTACACCAGTAGCCCACGTGATGTATCAAGACGAATAATGGTAAACATGTATCCTGTGTCGACGAGATGTATCAAGACTTATGATGATGCACCTGTATTCCGTTACGGCATGATGTATCAAGGGGTCTGATGGTTCACCTGTAGCTCGTAGCGACGTGATGTATCAAGACGTATGATGATAGACACGTAGCCCGCGGTGGCGAGGTGTATTAGCACGTAGAATGAAACACCTGTAGTCCGCGTGATGTATCAACGCGTGTAGTGGTACACATGTATCCCGTGGCGGCGTGATATATCAAACCATATGATAGTACACCTGTAGCTCACGTGATGTATCATGACGTATGATGGTTCACCTGTAGCTCGTAGCGACGTGATGTATCAAGACGTATTATGGTACACAGGTAACCCGCGGTGGCGTGGTATATCAAGCGGTATAGTGGTACACTGTAGCCTGTAGTGACGTGAAGTAGTATGACATATGATGGTACACCTGTATCCCGTGCCAACGTGATGTATCAAGCCATGTGGTGATACATCTGAATACGACGGTATAATCAATATGAATCGCATTCTAACTCCTTTAGTGCTGCCTAAGTAAATTGAAAAAGTCTGACATTTATTTGTTGCTATCCTATGGGTCTCACTATATAGCCCTCTTTCACCTGTGAAACTGCCTGACAACATGTGACCCTCGTGGTAAGTAAATTGTAACACGTATTTGTAGTATACAAACCGAGATAAAGGCTGTGTTGTTTTATTAATCCGGGGGCACGACCGCGGAGAGGGTGGGCCCCGAGGTGGTAACACCCGGGCCCGGAATCTTGGGGGCCGGGATTGGCCCAGGAGTCCAGGATTCTTCGGTTAGGCCTGCCCCTCTCCCCTAGTTGAAATATTGCCTGAAAGACTGTATTTTAATTTTTTGGTTTGGTACGTCCTTTTAAAAAGTCATGTTTGGCCTAGTCCCCCTTACCCTCTCCCCCATCACCCCCCAAGGTTCTGACTCCAGTCAATAACTGAGAAGGGGGCTGTTTCGTGAATTGGGTTCTGCACTTGACCAACAATTTTGGACTGCATGATTCTTGCATTGGTATCCCGACACTTTTGAAAAGGGGCCGTCACAGAATTATCGCCGGGGTCGAATTTCCTCTCCCCTGCCCTGTTACCTTCTGAATTATTTAAATCATCAATATTCTTCAGTCACAGATAACAAAGAATGCATTCCTGCAAAATACAATTCAATAAAATAAAATCGCCAATGTTTTATAGTTTGGACTGGGGTGGTGGGGGGGGTGGGGGGTTTAGGTGGGGTTGTTTGTCCACATTGGGATCCTCCTAACACGTGTATCCCAGCAGGTAATCTGACACTATTTTTATTTGTCAGTGGGACTGTACCTTATTATTTATGGAGAAAAATGAGGCCCATGGTTGAAGGTTAAATCAATTTATATTTAAATTCGCTTTCTTAGCAAATGAAATGTATTATTCTGAATGAAAAATGAAACCATTTCTGACTACATTCATATATTATAGAACATGTAGAAATAGAGAATTGAACGCTAATCCCAAGAGAATGAAGAGGCAAAAAACTGTGTAAGCTAATGCTGACGAGAGTGTGTGGCAAACTGAAGAAATTTTCATGTTTATGGATTTTATTCTCGAGTTTCCATACAGAATCGCGTGTGCTATACAGTTTAGAGTGGAGTGTGACAGTTTACTTAATTAAACTATCAATGCAGTCGCACTCACTTGACATAAAGTTAACACATGCGTTGTGGCAAATGATCTATTGAGAAGAAGATAATTGAGCCTATGAGACCATCAACGAATTTTCCCTTGTTTTTCTTCACTGTGAATAAAAATGACAACGCAATTGTATTGGATTATATTATCGTTAAGGTATTACTGACTGGGGTGGTAGCGGGGTAGTGACACACCCAAACTTTGACATCGGGATAGAAAACCAGGTAAATTTAGGGCGAATACCCTTTCCTTTGGTTTTTTGTTTTAATGTTTAGTTTCTTTCACTGTCTTAACATGTCTACGAGTATAAGTTACCAAATTATGTAAATCCAAGAATAGAAGGTTCTGTTAATTATTTCACTAATACACTCTAAAATCAGTTGGGTTAAAAATTAACCCAAATCGACTGGGTTGAGTGAATATGAACCCAATTGGGTTAATTTTTAACCCAACTGATTTTAGAGTGTAGTCAAGGCACATTAGGGAACTTCACAAAACCATATATAAACCATATAGGCCAGGGGCGCCCCAGCATGGCTTATACATGGGTGTAGATAAACCATATAAAGCTGGAGCGCCTTACCTCCGTCTACACAGATGCATGCGCAACCCATATACGTCAGGAGCGCCCACCGCGGCCTACGCAGATCTGTACATAAACCATATAAGTCAGTGGTGCCCCACCACTGCCTACACAGAGGCGTGCATAACCCTTATGCGTCTGGGGCGCCCCACCATGGCCTACACAGATGCGTGTATAACCCGTATATGTCAGGTGCGCCCCACCACGGCCTACACAGATGCGTGCATAACCCAAGCACGTCAGGGGCTCCCCACCACGGCCTACACATAGGCGTACATAAACCATGTAAATTAGGGGGACCACACAACGGCCTACACAGAGGTGTACATGAACCATATACGCTAGGGGCACCCCCACAACGGCTTGCACAAAGGGGTACACAAACCATGTACGTCAATGGCGCCACGCCACGGCCTACACAGAGGGGTACATAAGCCATATATGTCAATGGTGTCACACCACGGCCTACACAGAGGCGTACATAAACCATATTCGTCCAGGGAGCCCCACCACGGCCTATACAGAGGCGTACATAAACCATAAACGTTAGGGGCACCCCACCAGGGCCTACACAGAGACGTGCCTAACCCATACACGCTAGGGGCGCCCCACCGCGGCCTATACAGAGGCGTACATAAACCATAAGTCAGGGGCGCTTTATTACGGCCTACACAGAGACTTACATAAACCATATAAATCAGGGGCTCCCTATCACATCCTACACTGAAGCGTAAATTAACCATATAAATCTCGGGGGCGCTATCACGGCCTACACAGAGGCGTACATAAACCATATATATCAGAAGCGCTCAACCAAAGCATATAAATATGCGGCGCGCAACTTTGGCCTTCACAGAAGCATGCATAAACCATATATATCAGGGGCACCCCACCACGGCCTACACAGAGGCGTACATTAACCATATAAATCTGGGTCGTCGCCCTTTCACGGCCTACACAGAGGCGTGCATAATCCGTATGCGTCACCATTTTCCACCATGGCCTATACAGATGCGTGAATAACCCGTATACGCCAGGGACGTCCAGTACGGCCTACACACATGGGTACCTAATCCTTATAAGTCAGGGGCGCCCCACCACGTCATACACAGAGGCGTACATAAACCATATAGATCAGGGGCGCTCCGTTACGGCTACAAAAAGGCGTAAGTAGTAGGAGAGGGATGAAACGGGCCATATTGGGAGACCCCGGAAGTGACGTCATATCACGTGACCTGGTGGCGCCATGTTGTGTTGTCAGGGTAACCCGCGTGAGCGGCCATCTTATGACTCCATCTCCATAGTGATATGTGGTGTGAGTGCGCATGCGCAGCGAGTGTTGTTAGGGTGACACGTGTTTTTCCGTCGTCCATTTTGTATACTGGAGGCCGCCATCTTGGTTTCTATGGTAGCACGTGGTTGCTATGTGACCCAAAACCTTCTAACAAGACAGGGGTATATTCGAAGGGTATGTTCCTTTGTAGAAGAGTAACTTCCCGATTCAATGAATTACCCAAATAAACCTGATAATCTCTCCAAATCACCGAAATTGACTTCATTTCCCCATTTTATCGGCTTAGCACGTGTGCTATAGGACTAAAGGGGTACCTGGTGTGTGTTCGATTGAACAAGAATATTTTTCTGGATTAGAATTCTCCCAGAATTCTCGAAGAATTGTAGTTTAAAACTTTAATTCAAATCACCTCGTTATATTTTCATTTAGGCTGTAAACTTTGTTCAGTTCAAAGGGTGTTAATTATATACAGTTCATTCAGTTCAAGAGTGAACAGAACAATACAAAGTGAACAAAGTTTTCAACTGAATGAACTATAACCCCCATATATAACCCAATGTTAACCCTCTTGACCTGAACAAAACTGAATGAACCCAACAAAGTGAACAAAGGTCTGACACAACTAAGATCGAAGTGAACATAACAAAATCGAACAAACGTTTTAACTATAACCCTAAATATAACCCAAGGTTAACCCTCTTGAACTGTTTGAATGAACTATAACCCTAATGAAGGTATATATAATTAACACTCTTGAACTGAATGAACTGTATATAATTAACACCCTTTGAACTGAACAAAGTTTACAGCCTTAATGAAAATATAACGAAGGTGATCTGATTTAAAGTTTTAAACTACAACACATTGAACTGAATTCTTCTAACAGGGAAGGGGAATACCCTCGAGTCGTTCGAGCAATGACTTGTCAGTAATTGCTCGATAGTTTACAAGTGGAACTGGGATAGGTATGTCTTGAAATATAGGTAATAGTATCCTTAGATAAGTATCCTATAAAAGGTATCCTCGATAGGTATCCTCAAATAATACAATACCGGGCCATAGGTATCCTCAAATACTGAAATGAGCCGAAGAGTCGTTCGAGGAGTCATTCGAACGAGCAATTACTCGATTGCCCATTTGCTCGACGGACTTCGAGTCGTTCGAGCAATGACGTTTAAGTAACTGCTCGATAACTTATAAGGGATATTTGGGAGGGGTATGCCTTGTGATACAGATAATAGTATCCTTAGATAAGTATCCTATAAAAGGTATCCTCGATAGGTATCCTCAAATAATACAATACCGGGCCATGGGTATCCTCAAATACTGAAATGAGTCGAAGAGTCGTTCGAGGAGTCACTCGAACGAGCAATTGCTCGATAGCTCATTTGCTCGATGGACTTTCGAGTCGTTCGAGCAATATGCTGAGTCACTCGGGCGAGCAATTACTCTAAAGTCCATTTGCTCGATGGACTTCTAGTCATTCGAGCAATGACTTTTCAGTAACTGCTCGATAGCTTATTGGCTTTGGGAATGCTTTTGTTATACACAAGGGAGATAACTCTGCATACAGATTAGGGGAAATCAAGCAATCTGATTGGTTAGTTATAATCTATATAAATGATCTAGATAAATGAAACAACAAGAGTACTTGGAATAAGGTCAGAACTAACAAGAACAGATCAGAATAGCTAAATATGGTTTTCATAAGCAAAGCTGTTCCAACTGATAGGCTCTTTTTCGCTACTGGAGTATACGCCGGAACAAAGGAACATGGTCAGGTAGAGGAAAACTATTGCATATATAGATAGAAGCAGAGAATTCTGAAAGAATTCGAAATAATACAACTTGTTGGGGGTTGTTTGTGGTAATTCTTCGAGAATTCTGGGAGAATTCTAAGCCAGACAAATACTCTTGTTCAATCGAACACACATCCGGTACCCCCTTGATACTATAGCACTACGTGCTAAGCCGATAAAATGTGGAAATGAAGTCAATTTCGGTGATTTGGAGAGATTGTCGGGTTTATTTGGGCAATTCATTGAATCCGGAAATTACTCTTCTACAAAGGAACATACCCTCTGAATATAACCCTGTCTTGCTAGAAGGTTTTGGGTCACATAGCAACCGCGTGCTACCATAGAAACCAAGATGGCGGCCAACAGTATACAAAATGGACGACGGAAACACGTGTCACTCTAACAACACGCGATGCGCATGCGCACTCGCACCTCGTATCATTATGGAGATGGCGTCACAAGATGGGCGCTCACGCGAGTTACCATGACAACACAACATGGCGCCACCATGTCACATGACATGACGTCACTTCCGCCCCCCCCCCGGGGTCCCCCCAATATGGCCCGTACATCTCTCTCCTACTACTGTCGTTTATAAACCATATACGTTAGGGGCACCCCACCACGGCCTACACAGATGTGTGCATAAGCCATATACGTCAGGGGCGCCCCACCACGGCTTACACAAAGGCGTACGTAAACCATGTAAATCAGGTGCTCCACCCAACGGCCTAAACGGAGGTGCACATAAACCATATACGTCAGGGGCGCCCTACCACGGCCAACACAGAGGGGTACAGAAACCTTATAAATCAGGGGCGCCCTATCACGGCTTACACCGAGGCGTACATAAACCATGTAAATCAGAGACCACCCAACAGCCTACACATAGGCGTACATAAACCACATACATTAGGGGCGCCCCATCACGGCATACTCAGAGGGATGCAGAAATCATATAAATCAGGAGCGCCCTATCACGGCCTACACAAAGGCGTACATAAACCATATAAATCTGGGGCTCCACCCAACGGCCCACACGGAGGTGTACATGAACCATATACGTCAGGGGCACCTCCGCATGGCCTACACAGAGGTGTTCATAAACCATATACGTTAAGGGTGCCCCACCACGGTCTAAATAGATGCGTGCATAACCCGTATACCACAGTGGCGCCACACCATGGCCTACACAGAGGCGTACATAAACCGTATTCGCCTGGGGGCCCCGCTACTGCCTACACAAAGGCGTACATAAACCATATACACCAGGACGGTCCCACCACGATCTACACAGAGACGTACGTAAACCATATAAATGAGGGTCGCACCCACCGTGGTCTGCATAGGCGGATGTAAACCATATTCGTTTAAGGCCCACACAAAGGCGTACATAACCCATATACGTGAGGGCGGCCGCACCACGACCTACAAAGAGGCGTACATAAACCATATAAATCAGGGGCGCCCTATCACGGCCTACATAGAGGCGTACATAAACCATTAGTCAGGGCGCCCTATTACGGCCTACACAGAGGCGTACATAAACGATATAAATCAGAGGCTCCCTATCACGACATACACTAAAGCGTACATGAACCATATAACATCTTGGGCGCCCTAACATTGCCTATACAGATGCATACATAAACCACGAAAATCAGAGGCGATTGGGATACGTACATAAAACACAACCTAGGGGCGTCCCATCGAGGCCGACTGGGATACGTACATAAAACACAAGTTTGGGCGCGCCCATCAAGGCAGATCGGGAAACGTACATAACCCATACAGGTCCGAGGGCGCCCCATCACAGCCTACAGTAATCAGAAATCAATATTCAATATAATTTCAGAGACGTCCACACTACCTGCACCAATCAATAGTTAATGTTACATATAATTCCGGGGACGCCCTACCACTATCTACAGTAATCAGCAATAAAACATTACATATAATCCCATGGCCGCTGCCCTACTACCTACAGTAGTAACATTACATATAACTCCAGGGCCGCCCCACTACTAACCACAGTAATCAGCAATTAACATTACATATAATTCTAGGGGCGCCCACTACTACTTACAGTAATCAGCTATTAGCATTACATTTAACTGAGTATTTGAGGAGAGCCCCTCCCTTGTTTACGTGTATAAAACATACACGTAAGAGGACCCATCATGACCAAGGCACCCATTTTGTTCAGACTCGTGTTTCAAAAACATGAACGTTAGTATTGAGGCGAAGTAAACACCAATCAGACACCGCAAAAAACGTTGCTTTCAAATCAAGGTTTAACAAATTATTTTCAACTACAACATAGTATACTAACGGATACATGATGTGGTGTCTCCCGGGCCAGGAAGATGGGCAAAATCAACTCGGTTACTTCCGGAGAGGGGGCGGGGGGAGGGGGGGGGGGTGATTACAAAATGTACAATTTCAGTGAATTACTTTTAAAAAAGACCAACTTCGAAAAAAGTGCGTCTTTGATATGCTTAATTCAAAGGAGTCATAAGGTGACGTGACGACGTCTGCTACGAACTCTATGGAACTCCCAGGACAAATGTATGCAGGTGTTAAATTTTAGCTCTCAAAATAGCGAAGTTCGCAAAAAATGACGCCATTGACGCCCATGGTGTTATAAAATACCACTGCCATTCCTCTTTCTGGACTATCTTGTCCACAGGCGCCAAATCCAAAAGTGAGATCGATTATATCCTAATGGTGAAGTTAGCGACAACTGAGACACTAACACATCTTCTCTTGAACAATCTTCCGAATGGTCCAAATATCATCTCAGTGTCTCATTAATTGGAAGAGTGCATGCGCATTAATTATACAATAACATGATTTTCGGGGGCGTTGTGCTCCATTACCTCCATCTGTGATTAGCAGTCCAGGAGTCAATGGCGCTAATGGTTGTGGGGCTGCTAATCACAAATGGAGGTTCAATTAAGCGACGCCTGAAAAAATCATGTTATTATTATAATTATCAAAACATGGAAATTATAAAAACGATTTTCGACCTTTTTGGATTTATATTATTTCGTGAAAAGCATCAATGTGAAACACCGTTTATAAAGCAATTTAAGGCAGAACACCTTATATTTATCTCAATCAACACCAACGAAAGGTAAACTCGTTTGGGGGAATGTAAACAGATTCCCAGGAAGTCGAAATGACATCATGCGCAGAACGTCAGCGCATGCTAGCCGGTCCGTGGGCGCTGATAACTAAAAAATAGGCCTATACAGATGAAGGGCGAAATGTTCATGTTACTTCCAAGACAAAGTTACCCATTACTTTTGTCAACCCTTTACCCAACGTAACGACCAAAACCGCCCAGCGTTATTTACAAAAGTCGTCAATTAATTTTCATGATTTTTTTCATTTTTTTTTTCTCAAAAACATAGGCATTAGCGACCGGAAACGCTTCACAATCTTTGTTTCAAGTTGTCTATTATGCTCCCTAACAGGCTGTGTAAATTAACATGAAGGTAGCGCACAATGAATTGATAATAACGACGTATGGAGATGAGAGGTGCAGAATTCCACAAAAATGTAACGTCAATGGTGTCAAATGGTAACGTCGATGAAGGGCGAAATGTTCATGTTACTTCCAAGACAAAGTTACGAATTACTTTTGTTAACCCCTTACCCAACGTAACGACCAAAACCGCCCAGCGTTATTTACAAAAGTCGTCAATTAATTTTCATTATTTTTTTCATTTTTTGTCTCAAAAACATAGGTTATGACCCCTCTTTGGAACGAGCTCGTCGAGCTCGTTCCAATGAGGGGTCATAACCTATGTTTTTGAGACAAAAAATGAAAAAAAAATCGTTCTTCAAGAATTTTATTTGCAAGTGTCGTCTGCTTTTAATGTTAGGAAAAGTGTTAAATGACAATGAAATATTGAAAATGCATGAAAGTAGTCAACAGTAACGGCATTTACGTCGGAGACATCAGGGTTGACAAATCAGTTGGCAAATTGCCGTATCTTTTAAAATACTAAAGATTCAGTTTAGTCAGTTATATTAATAGGTAGAAAATGCAATTCTAGAAAATACAATTGTAAAAGTTTTATAGTATTGGCTCCTGTACTCTTCTGTTACAAGTCTCGTGATTTCGGTTTATAACAAAATCTGGCGATTTCTGTTTCAAAACTGGGAGCTATGATAAAAGTTCTCAGTTATTTCAAAAATGGGCGTAGCACAAGTCTCGTTTTTCATCAGATAATTTATTTCAATTCTTATCTGCATAAAAGTTTTTTTTGCATTACGCAATTGTACAAAAATTATCAGTATATATAACGAACGACGTGTAAACCTTAAAATCAGAAAACATGATGTATGTAATCTCTTTCTATACGTGTGATTTGACGAGTCTCGCGAAAAACGCGTAACAGTTCTCTGAAGGATTAGAATTCTGTCAGCTCCGTTACAAAAATGCATAGATTAAGAATATATGTGGGTACACGTCTAAATCGACTTTATCTCTACACGTAATGTGCGTCATTCGTCATTCTAGGTGTGAGACACATTGGTCATTTGTGACAAAGAAAGAGTGAAAATTGGTTTATGCAGTTTCAATGGATTTCTCTGTATCACTGAAGTGTTAGATGTTCAGTAGTAATTCACTGTAAATGTGAGGCGTAGCAATAAATTATGACGCGATGGTAAATTCACTTATACATACTTTCTATATATTATTTAGAATTATTGTAAATTGAAATTTATCATTATTTTTTAAAAATTATTATTCGGCACACTTTTTACTTCGATAAGTGTTACTGAGCAGATCCCAATGGAAATTAATTGCTTCTCGCCAAGAAGTTGTTGTATCATTCCATCAGAAATTCTGCAACAAAGGAACTTTTTAATGTTACTAGAATTGAATATATTCAGTATCATATATTCATCATGAATATCAAATTAAAACTCCCCAAACCTTTCAATACCATAATTATTAACACATTGTTGCAGAGGCGGAGGAGCCAGGGGGCACAGTTGGCACGTGCCTCCACTTTTTTGCACATATGTTTCGCAGTTACACCATAAGTTAAAATGGGCGCATGTAAACGTGTAAATATTCAGGCATTCCTCTAACGTTATTTGCGAATCCAAACAATATTTAGCCACAGAATCCCACTTTCGACCGCTTCGGCGCGTTTCTCCTACTTCAGCTATTCCAGCCTTCGGGTTGGAAGATGGTTCAGTCATGAGTGACCACACAGTAGCATATTCATCTAAACGCGAGACTTTTGTGATTCATGGTACATTTACCGATATACGATTGCAACCTTTCTCACACTGGGTTGAACCATGGTAGCACTGTAAATTTGCGCCCCTCCACTTTTATCGAGCTTCCGCCGCCCCTGAATTGCTATACAGCAAATAATTTATCGATCTTGCTAAAAAAATCGGCAAAATAGTGATTAATGCATACAGTGACGAAACTATCCGAGTCTCGTTTGGCAATAGTGAACATTTCATCCTCTGAGTTCCAATGTGTTCTATGTGCCAGTAGGCACATAGAACACATTGGAACTCAGTGGACGATTTGTCCTCAACATTTTCATTTTGCACATCGCGAACTGGTGCAGTCGTGGACTGACAATCAGGTGAATCCGTTAAACTCTGTTCATGCAGAGACGGACTGGTTCTATTATACACCGCGAAAATTCCCGGTGCCCACCCCCCACCCCCCACCCCCACTATTGGGTTCCCCTTGGGGCCTCCAAATTTGATGAAGGCCAACACCTCATTCCCTGAGTTCCAATGTGTTCTATGTGCCAGTAAGCACATAGAACACATTGGAACTCAGAGGACGACCTGTTGACACGTGAAATTTCGTGAAAATCACCAAAAGACGAAATGGATCTGATTGCAAAGACTGCCGACGGTCTAGTCTTCAATTTATCGCTCAGCTGAAAGGAAACAGAGTTCCTTCAATTTCAAAAATCAAAATTTTCTCCGACTGGTCCGAACCATTTTTGTTGAATGATCGATGAAAATGATACAAAAATACCATCGAGATGTCCCCTATGTGGACTGACATAGATCGCTCAGATGCAATGAAGCCGTGTTCGTTCAGGTCGCAAAATTAAAATTTTCAGGCAACTTTTCTTGGCCTAGGCCGCCACTGTGTTCATGCAAGAAGATTCCCTTATTACTGATTGGTCGATAATTTATCTCTTCTACTTTGAATTTCATTTGGGTAAATCAAATTTCCTTTTGTATCTGAGAAAGTCGTCACCCGTAAATTGAACGACAGCTTAGGAGTGGTGCAGGTATATATACAATGAAACCTTTGACCAAACAAGTAAATTGTATGTGAATGGACTAATCGGTGGTCTGTGAACAATAGCGTCACGAAGACGATCGGTGGGGTGGGGTAATGACTTTGTCTTGGTAATGGCGTCAGGCACACTGGAAAATAGTGCGGTGCACAGATTTTAAATGGCGCCCCTACTATTTCTCCTGGACTCAGATAGCAGTTCAATATCCCCCATCGCCCCAATGCCCCTCTTTCGGCGTTAATTTTCGAGTCTGTGACTGAAGAAGCAGTTGCAATGTACATTAGTTAAGGGACCCAGAGCATTGAATGGGAGTGAAAAAATGAGTTTCAGAATATCGTCACCTGGGTGCTAGAATGTCCTATGTCCCCTATGGGACTATATATTATTTCCCCTATGGGACATAGGACATTCTAGCACTCAGGCGACGATTTGTTTGTAAGTTGCATTATTGCTGAGTATAAATGTACCGGAAATAAACTTTTGGAGAGACGCGATTTCCTTGTATTTGAGGAGAACATATAAAATATTTTGGTGTCGGTCGTTTGTAGGCAGAGATCGCCCAAATTCGACTCTCACCCGTGCTTCTACATAATGATTAACAGTGTGGGCAACAAACTGCCAAGGCGACCCACTGTTTGCATCTTAGATATGTTTAAAGGATGTTCACAAAAATGTTCTTCCCTTTCAATGATGTTTTGTATTATTATCGTGTTGGCAGTGATGTCCCAACTGATTCATGATGTGATGGTCCATGCTATTTACCGCGCAATTTATTATATTATAATGACGGGTTTAGAACCCTTTATGAAATTTGACTTTACTTTCATCCACCGGGACGTAGTCTGCATCCGGCCAATCATAGGTTTGACCACGCGGTCACATTTACTAACCTGCCTGGAAATGGCCATACTCATATAGATTTTTTTTTTACGAAAGAGCACACAGACTGGACTACTTTCATAGCATATGAGGCAAACGGATTAAGAAAGGCTGGGACCGATAGAATTAATGACTTTTGAGATATGTCGTCTCTACTGGCACATAGAACACATTGGAACTCAGGGGACGATATGTCTGGATGAGCCTCGGTTCTCCGACTTCGATTCTTCCGTCGATATTATAACAGGTACACACTAAAAACTAAAGTGTTAAAACTGACACTTTCAAGGTGTTAAACCCATTCTGACTCTTAGGGTTTGACTTTAACACTCAAAGTGCAATGCTTTAAGCACTTAGACGTTACAATCGTCAGACATCTGAAACTTGAATGGATGGCACTTCCCATGTGTCTAGCATTGGTGGTTCTTCCAGAATCGTCCACAATTTGATTTGCGCTTGGTGGGTACATAATTAAAAAGACACAACGCAGATGACGAGAGTTCGAGTCTGATCCGCGTCATCTGCGTTGTTTCCTTTTAAGTGGGTACATAATTAAAAAGACACAACGCAGATGACGAGAGTTCGAGTCTGATCCGCGTCATCTGCGTTGGTTCCTTTTAAGTGTCTCGACATTACACTTGTCAAGTGGTATTATTGTAATACCTGTCAAGTTCTGGGATGTCTACACTTGAACAAAGTGCTAGTTCAGCACTTAGTAAGTGTTAAATACAGCACTTCAGGTGTAGTTTTTAACACTTTAGTTTTTAGCGTGTAGAGCGTTCTATGTGCAGATTTAGCCTGAGCCGAATTTGAAAGACTCTGTTGCTCGGGGGATGTGCTGTCTTACCTCAAATCAAAACTGATTAGGCGTACATATTTAGTGTATGCCTCTACACGGTGCATCCAGATCTGGAAATACTTTTACATGGTTTTGCGGGCTATGATAATCAAAATTACCAACGATCCTCATGTGTTTATAATGATGCCACTTCAGTCATTTTGTTACCTTTGACAAATCCGACTGTGCGTGAGGAGCACGATAAACTCACCTCTGCTATCTCGGCCGTTGTTTCTGTCAGGACAGAAACAACAGCCCAGATGGCAGAGCTGATCCGACAAACTCTCAAGACCACCATGCACGGCGAGAAAAAGAACAAATTTATTGTAAGCGGCGTTAATGTGGGCCTACTGGAGAGAGTCCACCCAGACTTGGGCTGCATCGAGCAGCAGGCCTCCGGTTTCCAGTGCTATAGCCCACATATTTTCAGCATGCCACCTGGCCGTTTGGGTTAGTAGCTTAATGATCAATGAAACCAGTCTACCAACGATGCCAGGGAGTCCATCTGCGGCTTCTCCTGCAAGTTTGACCAAAGCTCGTCCAAGAGCCTGGAAATGAATTTTCACCCATTCTTATACCGAAGAGTCAGGGTGGGTCTTGGCGTACCACCCCTCAACCTGTTTATAACAGCACCCGAGTTGAGATGGCCTTATCGATTGAAGTCGGAATACTGGAGAAGTTGGTACTCTGCTCGTTAAACAGGGTGCGAATGTGCTCGGAGAGCCTGGTGTGTTCGTTAATAATCCTATTGACAGTTTTCGAATCTGGTTGAGATGAGAGCGGCCCCAGCGGCGGGCGTTCGGTTTTCTGTGGCCATCTCAAAGCGAGGCAATCATTCATCTTCTAGGGCCTTGTTTATAAAGAAAGCGACACAACGCGACACTGGGCGTTCGCTAGACCCGTTATACACCGCGCGCAGGCACGCTTTAATCATGTTTCACACTGCGTAATTAGGCAAGAGCACATAAGCGACGCAATATTTTTGGCTAGACTAGCGAAACTGAAATGGCGCATCGAGCCCTGTATAAATGGTCAAATGGAAATACATCGAAAGAAAAAAAATTTCGCGGACCTCGACGCTTCGCGTTCTGTATAAACAGGGCCTAATGCGTCGCGACGCCTAAGTCCCTGTTTATATAAAACGCGAAGCGACACGATGAGCTATTTCAGTTTCACCAGTCTAGCGCTTTTGTGCACTTGCCTAATTATGCAGTGTGAAGCCTGACTAAAACGTACCTGCGTGCGGTGTATAAACGGGCATAGCGAAGAGCTGGCAAGTCACTGCCCCATGTCGCGTGGCTTCGGGTTCTGCACAAACAGGGCCTAAGTCGCACAGGTCCCAACGCGGGGCCGCATAAACTCAAAGCCACGCCAGTCGGTCTCGGCGAATTTCCGTCTTTCGAGCAGAGTTTGGTTGTCAAGCTTTGACAGTTTGACCAACATGTTGGTTAACTCACCTCGAATAGCGTACACTGCCTTGTCGAGCCCTCGGAGCTCCCTGTCGTTATATGTCAGTCCACGGATATCAGGAGGAGGCCCATTGATGGTTTTAGGTGCGCTTCCTGGTCTTCAATTAATATGGTCTCAATAATGATGCTAATATAATTTTTGTGGTTTGCCACAAATCTTGTAGGTCTACGACCATGGCGCCCCCCCCCCCCCAAAAAAAAAAACTCTGCGTTTCGCCACAACTGTTGTAGGTCTACGACCGCCACAACCTCACCCATATCTCTACGGTTTCTACGACCGTAGAAGCACCGCCCATATCTCGTCGGGTTGCCACAAATCTTGTAGATCTACGACTGCAGCAGCTTTAACCACTCTTGTAGGTATACGACCGCAGCAGCCTCACCCATATCTCACCCATATCTCCGTTAACCCTTTAGAGATCTGCATAGCTGTGGCTGAAACTGACAGTCGCCACCGCTCTTGTTTCCAATCTACAAAAGCCCATCCCATCTCTGACTGCACCACCACCACCGGACATAGTAGATAATCGGGGAGTGGGTGGGGGGGGGGGGGGGGGTCAGGGATGCGCCGGTGCTGGCGTTCACGAGTTCGACCCCTTGATAGGCCGTCAGTCGCATCCTTCCCACAGAAGAGCTCAAACTCGGAGCAGCCACGGCCTAAGGTGTGCGTTTGTCGTTTTTACAAGGACATTGTAATAGACATCAACAACTCTTTTCAGAACCTTTTGCTGCTAAGTACCCTCTGTCAACATAAGCGTTTCTGTCGGGATGAGGGCGGAGTCCGCACCTCCCATTTCTATGTTTTCACTGATCTCGACCGTGTCAACGTAGTCGCTATGAGGCACATCGAAGTCTTCATCGGCCATTGTACTTTGTTTTACAAATTGATTTTTATAGTTTAAAATGCAGATATATTGAATGTTCATATGGATATCAAAACATAAATACAGAGAACGACACACGCGTGGGATGGTTAATCGATATGGCGGGAGAGCCAGCGCAGAGGAATAAAACGAGAGGCCACAAGCCTCGAGTTTCATCCTTCGGCGAAGGCACAAATTAGAAGTACGCACTGCGCATGCGCAGTGGGACCACGTGTTACCATGTGAATGACGTCACAATATGGCCTCTCACGCGGGCTACCATGGCAACCACACCCCACCCCTTCCGGTCAAGTGACTGATGACATCATGTGAGAACCTGCTAAAAGGGCAAGAAGTTAACATCACATACTACTAAGTTGGAATCTCCTATAATTGGCACCGGTAGGCACGTGCCATTTCAGCTATACGTGTGCGCATGCGTACGACGCACTACATATCACCACGACAATGACGTCGAAAGGTGGCAGGTTACTATATCACTCAATAATGAGCAATGGTGTTGCATTACTGCTGAATGTACACGACAATAGTTTGGTTTGATAATCATTATTGTATTATGACACTTTAATAGCTGAGGTCATATTGTGTCGACGATACTTTTACGTGTGGAGGAAGCCGGAGTACCCGGAGAGTACCACCGAACTGCAGCGAGTACCTGTCAAACGTACTAACCCCACAGCAGCAGGATCAGCATTGGTTGTAAGCATGTGTGCTCTCAACGTACAATACGACTCAGCACATGGAGAAACCGTGCTCCCAGGCGGACAATTGGGATTAAGTGCCTTGGCCAAGTACACAACGCAAGTTACCCCGGCCAGACATCAAACTCACAACCTTCCGATCTGAAGACCAACGCTCTGACAAAAGAGCAACCGCGCTCCCGTTAATCATGACTGAACGTCACGACTCGCATTACTTGCAGATTACTTCATTTTTCACATTGACAAAAATTGTAACAATAATGGGCGATTGTTGCAACAAAAGTGGTGAGCGAGAGGTTTTTGTTACAAACATGGGCGATGGTTGGAACAAAAGTGGTCAGCTCATTTTTGTAACAAAAGTGGTTGATTTTGTAACAAAAGTCGTGAGCTGTAATAAAAGTGGGCAAGTGTTGTAACAAAAGTGGTGAGCTGTAACAAAGCTGGTTGTAACAAAAATGGTTGCAACAGCCGTGCGACCTGGACCTTTTAGGTCAACATGCAAATCAACGTGTATGTTTACAGTCTCAAAAATAACTCTGCTCTGAACGGCCTGAGAGAGCAGAATCACTGTGAAACTTGAACTGGGCCGATGTGTTTTTTGGTAGGTGTCAGAGATAATTTCATTGAGGGGAGCAATCTGCCCATGCTCAAACCCACATGGTTACGCCACGGGTTCACCACTCCGCATTTTGGTGAAATATACTCAGATTGAACCATGCTTTACTTTACATTGGCATGGCGGGGGAACCCCCGCCATGCCAATGTAAACAAAACCAGCGTCCTTTCTTAATTCTATGGCATCCAAGAAATTTGAAAAAGACAAGTACTGTCGCTGATTTCTTCTGAGGTGCAGTTCGTAGAATTAAGTGCTTAGATGCAACTATCTCATGCTTTACTTGTTTATGACTGTACATGTATTACTTTACAAGCTGATCTGTGGCCAAGACGATAAAATGTTTACAATTGTATTTTCTAGAACTGTATTTTATGGTTATGACTTTAAATGGGTTGAAATGAACCATTAGCATTTTCATTTTGCCAGTTGGCAAATTGCCATATCTTTTAAAATGCCAATGGTTCATTTTAATCAGTTATATTAACCCTTTACCTAACGTAACGGTAAAAACCGGCCAGCGCAATTCTCAAAAATCGCCAATTAATTTTCATTATTTTTTCATTTTTTGTCTCAAAAACATAGGTTATGACCCCTCGTTGGAACGAGCTCGTCGAGCTCGTTCCAACGAGGGGTCATAACCTATGTTTTTGAGACAAAAAATGAAAAAAATTAGTTATTCAAGAATTATTTTTGCAAGTGTCGTCTGCTTTTCAGGTTAGGTAAAGGGTTAACAGGTAGAAAATACAATTCTAGAAAATACAATTGTAACAGGCTCCTGAACTCAAACAAGTAGCAAGTGTTCACATTTTAAATTTTGATCAAGGCGCTAAATGAACCCGGGACATATTTTAGCCCTTTGCCCAATGCAGACGATATCAAAATTTATTATTTTAAATATTATGTTTTCAAATTTAAAAAAAAAAATTATCAAAACATTATCATGTGACTCCCTCATTGGAACGAGCCAGACAAGCCTGGTACAATGAGGTATCATATGATAAGGATTTGTCAGATTTAAAAAAAAATTACTGCATTTGTATATTACGAGGATGGATGCGGCCATTTCGTTAGGTAACGAGTAAAATGCGCGATTAAAATGGTATCCGAGGTGACTTTTTCATGGAAGTTTTGGGTTGTTTTGCAAGACTGTAGACTGAATCATTCGTTTATTCATTTTGTGTATTTGTTGTCAATAATGAGCAGAATTTGCTTCTTGTACGGTGTTTTGAGTTATTCAGAATAACTTTAAGAGGTCCGTTTATGAGAAATATGCACTCTAAAATCCGTCGGGTTAAAAATTAACCCAAAATCAAATGGGTTGGGTGAATATGAACCATGTTGGGATCCTACAAAAACTGAACAGCTTTTCATAGTTCATTAATTTGCATCGTGAGGCATTTTTGTTCATCTTCAAAAAGTTGAGAAAGTGTCAGGATACTGATTCAGATGCCGAAGTACTTGAAGTGAGAATTTTTAAAGTGATAACAACGAGCCTGGTGCATGTTTATACAAATAACAGTCTATTAACCCTTTACCCAACGTAATGACTAAAACCGGTCTACGCTATTCACAAAATTGCCTTTCGATTGTCATTATTTTCCATTAGTTTACCTCGAAAACATAGCATATGACCCTTCACTGGAACGAGCTCAACGAGCTCGTTCCAATGAGGGGTCATAAGCTATGTTTTCTGCCGCAAAAATGAAATAAAAAATAGATATTCAATAATTTTGTTTTCAAGTGGCGTATGCTTTCATGTTAAGTAAAGGGTTAACAGATTAAGCATCTCCACGGGGCACTCCCATTCCTTCTTTACATGAGTAGCAAATACTCCAATACGACGGACAACTTTTCTTGCTTATTCGCGCTCGGTGATCGGGGGACCACGCTTGGTACAGGATCGGGACCACGCTTGGTACAGGAGTCAGAACTTTGGGCAACCCAGGCCTGACTCAAGAATCCTGGACTCCTCGGACAAACCCTGGCCCCCATGGTTCCGAGCCCCGGGGTTACTACCCCAGGCACGCACCCTCTCATCGGCCCTATTTTATTCACGACATAACATCAATCAGGTCCGTTCTTACAGGTGCTAACATATTTCTCAATGTATGTATTAGGGTAACGTAGAATGCACATATCAAGAGTGGTTTTATGTACAAAAACAGTATTTTAAAAATAAATATTCTAGAGAATAAACCTCAGAATTAGAAAACACTCAATATTTAGGACAGGAAAAATTGTACGGATGGCTTTTAACTGGCTAAGTGTTAACACTGTACAAATGTATGTGTTAGCTTATATGTACAGCAGCACAAAACAAATGTTTCTCTAGAACTGATTTTGTTCTAGTTTTGGAGTGTTTTTTTAGCACTGCAGAAACATAACATAATATAACAGCATAACATAACATAACAATATAACATAACATAACATAACAACATAACGCAACATAAAAACTTAACATAACATAATATAACATAACATAACATAACATAACATAACATAACAACTTAACATAACATAACGTAACATAACATAATATTTATTAGCATGAAACATCCTCCACAGGATAGTATGTAAGAATATACAAGTAACATGAACAGATATTTTACTCAAAACATTTCAATTTCATTCACCAATTATCCATGAACAAAGTACTATATTTCATTAATTCGATACTCGAAAGAACCTGGAGATGTGAACCAGAATTTCTCATACACTTCACTAAACACATCATAATCGTCTGGAGAAAAACTCTCGGATCACGCTGCAGATTTTTTGGCATAAACAGGGAGTTCTATTTAAAAATATAAATTTGAATTGCTCAAATTTACCCAGAACAGTAAAACCGTCGATCTCACTGTTCATCCAAAGAAATAGCGCTGACCGAAGCTCGGAATAATGTGTACACTCCATAAGAAAATGGTATTCATTTTCTATTTTCCCAGAGTTAACTTCACAGTGAGTACATATCCTGTCGATAACAGGCTTCAGGGGGTGATAATGAAATAGCATTTTAGCTACTGAAACAGTAGTACAGGCAGTTTTGGATGCCTCTCAAAGAGCAAATCGCAGACAAGTGATACGTCACCCATCTGTAATGAAAATCAATCGCGTGTTGATGGGTGATAGTAACGGCATGTTTCTTTAAATTTACTTGTGTACATGATGTTCAGACTTTGACAAAGCTCTTCATTTAACTAGCAAGGAGCTACGTGTGTGCATGATGTACACACAGACTTTGACATAATATCTGAGTATTTAAAAAGTAAAGAGCTACATTATTTTTTACCCCCATGTTACCTATGTAACAGGTCTGGGCATCATGAGACATACTGTTTATGAATATTGAATTGTGTCGGTTTACTTTGCTTTATTTGTGTAGTTTGTAGTGCCATACCACTTCTTATTTTTGGTTGTGCAATAAAGTATTATTATTAATATTATTATAATGTCGTCCTTTGTCAATAGGTAACTTATGATTGCTGATACGAGGCTAAGTGAAAATTTCCCGCTCTTCCGTCGTGTTCGTTTCCACTGAGTGGTTACAATACTCTAAATGGAGGCAAAAGCGCCCCCAACGGATTTTACCTCAACATTTAATAGAGCATAAAATGAAGGAGATCAGCTGATTGGGGCAATATTTATTGATTTTGAAACCCTCAATAAAAATGTCACAGTGTCTATTTTAGAAAAGACTGAAAATATTTGCACAGGCTGTCCTTTCAAATTTGTGAGAGTTAAATAATAAGGCGAGGGGCACAAGTAAAATATGCCTTTTTAGTTGGGTGTAAAACTGTACGGTAGTTGGGAAATCGTCAAATTTGAACACAGAAAACACACGGTGACATATATTTTTTTCCTGTTTATTTTTTTATGAGATGATGCACTAAATGAATTCAGGACTGTTTTCTCTCAAATGACCTTGATGAGCTTAGTAGACAGTAAAATGTTAACACTGTCGCCAATGAAAATCTTTACTGTATTGTAACTAAGTACTTTTCCCTTGAACAAACATTTTTAAACAACCTGTAAGTTCTCAGTTTATTATCGCCATTCTGTTTGCAGACCCCAGACTTTTTGAACGTGTTTACATGATGCCTGCACAAATTATACTTGAGCTCACCTGTAACATTGGCGTTAGTGATAACTGGATGTTGAGGGATGGCGAGACCATATATTTCCAGTAATTTGAAAGGGAATTCCGGTGTGTATTAGATTGTATGTGCAGCAGCACAAAACCAATGTTTCTGTAGAATTGTTTTGTTACTGTTTTTGTGTACTGGGACTCTCTAATAAATTGTAACAAAATATTTATTTAACTGGTTGAGGGCTCGATTATTTTTGGTGAGCCGAATATGTTATTCAGAATTTGTTTTATTACAAAATATTGGAGAGTGCCTACAGGCACCACGCCTACAGGCACTCTCCAATAATTTGTATTAGAACAAATTTATATAAACAAAATATCATGCATTGGAATAAGTATGAAATGTAAGCAACGAAAGTGTTGGCTTTTGCTCTGGTTCCCTCAATTTTTTGAACGCCCTGATAGTGGCCTATATCACTCAGCCAGTTAGAGAATAAAATCGTACTGAACTGTGGCATCCCTTGCTGGTTGCGTCGTACCTTTGAAAAAACCCAATAATCAAGTTTCAGTTCACTGTTGAGAAATAATTTAGAACTCATTTTGGTAAAAAAGGAAAACCAATATGCTTTTACTTGTGGCTAGGGTCCATAATATTGGAGTGACTGATTTCTGCTCATATACACCATTCTCAACCTACACAGCTGGTTGGTTGCTTATCCAATCCCGAATATATCCCTCTTCAACCCTTTACTTACCACGAAAGCCATACGACACTTGCAAACAAAATTCTTGAATATCTCACTTTTTCGTTTTTGGCGTCAAAATCATAGCTTGTGACCCCTCATTTGAACAGCTTAAACATGGAACAATAATATATCTCCCTTTAAGCATTACCATTGTTTTATCTCGTTTTACTGAAAGTCAGAATGAGTCATCTGTACAGATCACTCTTTACCTATTTTCCCAACGTAGCGTACCTCCTGATCTCGTGACCCTCCACAAGTATTTCATTTGTCCCCCCACTCCAGGTTTGTAGCTTTTGATGGGAGGTAAAAGAGCCTCTCTCTACCAATATGCGTTGATTCCCCCTTCACAAGGGCTCTGGAAGCGATGGAGGGGGGCTGCCTCCTTACCCTGAGACATTGTGTCAGCGCGTACCCCCTTTTCACCAGAAGAGCACTAATGGGAAAGACCTTACTTTTAGAGAACTGTAATTGAGAAACTCTCGAGTATTCTTTTCGAACGTATTTTGCAAACTAATGACAAGAAGTAGGGGTGAGCAAAAGGGTTGCAGATGACGACTTGTGCACTGAGCGATACAGTACAGTCACCGTGGACTGGTCGTAATCCACGCGTGGGCAGCGATGTCCACCCATGCATTTACCAAGTAATAAAAACCATCATCAGCAAAATTTTAATTAATGAAGCACCGGGTTGTACCCTGTGCTTCATTAATTAAATTTTTGGTTATTATTCCTATAATTTGTGTTTGGAAAATAATATCACTGCGGCGGTGGAAATGCCGTCCACCCGTGAAAAGTGACCACTCTATGGCGGCCGTACTGCATATGTAATGTCAGTACTATTGAGTGTCACATTTCAATTTATGCTTCGGTGTAAGCTGCGGTCTTATCTTAAACCTAGAGTCGAGTGCCCTTTACGATACCCCTGACTCGCTTGCAGGAATGTGGCGACGGGGTGGGGGTGGGGGTGTCTCACCCCCTCCCCCAGCTAGGAGTATTTTTTTCAATAGTTGGAAATTCCGAGGTCACAAATCAAATAGTTGGAAATTCAATAAATTAACATTGTTCATGAAAAATATTAAAATTCAAACTAATGATGAGAAATTTTGATTTTTATTTCCAACTGGAAACTTGAGTTTCAAATTTCCTACTCTAAAGTTGACATGGCCTCAAAATTTCGACTCTGACATCAATACTGTAAATTTTCTGACCCAGACACATTATAAATGATGCTTTTTCCGTTTCAGGACTAGTGAAAATTTTCAGAAGGGGTCATAACCCATTACCTGACGCAGTCGATTTCAAAATTCATTATTTTAAATATCATTTTTAAAAAATTTTTAAAAACAATTTCAACAAAACCATATCATGTGACCCCTCTTTGGAACGAGCTCGTCGAGCTCGTTCCAAAGAGGGGTCACATGATATGGTTTTGTTGAAATTTGTCGAAAAATAATACTTTTTCAGCAGCTGCATTTGCATATTACGCGGGTGGATGCGGGCGATTCGTTGGGTAAAGGATTAAAAGATATCACCGAGCGCTGCAGTGCAACCACCTGTCGAAACCACTCACAGTTGGAATTTACACCGGTGGCACCCCCCCCCCCCCCCCAGATGAAACCCTCTTGTGCCACATCCTGCTCGCTTGCCCTCTGATATTTCGGTCCAGACGCCCTTGTTACTCCAAAATATGGAGCCAAAAAGAAGTTCTACCCATGTGGGTAAAACAAAATGAGAGAGCAATGACACTCATTACTTAAATTAAATTCTAAATAACTTCCAATTGTATGAATTTGTCAAGAGTGTGTGAAAATTCATTACCAAAAAGTCATCTTTCTCCTTCGTCCAGTCCTCATTTATAGGTTTATATTTTGAATGATGGCCGTGTTGAGAGAATACAATTATGCGTAACTCCCCGCGGACGACGAAGCACTAATTAATATTTCATTATTGTTGATTTAATCGGTAATTAGCGGCAAAATATTCTGTGAGTGCATTTGTGTCTGTGATGTGATACTCCCAGAGCAGAATGCGATCAATTTAGCGTAAAATGTTCTCGAACGCCGACAATAACTTTCAATTAGATTACGCGAAATCTCGCGAGAAATGGATGATCTTCCTGTCTCATTTTCACTCAGTCTCTGGCAATTAGGCTGCGAGGCGAGGGGAGAAGCTGACGAATTTATTGCCAATTTTGTTGAAATTCTTCTTCCAATTTCCACCTAAGGTGACCTGGAGGTGTTATTTTGTTGGAAAAGAAATGAAATATTTATGAAAACATCGATAGTTTTAATACATATGATTTCAGTGAAATTGGCTCAAACTGTCATCTCGACAGCTTTTGTGTCGGCTTTCATACAATGATATCGGCGAGTATGAAGTAAAACAATGTTTTTTACGTATGGTGAGGATAGTTTCGAAACTATACGGCGACATAAGTCCCAGCTGTTAGATAACAAATAAGATGACAGTTGCACGCCCGTCAGGCCGTGTCTAAAGATTTAACTTAACCCTTGGAAGCCTAGTGGTATCTTCCATATCAGTTCAATGGCAGCAACTGGAAGAATCCATATTCTTTATTTGTGGGTAGACCAAATAATATTTTCAACGTGCAGCCTTGGGGCTGTACGTTGAAAATATTGATTGGTCTACACCACACCTTAAGTCAAAAGTCAACCTACTTGATGAAATTATGAAGTATCATGTTATTGGGCCTGAAAAAACAGCCTCTGGGGTTCAAAGGGTTAAAATTGCAAGACCAACGGCAAATCAAAAATCTTGAAATTATCATCCAATGTGAATTGTTTCACCATTATTCATTCTAAAATCAATAGGGTTAAAAATTGTTTTCCTAAATATGAACCGAGTCATGGGGGAACGGGGCCAATTAAAGTTACCGGGAAATGCTCCAAGGGGTTCCGGACCCGGAGAGAACTTTGATTCTCCGAAATGAAAGAACGCTGTTTCTCTGCATCTGAGCGATCAATTGCAGTCCACACAGAAGACATTTCGAGGCATAATTATATCATATTCGTCGCTCATTCGGAAAAAATGGTTACACCATCGAGCTGACCAAAGTTCGACTCAATGGGAGAAAATTTTGATTTGTCAGATGCAGACTAGACTGATTGTTGTGAAGCGGACACAAAGAATCGAGTCAAAGACTATCATACAAATTGTCTAGTTTTACCATTTTTGTTTTCTCATTCTTCACATTATATGCATACCTTCTTTTTTCTGACGCCATATCTTTTCTATGTATTATGGTTGTGCAATAAAAGTATTCTATTCTATTCTATATCGAAATGTCTCAATGTGGACTGCCAATGGCAGTCCACAAAGAGAGCATTTCGGTATATCGGCGTCTGTGCAATCAGATCCATTTCGCCTGTTGGCCATTTTCACAAAATTCCATGCACCTCAGGTGGTGGGCTGCATAATTTTTGGGGCCCAGTGGGACCCCCAATAAGGGGCCCACCGTAAGTTTCAAGGTGGACCATATGGTCAGTCTCAGTTGGGTTCATATTCTCTCAACCCGGTAGATTTGAGAGAATTGTTAACCAAACTGATTTTAGAGTACAGTAACACAGGGTTAAATAGTACTCAGTCACTCAAATGGTTGTCCATTCCGTCAAAATAAGGAGCCTGGCAGGTGGAAATGTTCCTCTCTTTTAATATCTGAGGACAAAATCCTACAACTTGTTATGTTTTAAAATAATGAAATAATATTAGACAAAGAAGTACCATGGTCGATACCAGAAATATTAGAATTTACATCTATAGTATTATAGAGGCGGATGACATATTAGCAAACAGTGTCGTTTCTTTCTGTCCTCATTGAATAAAATACTGTAATTCAGCGTATAAGCAATTTACTTTTCTCCAAATTTTCACACCCTGACCGAAGTGAATAATTGGGTCAGGGCGCGAAAATTTGGAGAAAATTGAATGGCTACAAAAAACACATTACATGGTACTATGTCGTTCAGTATCCAAGTTTGGATACCTTTCTGGGACTAGACCAAGTCTCGTAATATCCGTTGGAATTGCAATTGGAAATTCAAGTAGCCAACTTAAACTAGAATTAAGCTCATCACCAAACTTAAATTTGCGGTCACACATTTAAGAAGGACTAAACAGACTAAATTCTATTTTTTTGGGCTTCCGAGAACGTAATTAAAATGTCGAGACTCTGTCGAAGTAACGTACATGCAAATGATCGTTACGAACTTCTTTATTTGGGAAAGGAAGTACAACTTCACAGAATGATCCGGGGGATAATTTGACACCGGTTACCTGGGTTCTGACAGCTGTATTCGAGTGTCAGGCTGTGGTAGGGTTGTAAGATATAAGATATAAATTGTCAGGCTGTGGTAGGGTTGTAAGATATAAGATATATAATTGTAAGATGTAAGTTAAAATCATTTTAACTGTAGAACTCTACCACAGCCACTCAAATACTACCGAAAGAATCGAGTCAAAGACTATCATACAAATTGTCTAGTTTTACCATTTTTGTTTTCTCATTCTTCACATTATATGCATACCTTCTTTTTTCTGACGCCATATCTTTTCTATGTATTATGTTTGTGCAATAAAAGTATTCTTCACGGTAGTATTTGAGTGGCTGTGGTAGAGTTCTACAGTTAAAATTATAAGTCCTGTCATGCAATGCGCGCAAATAACACGTTGATCTGCGCGTTAATGAACGCGTTATGACCATAGTAAGGCTATCAAATTCTGTACATATGGCCTGTGCACAAGCAAAGTTTCAGCCAATGGACCTCCGGGTAACCCGGAGGTCCATTGGCGGAAACATTGCCTGTGCTTGCTATGAGTAACCAGGAGAATCTGCCATGCTTTGGATGCCATTCAATGTGGCAATTGCGCGCAATTCCAACGCGCAATTAAGCCTAGATAAGCGCACACATCATGACAGGACTTCTAGTTTTAACTGTAAGAAATACAATCGTACCAAGATTCTGGCGTAATATTTGAGTGTCAAACCGTGATACAGTTGTAAGATACAGAATCGTTCCAGGGTTCTGACGGCAGTATTTGAGTGTCAGGCTGTGTTAGGGTTGTAGAATGTAAGATCGTACCGAGGTACTGGCAGCAGTATTTGAGAGTCAGGCTGTGTTCGGGTTATAGGATATAAGATCGTACCAGGGTTCTGCCGGCAGTACTTGAGAGTCAGGCTGTGTTAGGGTTGTAGGATATAAGATCATACCAAGGTTCTGACGGCAGTATTTGAGTGCCAGGCTGTGATAGGGTTGTAAGATGTGCAAGGTTCAGACAACATTATCTGAGAGTCATGCTATCGTAAGGTGGTAAGATATACCGTCGAACCTAGGTTCAGAAGATATTATCTGTGTAGAGGGCTGCGGTAGGGTTGTTAAGATATATTATCGTACCTAGTTTCAGAGGGGAGTATATGCGGTAGAGCTGTGAGATATACTTTCGTACCAAGGTTCTGACGGCACAATTTCACTGTCAGTCTGTGGAAGGGTTTTAAGATATACGGTTGTACCTAGGTTCATACAGCATTATCTGTGATAAGGTTGTGAGATATACAATCGTACCCAGGTTCAGATGGCGGTATATGAGTGTCGTCCTCTCTCGTTGATCGTAACTCCCCTTCACCACAGTTTAACCCTATTACCATTTAAAAGTCTGACAAGTGAAATTTTCAGTTTAATGACCAACGAAGACCAGATCTTTCCTTTATGGTTACCAGGTTTCGAGTTTATATTACCTGTACCCCCCCCCCCCCCCCCGAGAAAGAAAACATTAGTCTCTAGTGGGATTTTATTAGCAGACAATCTGACCATTTGATGTTATACATTATGTACACATTTTGTATTAGTAAACACAGCCGGACATAATTACTAGCATGTAGAATGGTTACTTTTATAGGTGGTCTAAGGTCGTGGTCGGTTTTTATTTGGAATGGAATAATGCTATGAGTCGGTTTAATACCTGTGTATATACTAATTACAGATAGTACACTGCAAAAAATACAGGTTCTTTTTAGAACCAAAACTGGTTCTAATCGTGTCCCTAAGATGGAACCAGTTCTGTTTAAACAGTATTTATTTCAAATCAAATAAAGATTAGCGTTCAATTTTAACAGAATATTACATGAACTGAAGTAGATTCAGCAGTAAACTTGGAGCTTATTCAACGCAGTGGCCAAACATTTTGAAACAAAGGAGATATGAACAGTTGGCATATCGAACCAGTTTTGGTTCTGTATAGAACCAAAACTGGTTCGATATGCCAACTGTTCATATCTCCTTTGCATAATAATGATTTGAGACAACCTCGTATGAGCTCTAAACTTACTGCTGAAACTCTTTCAATTTATGTTTAATTCTGTTAATATTTAATGTTAATCTTTATAAATTTATTTGATTTGAAATAAATACTGTTTAAACAGAACTGGTTCCATCTCAAGGACAAGATTAGAACCAGTTTTGGTTCTAAAGAGAACCAATATTTTTTGCAGTGTAGAACGAGAAATAAAATGATATTAAACTGATTTTCTGTCTGTTCTGAAGGGAAATAAAGGTATATGATGCATCAAATACATTTAGTGTCATCTCCTCTATAATATATTACTTTTATGTTCATAAAATATAATGTGAAGTTATAGTTAATAAAGCTGAATAAAGATACTTTAACATATTTCAGGCAAGACGTGATATTCAAAGTCAGTGTGTGGATCAAAATGAAGGTCATCACATGAACGAGGGCATATCTACAACGAAAATAGTAGGAACGGACAGAAGCTAATTCCGAAAGACTGATACCACGAGTACCAAAATATGTAATCCTAGTCCCCTAGCATCCCGAATCGTGTACCACGAAATCCACATTGGTCATGCTAGTCCCCTAACATCCCGAATCGTGTACCACGAAACCCAGATTGGTCATGCTAGTCCCCTAACATCCCGAGTTGTGTATCACGAAATCCAGAGTGGTCATGCTAGTCCCATAACATCCCGAATTGTGTACCACGAAATCCAAATTGGTCATGCTAGTCCCATAATATCACGAATAGTGTACCACGAAATACAGATTGGTCATGCTAGTCCCCTAACATCCCGAAGTGTGCATCACGAAATCCTAATTGGTCATGCTAGTCACCCAACATCCCGAATTGTGCATCACGAAATCCAGATTGTTCATGCTAGTCCCCTAATATCCCGAATTGTGTTCCCCGAAATCCAGATTGTTCATGCTAGTCCCCTAACATCCCGAATTGTGTTCCTCGAAATCCAGATTGTTCATACTAGTCCCCTAACATCCCGAATAGTGTACCACGAAATCCAGATTGTTCATGCTAGTCCCCTAACATCCCGAACAGTGTACCACGAAATCCAGATTGGTGATGCTAATTCCCCAACATCCCGAATAGTGTACCACGAAATCCAGATTGGTCATGCTAGTCCCCTAACATCCCGAAGTGTGCGTCACGAAATCCTAATTGGTCATGCTAGTCACCCAACATCCCGAATTGTGCACCACGAAATCCAGATTGTTCATGCTAGTCCCCTAACATCCCGAATTGTGTTCCCCGAAATCCAGATTGTTCATGCTAGTCCCCCAACATCCCGAATTGTGTACCACGAAATCCAGATTGGTCATGCTAGTCCCCTAACATCACGAATTGTGCACCACGAAATTCTGATTGGTCATGGTAGTCACCCAACATCCCGAATTGTGTACCACGAAATCCAGATTGGTCATACTAGTCCCCTAACATCCCGAATTGTGCACCACGAGATCCAGATTGTTCATGCTAGTCCCCTAACATCCCGAATTGTGTACCACGAAATCCTGATTGGTCATGCTAGTCCCCTAACATGCCGAATTGTGTGCCACGAAATCCAGATTGGTCATGCTAGTCCCCTAACATCGAAAGTCGTGTTCCTCGAAATCCAGATGTGTCATGCTAGTCCCCTAACATTCCGAAGTGTGCACCACGAAATCCAAATTGGTCATGCTAGTCACCCAACATCCCGAATTGTGCACCACGAAATCCAGATTGTTCATGCTAGACCCCTAACATCCCGGATTGTGTACCCCGAAATCCAGATTGTTTATGCTAGTCCCCTAACATCTCGAATTGTGTACCACGAAATCCAGATTGGTCATGCTAGTCAACCAACATCCCGAATTGTGCACCACGAAATCCAGATTGTTCATGCTAGTCCCCTAACATCCCGAATTGTGTACCACGAAATCCAGACTGGTCATGCTAGTCCCCTAACATCCCGAATTGTGCACCACGAAATCCAGATTGGTCATGCTAGTCAACTAACATCCCGAATTGTGTACCACGAAATCCAGATTGGTCTTGCTAGTCCCCTAACATCCCGAATTGTGCACCACGAAATCCAGATTGGTCATGCTAGTCAACTAACATCCCGAATTGTGTACCAAGAAATCCAGATTGGTCATGCTAGTCCCCTAGCATCCCGAATCGTGTACCACGAAATCCAGATTGTTCATGCTAGTCCCCTAACATCCCGAATTGTGTACCGCGAAATCCTGCTGAGCCCAGGCAGTCCAAATCGGGTGCCACGCACTCAAACGTGCTGAGTCCAAACAGCCGAATTGGATTCACCTTCTCCTCATTTGTCAGGCTGGACCTCCAACAATCCAAATGGGTACCGCCTATTCCATATTTGTCATACTGCGCTATGAACATCCGAATCTGGTACAATGTACTTCATACAGTGCTGGGCCCCCGACGGCCCGAATTGGATACTGCAGACCTTTATATGTATGACCGACTACGTGTTCGACACTACGTCGCGTGAGAACCATAAGGTTCTATCTTCCAGTGGAAGGGTTAGGGTCGGGATTCCGGTGGAAGGGTTAGGGTCGGGATTCCAGTGGAAGGGTTAGGGTCGGGATTCCAGTGGAAGGGTTAGGGTCGGGATTCCAGTGGAAGGGTTAGGGTCGGGGTTCCAGTGGAAGGGTTAGGGTAGGGTTTCCAGTGGAAGGGTTAGGGTCGGGATTCCAGTGGAAGGGTTAGGGTCGGGATTCCAGTGGAAGGGTTAAGGTCGGGATTCCAGTGGAAGGGTTAGGGTCGGGGTTCCAGTAGAAGGGTTAGGGTCGGGATTCCAGTGAAAGGGTTAGGGTCGGGATTCCAGTAGAAGATATGACCTTATGGTTCTCACACGACGAAGTCTATTCCAAGAATCAAATCTTGAATCGTAAAATAGTACAGGACTGCTAACATAAGCAAATCGATATCTGAGACTCCGATTTGGTATGGAAAAAAAGTACATATATATATCGTCGAGCTCGTTCCAAAGAGGGATCACATGATATGGTTATGTTGAAATTTTTTGTAAAAAATTTAAAAAATGATATTTAAAATAATAAATTTTGCAATCGTCTGCGATGGGTAAAGGGTTAAAATTAATTTTTAATTTTTCATAATTTTTTAACTAACCCATAAATTGTGACCCCCTCATTAAAACGAGTCCAACAAGCTCGATCCAACGAGGGATCACATGATATGGTTTTGATGAAATTTTTAGACAAAATATTTTTTTCGTCGGCTCAGTTTGTAATTTGTGTTGCCGATTTGTTAAGAAAGGGGTTAACTCTTTCCCTGCCGCAATAGCGAATATATTTCAAAATCTACTTGTATCCTGAAATACTTATATCCTTAATTACAGCCTCTTAAAATATTATTCTTTCATTTGTAGTATTCGTAATGCAGGACAAGCTCTCAGTAGTCTTTCAAATGACGGATCAGAGACTGCGTTTATGCAGTTATTCGTGTAAAAGATCAAAATCACCCGCGAAGTGGAGTTATCACCTAAAGTATCACTTTCAAATTCTGTACACATGGACAAAAAACACAAGCAATGTTTCAGCCAATGGCTGGAACTTTGCTTGAGGTTGTTATGCTTTGCAACAAATTTTCAGTTTTTGCTTGGATGGAATCTCCACCCCGCGGGTGATTTAGTGATAATACGCTCAACACGTACTGTGTAAAAGGGTTAAACGAATGAGTGTGTAGCGAGGGGCAGTTCTTTCCCCATTAGTTAATACAATACCATTACTGCAAGAACAGTAAACGAAAGAGAGATGCTCCCCCAACACATACACACCCAGCGACGGCGTTACAATATCATTCAAGCAGAGGCGGACTGGCCGCATGGTCCATCGGGAATATTCCCGGTACGCCCCCTCCTATTGAGTGCCCCTGGGGCCTCCAAAATCGATGAAGGTGCATGGTGTTGGTGAATGAAATTTCGTTAAAATGACCAAATGGCGCGAAATGTCTCTGATTGCAGAGGTTGTCGGTATATCGAAATGGTCTCTATGTGGACTGCCATTGCAGTCCACATAGAGGACATAGCGATATATCAGCAGTCATCGCCACGATAGAGATTTCGATGCTGATGTGGCGTTAAGCACCAATAATTAAATAAATACCAGTAGTCTGATCTACCATTGGTCGACCAGATGCAAGGAAAAAACGTTCGTTTAGTTTGTAAAATCAAAATTTTCTCCCATTCAAACTATGGTCCTACCGATGGGGGCTTTTCCGGAACCCCCATTTTTGCCGACTGAGCGATGAAGATGGAACAAAAATGCCATTAAAATGTCCTCTGTCTGGACTGCCATTAATCAATGAGATGCAAGGAAGCAGCGTTCCTTCAGTTCGGAAAAATCAATATTTTCTCCAGGTCCGGGGCTCCCTTAATGCATCGGGATCTTTTCTTCGCCCAGTTCGCCCCTGCATTCGCGGAAGGACTGACTAACATTAAAGATAAACTAATCAACTCTATTCTCAGACTGTTCGCAACCCAACCAAGAAAGCAGACAACAGGCAGTCAAAACAATATTTTATTTGCGTGATCCATAAAACATTCGATTGCCTTTTTTATTTTAACTATCCAAAGAATATGAGAATATTACGATACCCGAGTGAAAAATGAGCAAACTAATCTCGTGTGTTTATAATAAAACTTTGTCGTGCAGACAATACTTCGTGGTGGTACACAGTATTCTAGAGATCGCATCTTGATAAATTTAATTATCACGACAAATAAATATTTGATCAAGACGCGCTAATTAAATCAACTTGATACCCGGGCATAGTGTCACTTATTCTATGTAAAATGTGAAAATTAATGTTTTATATCTCATCAAAGGTACAAAATCTGATGCTGTTCTCGGTGATGCTGCCCTTGTTGAGGTGTGGAAACAAGACTTCATTAGTAATAACGCCAATCTTTTCCTCACATCCTATGAATGTTAGTGCAATTTTTATGTGCCATTGTCACTCATTTCCTTTTCATTATCTCCTTTGCAGCGTCTCTATTATCAACAAATCAGGAAGTTATATACTGAAGTGTTATAGCAGAGAGTGATTTACTGCCAAAATAACCGCAGTGGAGTCTCCACACATATAAACTCGAGACTACGGGGCTTTTGCGCACCCTTGTGGCTTACTAACGTCATAAATAGTACAGAACGCTCATAGAGTCGAGTCTCTAGATACATAAACTCCGTACAATGTGGTGTGGGCGCAGCCTTATTGTTTATTCACGTCACGAGAACAGCAGAATACTCGCGGAGTGGAATTCTCACAAATATATAATAAATAACATTACACCACAGTGTATTAGGCCAAGCTATTACCTTGTGCAGAGGCCCCTTCTAACGTAATGAGTGATGTAAAATGTCTTCAGACAGAGAGAGTTGGATTTCTACACATAATAATAGTCAACTGTCTACTCGTCAGTGGACTCAGCTGATATACTATATTACCGGTTAGCCCTTTACCTAACGCGAAAAAACAGACAACACTTGCAAATAAAATTCTTAAATAACTAATGTTTTTGACTTTCTGAGTCAAAACCATAGCTTAGGACCCCTCATTGGAACGATCTTAACGAACTCGTTCCAATGAGGGATCATGAGGTATGGTTTTGAGACAAAAATGAAAAATAATGAAAATTTAATGGCAAATATTGTGAATAGCAATAACCAGTTTGGACGTTACGTTGGGTAAAGGGATAGTCCGTTACCTTCTAGGTACAGCTGGCGTATTACAATACATTCTACAGTTTAATCCGTTACCAACTAGGTACACATGGTGTTAAATTTTCTTACCTTCTGGGTAAAGGTGGTGTACTTCAATACACTCTACCGGTTAATCCATTACCTTCTAGGTATAACTGGTGTACTACAATATAGACTACAGATTAATCCCTTGCCTTCTAGGTACAGCTGGTGTACTACAATACATTCTACAGGTTATTTCCTTACCTTCTAGGTACAGCTGGTGTACTACAATATATTCTACAGGTTAATCCATTACCTTCTAGGTACAGCTGGTGTTCTACAATACATTCTACATGTTAATCCCTTACCTTCTAGGTACAGCTGGTGTACTACAATATATTCTACAGGTTAATCCATTACCTTCTAGGTACAGCTGGTGTTCTACAATATATTCTACAGGTTAATCCATTACCTTCTAGGTACAGCTGGTGTACTACAATATATTCTACAGGTTAATCCCTTACCTTCTAGGTACAGCTGGTGTTCTACAATACATTCTACAGGTTAATCCCTTACCTTCTAGGTACAGCTGGTGTACTACAATACATTCTACATGTTAACCCCTTACCTTCTAGGTACAGCTGCTGTTATACAATACATTTTACAGTTTAATCCATTACCTTCTAGGTGCAGTTGGTGTGCTACAATACACTCTACAGGTTAAACCATTATCTAGGTAAAGTTGGTGTACTACAATTTATTCAACGGGTTAATCCCTTACCTTCTACGTACAGTACTACAATACATTCTACCGTTTAATCCTTTACCTTCTAGGTACAGTTGGTGTACTACAATACATTCTACCGTTTAATCCTTTACCTTCTAGGTACAGTTGGTGTACTACAATACACTATACAGGTTAATCCATTACATTCTAGGTACAAGTGGTGTACAAGAATACATTCTACAGTTTAACCCCTTACCTTCTAGGCACAGCTGGTATACTACAATATATTCTACAGTTTAATCCCTTACCTTCTAGGTACAGCTGGTGTAATACAATACATTTTACAGGTTAATCTCGTGCCCTCTAGGTACAGCTAGTGTACGTACTAAAATACATTCTACAGTTTAAGCCCTTTCTTTCAGGGAACAGCTAGTGTACTACAATACATTCTTCAATTTAATCCTATATCTTCTAGGTACAGCTGGTGTTCTACAATACATTCTACAGTTTAATCCTATACCTTCTAGGTACAGTTGATATAATACAATACACTATACAGATTAATCCATTACATTCTAGGTACAAGTGGTGTACAACAATACATTCTACAGTTTAACCCCTTACCTTCTAGACACAGCTGGTGTACTACAATATATTCTACAGTTTATAAACCCCCTACCTTCTAGGTACAGCTGGTGTAATACAATACATTTCACAGGTTAATCCCATACCTTCTAGGTACAGCTAGTGTACTAAAATACATTCTACGGTTTAATCCTTTGCTTTCAGAGAAGAGCTAGTATACTACAATACATTTTACAGGTAAACCCCTAACTTTCTATGTACAACTGTTGGACAGTAAAACATTCTACAGGTTGATAGTATAACTTCTTGATAAATCTGATGTACAACAATACATTCTACAGTTTAATCCTTTACATTCCAGGCACAACTGGTGTACATCAATACATTCTACAGCTGGTTTACAGCAATACATTCTACAGCTGGTGTACTACAATACATTTTACAGATTGATTAATCTCTTACCTTCCAGGCACAGCTGGTGTTCAACAATACATTCTACAGGTTAATCCATTACCTTCTAGGTACAGCTGGCATTCTACAATACATTCTACAGGTTAATACTGTTTAATTCCTTATCTACTAGGCATACCTGGTGTACATCAATACATTATGCAATTTAATCCCTTGGCTTCCAGGTACAGCTAGGTACTACAGTACATTCTACAGATTAATCCCTCAATCCTCAATTCATTACCTTCTAGGTACAGCTGGTGTACTACAATACATTCTACAGGTTAATCCATTACCGTCTGGGTACAGCTTGCGTTCTACAATACATTCTACAGGTTAATACAGTTTAATCTCTTACCTACTTGGAATACTGGCTTCCAGGTACAGCTAGGTACTACAGTACATTCTACAGATTAAACCCTTACTAGGTACAGCTGGGGTAGTAAAATACATTCCACAGTTCAATCCATTAACTTCTAGGCATATACAACTGGCATACAACACTATTATAATCTACGGTTTAATCCCCAACCTACTAGATACAGCCAGAGTACTATAATCATTCTACCAACTAACCACATATCTTCTACTTACAGCTGGTGTACAATAATACAGTCCTCAGTTCAATTCATTACCTTCTAGGTACAGTTGGTGTACTACAATACATCTTATAGTTTCACTCTTTACTTGGCTATGTACAACTCTAGAGTTTAATCCCTTAACTACTATGAACAACTGATAAACTACAATACATTCTACAGTTCACCCCTTACCTACTAGGTACAGCTGTTGTATTACAATGCATTCTACAGTTCAATCCCTTGCCTACTAGGTACAGCTGTTGTATTACAATGCATTCTACAGTTCAATCCCTTGCCTACTAGGTAGAGCTGTTGTATTACAATATATTCTACAGTTCAATCCCTTACCTACTAGGTTCAGCTGTTGTATTACAATACATTCTACAGTTCAATCCCTTACCTACTAGGCACAGCTGTTGTATTACAATACATTCTACAGTTCAATCCCTTACCTATTAGGTACAACTGTTGTATTACAATACATTCTACATTTCAACCCCTTACCTACTAGGTACTGCTGGTGTATTACAATACATTCTACAGTTCAATCCCTTACCTACTGGGTTCATCTGTTGTATTACAATACATTATATAGTTCAATCCCCTACCTACTAGGTACTGCTGTTGTATTACAATACATTCTACAGTTCAATCCCTTACCTACTGGGTTCATCTGTTGTATTACAATACATTATACAGTTCAATCCCCTACCTACTAGGTACAGCTGTTGTATTACAATACATTCTACAGTTCAATCCCTTACCTACTAGGTACAGCTGTTGTATTACAATACATTACACAGTTCAATCCCTTACCTACTAGGTACAGCTGTTGTATTACAATACATTCTACAGTTCAATCCCTTACCTACTAGGTTCAGCTGTTGTATTACAATACATTCTACAGTTCAATCCCTTACCTACTAGGTACAGCTGTTGTATTACAATACATTCTACAGTTCAATCCCTTACCTATTAGGTACAACTGTTGTATTACAATACATTCTACATTTCAACCCCTTACCTACTAGGTACTGCTGGTGTATTACAATACATTCTACAGTTCAATCCCTTACCTACTGGGTTCATCTGTTGTATTACAATACATTATATAGTTCAATCCCCTACCTACTAGGTACTGCTGTTGTATTACAATACATTCTACAGTTCAATCCCTTACCTACTGGGTTCATCTGTTGTATTACAATACATTATACAGTTCAATCCCCTACCTACTAGGTACAGCTGTTGTATTACAATACATTCTACAGTTCAATCCCCTACCTACTAGGTACAGCTGTTGTATTACAATACATTCTACAGTTCAATCCCCTACCTACTAGGTACAGCTGTTGTATTACAATACATTCTACAGTTCAATCCCTTACCTACTGGGTTCAGCTGTTGTATTACAATACATTCTACAGTTCAATCCCTTACCTACTGGGTTCATCTGTTGTATTACAATACATTATACAGTTCAATCCCCTACCTACTAGGTACAGCTGTTGTATTACAATACATTATACAGTTCAATCCCCTACCTACTAGGTACAGCTGTTGTATTACAATACATTCTACAGTTCAATCCCCTACCTACTAGGTACAGCTGTTGTATTACAATACATTCTACAGTTCAATCCCCTACCTACTAGGTACAGCTGTTGTATTACAATACATTCTACAGTTCAATCCCTTACCTACTGGGTTCATCTGTTGTATTACAATACATTATACAGTTCAATCCCCTACCTACTAGGTACAGCTGTTGTATTACAATACATTCTACAGTTCAATCCCCTACCTACTAGGTACAGCTGTTGTATTACAATACATTCTACAGTTCAATCCCTTACCTACTGGGTTCAGCTGTTGTATTACAATACATTCTACAGTCCAATCCCTTACCTACTGGGTTCATCTGTTGTATTACAATACATTATACAGTTCAATCCCCTACCTACTAGGTACAGCTGTTGTATTACAATACATTCTACAGTTCAATCCCCTACCTACTAGGTACAGCTGTTGTATTACAATACATTCTACAGTTCAATCCCTTACCTACTGGGTTCAGCTGTTGTATTACAATACATTCTACAGTTCAATCCCTTACCTACTGGGTTCATCTGTTGTATTACAATACATTATACAGTTCAATCCCCTACCTACTAGGTACAACTGTTGTATTACAATACATTATACAGTTCAATCCCCTACCTACTAGGTACAGCTGTTGTATTACAATACATTCTACAGTTCAATCCCCTACCTACTAGGTACAGCTGTTGTATTACAATACATTCTACAGTTCAATCCCCTACCCACTAGGTACAGCTGTTGTATTACAATACATTATACAGTTCAATCCCTTACCTACTGGGTTCATCTGTTGTATTACAATACATTATACAGTTCAATCCCTTACCTACTGGGTTCATCTGTTGTATTACAATACATTATACAGTTCAATCCCCTACCTACTAGGTACAGCTGTTGTATTACAATACATTCTACAGTTCAATCCCCTACCTACTAGGTACAGCTGTTGTATTACAATACATTCTACAGTTCAATCCCCTACCTACTAGGTACAGCTGTTGTATTACAATACATTATACAGTTCAATCCCTTACCTACTGGGTTCATCTGTTGTATTACAATACATTATACAGTTCAATCCCCTACCTACTAGGTACAGCTGTTGTATTACAATACATTCTACAGTTCAATCCCTTACCTATTAGGTACAACTGTTGTATTACAATACATTATACAGTTCAATCCCTTACCTACTGGGTTCATCTGTTGTATTACAATACATTATACAGTTCAATCCCCTACCTACTAGGTACTGCTGTTGTATTACAATACATTCTACAGTTCAATCCCTTACCTACTAGGTACAGCTGTTGTATTACAATACATTCTACAGTTCAATCCCTTACCTACTAGGTACAGCTGTTGTATTACAATACATTCTATAGCTTGATTACCTATCTACTAGGTAGATCAGCGTACTACGATACATTGTAAAGTTTAATCCCTTACCTTCTTGATACAGCTGATGTACTACATTCTACAATTTAATCTCGTACTTTCTTGCTAAAGTTGGCGTATTTCTATATATTGCACAGTTTAACACCTTACCTACTAAGTACATCTGATGTACTGCAATACAACCTACAGTTTAATCCCTCACCTGCTAATCTAATCATCAACAACATTATTCAATGGCTTTATAATATCGTACCTGTTACACTATTCCATACCTTTATAATGTTATCTCCTGCCATATTATTCCATATCTTTAAAACGTCATCTCATGCTATTCAATTCCAAACCTCTGTAATATCATCTCTGCTATTCAATTCTATACAAGTATAATGTCAACCGCTGCTAAACTCTTCGATACATTTATTATGTTATCCACTGCCATGCTATTCGTATGCTTAATAATATCACCACCCTGTCACCACTCTGCTATACCGTTCCATAACTTTTTAATGTCATTCGCTGCTATACCGCATCAGTTTTTTTTAATGTCAACAGCTGCTATACTGTTCCATAAATTTATAATGTCATCCCATGCTATACTATTTCATAACTTTATAATGCCCTCCACTGCTATACTATTCCATACATTTGTAATGTCATCAGGTACTGTTCTATTCCTTACCTATATGTGGTTATACCGTGCTATTCTATTCCATATCCTTACAAGGCCATACCGCGCTATATTATTCCATTCCCTTATAAGGCCATACCATGCTATACTATTCCATACCTTTATGATGCCATCTCCTTCTCTACTATTCATTGCATTATAAGGTTATACCCTGCTATACTATTCCATACAATTAGAAAGTCATGTCAGGCTATACTATTCTACACCCATACAGCATCATACCATGCTATACTATTCCGTACTTTCACAATGTCATACCATGCTATACTATTACATAACCCTAATAAGGTCATACCATGCTATACTATTACATACCCTTATAAGGTCATACCATGCTCTACTATTACATACCCCTATAAGGTCATACCATGCTATAGTAGTACATACCCCTATAAGGTCATACCATGCTATACTATTACATACATTCAAAAGGTCATACCATGCTATACTATTACATACCCTTATAAGGTCATACCATGCTATACTATTACATACCCTTATAAGGTCATACCATGCTATACTATTACATACATTCAAAAGGTCATACCATGCTATACTATTACATACACTTATAAGGTCATACCATGTTATACTATTACATACCCTTATAAGGTCATAGCATGCTGTACTATAGCATACCCTTATAAGGTCATACCATGCTATACTATTGCATACCATTATAAGGTCATACCATGCTATACTATTGCATACCATTATAAGGTCATACCATGCTATAGTAGTACATACCCTTATAAGGTCATACTATGCTATAGTATTACATACCCTTATAAGGTCATACCATGCTACAGTATTACACGCCCTTATAAGGTCATACCATGCTACACTCTTCCATAACCTTATAATGTCATTCCATGCTATAGTAGTACATACCCTTATAAGGTCATACCATGCTATAGTATTACATACCCTTATAAGGTCATACCATGCTATAGTATTACATACCATTATAAGGTCATACCATGCTATAGTAGTACATACCATTATAAGGTCATACCATGCTATAGTATTACATACCCTTATAAGGTCATACAATGCTACACTATTCCATACCCTTATAAGGTCATACCATGCTATACTATTACATACCCTTATAAGGTCATACCATGCTATACTATTACATACCCTTATAAGGTCATACCATGCTTTTCTGTTACATACCCTTATAATGTCATGATATGCTATAGTAGTACACACCCTTATAAGGTCATACCATGCTATAGTAGTACATACACTTATAAGGTCATACCATGCTATAGTATTACATACCCTTATAAGGTCATACCATGCTATATTATTACATACCCTTATAAGGTCATACCATGCTTTACTAATACATACCCTTGTAAGGTCATACCATGCTATAGCATTGCATACCCTTGTAAGGTCATACCATGCTACAGTAGTACATACACTTATAAGGTCATACCATGCAATAGTATTACATACCCTTCTAAGGTCATACCATGCTATACTATTCCATACCCTTATAATGCCATGTCATGTCATGCTATACTATTACATACCCTTATAATGTCGTATAACAATATACTATTCCGCACCCCTAATAGGTAATACCATGCTACACTATTACAAACCCTTATAATGTCATACCATGCTATACTATTACATACCTTTATAACGCCATGCCATGCTACACTATTCCATACCCTTATACGGTCATAGCATGCTATACTATTACATACCCTTATAATGCCATACCACGACATACTATTACACACACTTATAATGCCATGCCATGCCAGGCTATACTACTACATACCCTATCAGGTCATACCATGCTATAGTATTACATACCCTTAAAATGCCATACTAGGCTATACTATTACATCCCCTTATAAGGTCATACCACCCTACAGTATTACATACCCTTATAAGGTCATACCATGCTATACTATTACATACCCTATAAGGTCATACCATGCTATACTATTACATACCCTTGTAAGGTCATACCATGCTATAGTATTACATACCCTTATAAGGTCATACCATGCTATACTATTACATACCCTTATAAGGTCATACCATGCTATAGTATTACATACCATTATAAGGTCATACCATGCTATAGTAGTACATACCCGTATAAGGTCATACCATGCTATAGTATTACATACCCTTATAAGGTCATACCATGCTATTCTATTGCATACCCTTATAATGTCATGATATGCTATAGTAGTACGTACCCGTATAGGGTCATACCATGCTACACTATTACATATCCTTATAAGGTCATACCATCCTAGAGTAGTACATACACTCATAAGGTCATACCATGCTATAGTATTACATACCCCCATAAGGTCATACCATGCTATAGTATTACATACCCTTATAAAGTCATACCATGCTATACTATTACATACCCTTATAAGGTCATACCATGCTACACTATTCCATACCCTTATAAGGTCATACCATGCTATAGTATTACATACCATTATAAGGTCATACCATGCTATAGTATTACATACCCCCATAAGGTCAAACCATGCTATAGTATTACATACCCTCATAAAGTCATACCATGCTATACTATTACATACCCTGATAAGGTCATACCATGCTACACTATTCCATTCCCTTATAATGTCATGTCATGCTATAGTAGTACATACCCCTATAAGGTCATACCATGCTGTAGTATTACATACCCCCATAAGGTCATACCATGCTATAGTATTACATACCCTTATAAAGTCATACCATGCTATACTATTACATACCCTTATAAGGTCATACCATGCTACACTATTACATACCCTTATAAGGTCATACCATGCTATAGTATTACATCCCCTTATAAGGTCATACCATGCTATAGTAGTACATACCCTTATAAGGTCATACCATGCTGTAGTATTACATACCCTTATAAGGTCCTACCATGCTATTCTAACACATACCCATATAAGGTCATACCATCCTACACTATTACATACCCTTATAAGGTCATACCATGCTATACTATTACATACCCTTATAAGGTCATACCATGCTATAGTAGTACATACCCTTATAAGGTCATACCATGCTATAGTATTACATACCCTTATAAGGTCATATCATGCTATACTATTACATACCCTTATAAGGTCATACCATGCTATAGTATTACATACCCTTATAAGGTCATACCATGCTATAGTATTACATACCCTTATAAGGTCATACCATGCTATAGTATTACATACCCTTATAAGGTCATACCATGCTATTCTAATTAGTTATTCAAGAATTTTTTTTGCAAGTGTCGTCTGCTTTTCATGTTAGGTAAAGGATTAAGCACTACTAAATAAATAATAAGCACCAGTTGTCTAGTCTACCATTGATCACTCAGATGCAAGTAAAACTCGTTCTTTTAGTTTGTAAAATTAAAATTTTCTCCCATTGGTCCGAACTGTGGTCCTACCGATGAGTCCTTCTCCGGAATCCCCCATTTTTGCCGACTAAGCAATGGAGATGAAACAAAAATGGCATTAAAATGTGGACTGCCGTTGATCACTAAGATGCAAAGAAGCAGCGTTCGTTTCAATTCGACAAATGAAAATTTTTTCGGATCCGGGGCTCCCTTGATGCATTTCCCGGTAACTTTTCTTGGCCACTTCCTCCCTGGGCATCGAAAAATATCTCAAATGCAAGAATTGGGTTTCGATAACATCCTCGGATGCTACGATTCTGCCTCTTTTCAAGTCTGAAAATCAGAATTCCCCCCCCCCCCCCATCTCCAAACTGCACCTCTACAATTCTTTAGTTATTGCACACTACTCGGAGCATCGATGAATGTCACAGATGCGAGCATTTTGCGTCTCTTCGTTCCGGCAGTTCAAAATATTCTCCCCCAGGAGGCTAACCGTAATCGGCCTCGTATTTTTCATTTCATTGAAATTCTCTTGTTTTAACACACAGCTCGGAGCAAATGTCTCAGATGTAAGAGTTGAGCGTCTTTTCCATCTTAAAAATTAAAATTTACTCGCATTGGGCCGAACCCGTGATATGCCCAGTGTCTTCAGGAAAGAAGAAAAGGGACTCTTTCATTAAAGTCAGACATTCCACCTCCTTCACCACCACCACCACCCCCCCCCCACTCCCACCCCACCCCGAGACACATCTCTGTCGCGCAATGGAGACAAGTAGAACGAATTAAAGAAGATAGCAAAAATGGTAATGGAAAAAGAAATCGTAAATGTTCCAGGATGAAGTATACAAAATTAAAAATAAGTAATTAATAAAACTAAAAAAGAAGAGAAACTACGGGGGTCAGTTCTTGATATCACATATTAGTCCATGCTGGATGTCCACATCTAGACTCGGTTGAATAGGGCAACAAGTCCACCACTAGTCTCTGATAAATAGTTCGTCCCTTGAGTTTCAATGTGTTCTATGTGCCTACAGGCTGCCTACAGGCGCATAGAACACATTGGAACTCAAGGGACGAGTTGGAGAAGTCCGCATTTGGTCACTGTTAAATAGCTGAATTCCATATTTGGTCTCTGTTGAATAGGGAGACAAGTTCATATTTGATCTCTACTGAATAGTTAGAGAAAACAACTGTTAGTCTCTGTTGAATAATGGGTTAGATAAGTCCACATTTGGTCTCTGTTGTATAGTGGGTTAAATAAGTCCATATTTGGTCTCTGTTGAATAATCAGTTAGATAAGGCCACATTTGGTCTCTGTTGAATAGTGGGTTAAATAAGTCCATATTTGGTCTCTGTTGAATAATGGGTTAGATAAGTCCACATTTGGTCTCTGTTGAATAATGGGTTAGATAAGTTCATATTTGGTCTCTGTCACATTGTTAGAGAAGTCCACATTTGGTCTCGGTTACATTGTTAGAGAAGTCCACATTTGGTCTCTGTTGCATTGTTAGAGAAGTCCGCAGGTGGTCTCTGTTAAATAGTTGAAGTCACATTTGGTTTCTGATGAACAGTGCGACAAGTTCATATCTGGCCTCTACTGAATAGTTGGAGAAAACAACTGTTAGTCTCTGTTCAAGAGAGCGACAAGTCGACATTTGGTCTGTGTTGGTTGAATGGTGCTACAGATACACATGTGCTCTCTGTTAAAGAGTTGGAGAAGTCATCTGTTGGTCTCTGTTAGATTGTTGGGAAAAGACCTCATTTTGTGCACGTTAATTAGTGCGACATGTCCACACTGGGTTTCTGTTGAATGGTGCTACAATCCCGCATTTGGTCTCTGTTAAATAGTTGGAGAAGTCCTCATTTGGTTTCTCTTGATTTGTTGAAGTCCACATTTGGTCTATGTTGAATGGTGCTACAAGTTCAAATGTGGTCTCTGTTGAATAGCTAACGATATTTTGTCTATGTTGAACAGGACAGTTCCACATTTGGACTTCGATGAATAGCGCGACAGCTTCATATTTAGTCTTTGCTGAAAACTTGGAAAAGACCTCATTTAATCACTGTTGAATAGTTGGAGAAATCCATATTTGACCTCTCTTGAATATTAAGAAAAGTCCATATTTGTTCTCAGTTGATTGGCTGTAGAGGTCCATATTTAGTGTTGGTTGAATAGTTGGACAAGTACACATTTGGTCTCTATTAAATAGCTGTAAAGATCTACATCTGGTCTCTGTTGAATAGCTGTAGAATTCCATATTTATTTTTTGTTTAATAGCTGCAGAAGTCCACATTTGATCAATGCTGAATAGTTGGAGATGCCTATTTATTCCCCGGTGAGTAGTGGGACAAGTCATAACTTGGTTTCCTTTGAACAGTTCGATAAGTACACATCTCGGCTATGCTTAACGTGGGCGAAATCCACATTAGGAGCTTTGTTTATAAATATGAATAAACCATATCTGAGTTCTGTAAAAAATTACGTAAAACATACATGAGGGTCTGAAGAAATATAAGTAAAACATATGTCGTTTCCGTAGAAATATAAGTAGAACATATGGGAGTTCTGTTGAAATATAAGTAGAACATATGGGAGTTTTGTAGAAATGTATGTAGAACATATGGGAGTTCTGTAGAAATATAAGTAGAACATATGGGAGTTCTGTTGAAATATAAGTAGAACATATGGGAGTTCTGTAGAAATATATGTAGAACATATGGGAGTTCTGTAAAAACATAAGTAGAACATATGGGAGTTCTGTAGAAATATATGTAGAACATATGGGAGTTCTGTAGAAATATATGTAGAACATATGGGAGTTCTGTTGAAATATAAGTAGAACATATGGGAGTTCTGTTGAAATATAAGTAGAACATATGGGAGTTCTGTAGAAATATATATAGAACATATGGGAGTTCTGTTGAAATATATGTAGAACATATGGGAGTTCTGTAGAAATATAAGTAGAACATATGGGAGTTCTGTAGAAATATATGTAGAACATATGGGAGTTCTGTAGAAATATATGTAGAACATATGGGAGTTCTGTAGAAATATAAGTAGAACATATGGGAGTTCTGTTGAAATATAAGTAGAACATATGAGAGTTCTGTAGAAATATATGTAGAACATATGGGAGTTCTGTAGAAATATATGTAGAACATATGGGAGTTCTGTAGAAATATAAGTAGAACATATGGGAGTTCTGTTGAAATATATGTAGAACATATGGGAGTTCTGTAGAAATATAAGTAGAACATATGGGAGTTCTGTAGAAATATATGTAGAACATATGGGAGTTCTGTTGAAATATATGTAGAACATATGGGAGTTCTGTAGAAATATAAGTAGAACATATGGGAGCTCTGTAGAAATATATGTAGAACATATGGGAGTTCTGTAGAAATATATGTAGAACATATGGGAGTTCTGTAGAAATATAAGTAGAACATATGGGAGTTCTGTTGAAATATAAGTAGAACATATGAGAGTTCTGTAGAAATATATGTAGAACATATGGGAGTTCTGTAGAAATATATGTAGAACATATGGGAGTTCTGTAGAAATATAAGTAGAACATATGGGAGTTCTGTAGAAATATATGTAGAACATATGGGAGTTCTGTAGAAATATATGTAGAACATATGGGAGTTCTGTAGAAATATAAGTAGAACATATGGGAGTTCTGTTGAAACATAAGTAGAATATATGGGAGTTCTGTAGAAATATATGTAGAACATATGGGAGTTCTGTAGAAATATATGTAGAACATATGGGAGTTCTTTAGAAATATATGTAGAACATATGGGAGTTCTGTTGAAATATAAGTAGAACATATGGGAGTTCTGTAGAAATATATGTAGAACATATGGGAGTTCTGTAGAAATATATGTAGAACATCGTCGAGCTCGTTCCAATGAGGGATCATAACCTATGTTTTTGAGACAAAAAGTGAAAAAAATTAGTTATTCAAGAATTTTTTTTTCAAGTGTCGTCTGCTTTTCATGTTAGGTAAAGGGTTAAACGTTTCGAATTATATGCTTTTCGTGATATGAAGTTCGGACGGGATGGAACGGACGGGATGGGACGGATGGAGATCTCCACAATATCCCCGCTTTATTTCAAGTGGCTCAGAGCAATCTGGGGGTTGAGGAGGTGTGGCGTGGTAGTGAAAATTAGGCAAAAACTGCGCGCAAAAGCTATTCGGCAAGTTCAAAGACCATGCTATATCTCTTTAATGGTTGAAAATGGAGACGTATGGTTTTGTTCATTCACCTCAGGATGGACTCCAGATTATTTTGTCTGAGTGAAATCGAAGGGGCGATCACTTTTGATTTATCTTTATGTTCCGCTCTACAGTTTCGAACTATTGCATGAGGGTAAAATTCTAAAAATAAGGCATATGTTGAAACTAATGTCATGTAAATTGGAGATATATTTTTTGTATCAGATATATGATTACATTAGGCTATTTGTTGGACAAGAGAATTTGAAGTTTTGGTCACAGAGTTGGAGTGTGATGCATAAGGGTAAATTACCAGATGAATTATGGGAAAAAGTGTCTTTGAAAAAGTGACTATTTTTGAAAATTTCATTTTTACACGGAGTTGTTACCAGACATGTAACTAAACAAGAGGCCGCAGAGGGCCTGAGGGCGCTCACCTGACATGGTAGTCTAAATATCAACCCAGGGAATTGATTTGAACAAGTTGCATCTGCCCCTCCTAAGAAAAAGCTTATACCAAATATCAAAAGATTCTGACCGGTGAATCTAAAAAAGATTTTTAGAGAATATTCCTCATATTGAACTATGGTATAATTCAGGCTCCCACAGGGAGCCTAAATATGAACCCAGGGACTTGACTTGAACAAACTTGAATATCACTCACCTCCATAAGGATGCTGCGTACCAATTATCGAAAGATTCTGATTGGTGGATCGGAAGGAGAAGATTTTTAAAGAATATTCCTCATATTACACTAATTTAAATATTTGGGCTCCCTTAGAGAGCCCAAGTATGGACCCAGGGATTTGATTTCAATAAATATGTGAATGAATCTTCCAAAGATGTTATATGAGAAATATGAAAGATTTTGGAGCAGTTGTATTGGAGAAAAGGATTCTTTAATGTTTTTCCCATTACTCACTAATGTTAAAAAATGATGACTCAGCATTTTTTTCAAAAGTCCTGGAAAAGTACCCTGTGGTAAAACCGATGGCACACATTTTTTTGGACCACTCCTTTCTGCTGTTCCCAAGAAAGCTTCACACAAAATAAAAGTTCTCAGTGCCGTGTAGTTTTTGAGATATGGGCATTTTAAATGTTTTCTATTTTTTGGCTTCTGCGGTTCCCATGGGGTGACGGCAAATTTTTTTGGGGCATAAATTAGGTAATTATGACCCAGTGAGCCCTCATATCAAATTTGATTCAAAACGGCCTCTCAGTTCGAAAAATAGAAATTTTGGTACAATTCGGGCTCCTACAGGAAGCCCAAATATGAACCCAGAGACTTGGCTTTAACAAACTTATATCTCACCTCCCTGATGATACTGTATACCAAATATCAAACTATTCTGACTGGTGGATGTGAAGAAGATTTCTGAAGAATATTCCTCATATTTAACTAAGTTAGAAACTGGGTTCCAACGGAGAGCCCATATATGAACCCAGGGACTTGGTGTGAACAAATTTGAATCTCATCCCTCTAAGAATGCTGCATACCAAATATCAAAGAATTCTGATTGGTGGATCTGAAGAAGAAGATTTTTAAATAATATTCCTCATACTGCACTAATTTAAACATTTGGGCTCCCATAGAAAGCCCAAATATGGACCTAGGGATTTGATTTCAATAAGCATGTGAAACAATCTTCCAAAGGTGTTATATGTGAAATTTGAAAGCTTTTGGAGCAATGGTTTTGGAGAAGAAGAATGTTTAATGTTTTACCTATTACCCACAGTGTTAAAAAAGGCTGAGTCAGCACTTTTTCAAAGTCCCGAAAAAGTACTCTATGATAAAACCGATAGCAATTGTTTTTGGACCATTCCATTCTGGTCCTAAGGAAACTTCATACCAAATAAGAATTCTCAGTGCCGTGTAGTTTTGGAGATATGGGCGTTTTAATTTCTTTCTATTTTTAGCTCCGGCGGTTCCCATGGGGCGTAGGGAAAATTGTTTTGGCATAAATTAAGTACTTATGACCAAATAAGCCACCATATCAAATTTGGTTCAAATCAGCCTCTCGGTTTGGAAAATATAAATTTTGGCCAGGGCGAAAATTCTTGTCCCTCCCATAACGACGGTATATATAGCCCCACGAACTTCTCTTGAATAAATCTACGTTTTCACCTCAAAAGGAGCCTGCACACCAAATATTAAGTCTCTCCTACTGTTGGTTCATGAGAAAAAGATTTTTTTAAGATTTAGGCACACTTTTTAGGTGTCGCCCTACCGAGGGGCGAGGCAACTTGATTTGAACAAAACCAAAATGCGATGACATAACAAACAAGCATCTCAAATTTCACTTAAATTAGTTCAGCGGTTTTGGAGAAGAAGACTCAAACACCATGTTCACGGAGACGGACAACGGGTGACAGACGACGCACGGTGAGTGACCACACTGGTTCACCTTGACTTTCTGTCAGGTGAGATAAAAATGAGATGGAAACGTAAAAATTTTTTCACATTCTAGAAACGGGGGTTATATGCTCCAGGGTTAGTTAGATACAAGGGAAAAGTGGGGAAATTCTGATTTTGAGGCTGCTGGGTGACTGAAAACAACTGGTGTCGGCATCTTTTCATGCAGTTTTGCAGGTTGAAGCCTTGCATTTAACAATAAATTATTTCACACACATTCAGATTGTTTATTTCTACTCAGCAAGATAGTGTTATATGTTTTTAGTGGATTCGGAAATGTAATACATGTTATGGGTTAGAAAACTAAGTTAAAGAATATTCGCATTCGATGAGAATGTATGGCATGTCATTTTTGGAAATGTCTGGAAAACTGTAGAGCGAAACCTAAACGTGCCAGTTTGCAGGGTTACGAAAATCCAATCAGTTATCCAGTGACGTGCCGACAGAGGTGGGGGTGGGGTGGGGGGGGGGGGGTGTTCCCTCCTCCCAATCCTGGCCAAAATTTCATATATTTGGAAATTCGGAGTGCAAGTCATGAGTTGTTGGAAATTCCATCTATCTGGACTTTAGAACTTATTTGGCGATGCTGATGTTTCGTTTACTTCCCAAAATTCAAACTTGGTTTCAAATCGGCAAAAATTCTAACTGTTACTATTTACAACTACAGTGTACGCAATATCGAGCTTCATAAGTATGTATGATGTCAGTCGGTACGAGATTTCTACAGTACGTTTACTTATCGTAATAAAAAAAATCCTCGAAAAGCACTTCAAGAAAATCAGTTAAATCTCATCCATGTAAAATCGTTTTCCCGAGTTAATTCCATCATTCACAGTTACAAAATGATGAAACAACGAAAATTGATCATCTGATTCAATGTTATGGCAGTGTGAATTGCTCAAACTTCTAAGCTTGAGCATTTGTTTAGCACATATTCAATTTCCAGAAGAATTCCAAATAATAATAAGCTGATAAATGTGTTGGCATTTTAGAATCAATTTTATGCCCCCTTTTATGGCTTCATTTTCAAAATCTTTCTCGGTAGCGAATTTCCAACTTGGGGGAGGGATCGGGAGGGGGTTTCCTGCCCCGGTCCCTCCCCTAGTTGGTAATTCACTACCCTAATCCCCCACCCCCAATTGGAAATATCGAGCCACGCCCATGCAGTTATCTGAGTTTGTCTTCTTCACTATGTTTCGGAAGCCACTTTCACGAGATGTTCAGTTTTCAAGATTTTGTTTTGTAGGGAATGGAAGCTTCAATTTACTTTAAATATGTTCACAACGCCTTGATTTGATTTCCCGAGAATGATTTTTTAAACGTCAGTATGATCATTTAGAATTTAATGAATGTAAAAATAATATTATACGACATGGGTATACCAGTAAGCTCGTGTGATTTGTAAATATACAAATACGTACCGTGACTTATATAATGAACCATAATTATGGAGTATGACGAGGCGTACAAAAATTGAACTTTGACTTTTCACTGTAGCAATCCAGTTAGATGCCTTAAAATGTGTATTTCAACACAAGAGTGATGTGATTGTCAGTTTGCCATTTGGGTCGGTGTCTGCATCGCACACATTCCACAGAACTAAATTTAGACATAAATAGTTCAGATTTCTGTAGACGTGGTGTAAAATTGGAGACAACTTTCTACAGTTTTGGTGTCCTTGGAGCACGGGGAATTTCTCGTTCTTTGCAGCCGGAGCCAGAAGTACGTCATTACGAAGCACGAAAACATAGGTCTGTTGTTTACTGTTTAAATCTGAAATCATAGCCCTCTCCATGCCACGTGATTTAGGGAATAAAATTTATCCCCTGTCGAGTTAAACGAAAGCATTTCCGAAGATGTTGAACGGTCTGCAAAGCACACTAAGCTATAGCAATGTATATTAACAAGGTCTCTGAGAATCGGGGGTTTTAGCTCGATTTGAATCTCGAGCCGAATCACCTTCGTGGTATTGAATCGAGCCGAATCTTGAATCTTGATACCGATAAAGCAAGTACGCCCTGAGCTGTTAGTGTTCTTTATCAACGAATCACCCAAACTTACCGAGTCAGCTTCGTTCATAAAGAAACACTTGTGAGTAATGTATCAACCAATCTTGCAGTTTTATGTTGAGAATCTCGCTCATCAATACAGAATACATCTAACAGCATTTAACGCTAGTATCTAGATTAACCCTTTACCCAACGTAACGGCCAAAACCGGCCGGCGCTATTCTTAAAAATCGCCAATTAATTTTCATCATTTTTTTATTTTTTGTCTCAAAAACATAGGTTATGACCCCTCGTTGGAACGAGCTCGTCGAGCTCGTTCCAACGAGGGGTCATAACCTATGTTTTTGAGACAAAAAAATGAAAAAAATTAGTTATTCAAGAATTGTTTTTGCAACTGTCGTCTGCTTTTCATGTTAGGTAAAGGGTTAACAACCGTAGTCGACCGTTTTGTTCTTTCTGCTTGCGAAATTCACCAATGAGTCACTCGGGGGTCAGATAAGGAGTCACAGGTAGCTTTCCCCGAGCAGATGAGATTGATGAGTCGCAATACTTGGCAAGAGAAATGTAATAGGGTGAATGACCTGTGAACGTAGTGTGAAATAAAAATACTGTAACCTGAATTAATGGAACGAAGGGTGTTAACACTAGGTAAGCAAGTTGCCACTGGGCCATTCCGAACCTACTGAAGCCAGGCTGTTACGTTTTTCAAATTGAAATGAGTTTATCCCGACTTTGGACATGAACGTATAACCTTATGCTACTCCGCGTTCGCTTTTTGTTGTGGGGAAATAACCTCGAATCCACGTCAAAGGTTTCGAATCGAGCTGAACCTTGGCGGTGGTTTCGAATCGAGTCGAATCTCAAACGGTTCGCAGGGCCCTAATATTAACATTACAATTTTGCAGAATAAACAAAGAAAACAAAGTTAAGTTATTTGTATAAATATAATGCCATGATAAAAGAAACATAGATTAGTGATGAGATAATATAGACAATGTACATAATACACTCTTTAATTCACATAAATAGCACAATTAATAATAAATTCTTTAAAACGCTCGACTCATTAATACTTTTTACAACTGCGGTAACACGCAACTATAACAATAAAAACAAATCTGTAAACATGTGACAATCACTTATCAGTAACAATACTTAACAAAATTCACGATCTTTTAAATATTATAAGGGTTGTTAAGTTAAACATATCATCCCCTGAGGTCTAATGTGTTCTATGTGCCGGTAGGCACATAGAACACATTGGAACTCAGGGGACGATATATCAAATAAACTAGGACTTTTTCGTCTTTGGAATAAACATGGTTCTAAATGATACTCAGTAATAAAACCAAAAAAAAACCCCAAAGTTTTATATCTGCCGATGCGAGCTTTATAACAAGATGGACAGAGCTGTATGTAATGCGCGTTAGTCCTTTTACTACCACGCACTCATTACCCATATATGGAGGCGGTAGCTCGCTTCGAATCCCACCTGCGCCAACCGCGTTGTGTCCTTGGGCAAGACACTTAATCCCAATTTCCCACGTGGGGACACGGTGGCGTTGTGTACTAAGGCGTACTGCACGTCGATGGTGCACTTGTCTTCAGCCAATGCTAACCCTGTTTGTGCGGAGTTAGTACATTGGGGTGTCTGACAGCTGCTCGCCGTTACTCGGTGGTTATATACAGGTACTCCGGCTTCCTTCACCCGTAAAACTGTCCGACACGCGGTGACTCTGGCTGTCGAAAGTGCCGTTAAACTCCAATAATAAATAAATAATTAAACGGGGGACCTCTATGTACCCCTGTATGGGAGGACGTTTAATCAAATAATCAAATTTTTGACATACTTGAAACCATATTAACTGATTAATTGTTGGAAATGGTTCTCTGAGCTCTTTCCAACAATTAATCAGATGGTAGGTTTGATCTGAGCATAGCAGAACGTACAGATAATCATCATAAAATACGTGACAATAGTCGCTTTCGGTGACGAAAGTGTTAAACTACATTCGCATTAAATATCCCCTCCTCGAAATGATGGCGTTTCACGAAAAATCAGGACTAAAAATCCTGTAAACGTGCGCTGAAATACATGGACAGAGTCTGATTTCAGACCTCATCTGTATTGACTGATACATATATAAATGAACTTTTGTGAATTATTAATATGTCAGACTGAGACCTCATCTCTCAGTATAGACGTATTTTATATACCAACTCTTACTATCGACAAACCGTATTATTTACCACTAAGAAAGTTGATTGTTTCTCAGTGCTGACTCGCAAGAACTGATTTTCTAGAACTAAACAGTACAGCACGTCATTGAACTACTCGTTAACTCGTTTAAGACAACAGTTTCTAGCTATTCTGCGAAACGCAAGAAACTATAACTGTCAACCGGGTGACGTACCGTGATGTTACAAAAAATAGTGTCGAACTATCTGGCCGTAAGCATATTAATCGTCTTTGGCAGAGTACACAATACAACAAGGAATTTAACCACATCAAACTAGTTTAGCAAAGCTGATTTCTCTGATTCTCGCATATAACGCCACGGCCTTGATTCTAACTTCTTGACGAGCGGAAACGAAGTTGTTAAAAGGTTTGAATGGGGCGTATCTATGGGGTGGGGATAACTATTATTCAGACTGAAAGATGGCGAAACTAAAAACAGAGACAAACAGTCCGAACCGATCAAGGTAGAAGCAATAAACCGAACCAGCCAAAATAGAAGCAATAAACCGAACCGGGAAAAGCAGAGGCAATAAACCAGACCGGTCATAGTGGAAGCAATAAACCAGACCAGTCAAAATAGAAGAAATAGACTGTACTGGTCAAAATAGAAGCAATAAATCAGACCGATAAATGTAGAATCAATAGACTGAACCGGTGAACGTAGAAGCAATAAACCACACCGGTCAACGTAGAATCAACAGCCTGTACCGGTCAACATAGAAGCAATAATCCAGACTGGTCAAAGTAGAATCAACAGCCTGTACCGGTCAACATAGAAGCAATAATCCAGACTGGTCAAAGTAGAATCAACAGCCTGTACCGGTCAACATAGAAGCAATAATCCAGGCTGGTCAAAGTAGAATCAACAGCCTGTACCGGTCAACATAGAAGCAATAATCCAGGCTGGTCAAAGTAGAATCAACAGCCTGTACCGGTCAACATAGAAGCAATAATCCAGACTGGTCAAAGTAGAATCAACAGCCTGTACCGGTCAACATAGAAGCAATAATCCAGACTGGTCAAAGTAGAATCAACAGCCTGTACCGGTCAACATAGAAGCAATAATCCAGACTGGTCAAAGTAGAATCAACAGCCTGTACCGGTCAACATAGAAGCAATAATCCAGACTGGTCAACGTAGAATCAACAGCCTGTACCGGTCAACATAGAAGCAATAATCCAGACTGGTCAAAGTAGAATCAACAGCCTGTACCGGTCAACATAGAAGCAATAATCCAGACTGGTCAAAGTAGAATCAACAGCCTGTACCGGTCAACATAGAAGCAATAATCCAGACTGGTCAAAGTAGAATCAACAGCCTGTACCGGTCAACATAGAAGCAATAATCCAGACTGGTCAAAGTAGAATCAACAGCCTGTACCGGTCAACATAGAAGCAATAATCCAGACTGGTCAAAGTAGAATCAACAGCCTGTACCGGTCAACATAGAAGCAATGATCCAGACTGGTCAAAGTAGAATCAACAGCCTGTACCGGTCAACATAGAAGCAATAATCCAGACTGGTCAAAGTAGAATCAACAGCCTGTACCGGTCAACATAGAAGCAATAATCCAGACTGGTCAACGTAGAATCAACAGCCTGTACCGGTCAACATAGAAGCAATAATCCAGACTGGTCAAAGTAGAATCAACAGCCTGTACCGGTCAACATAGAAGCAATAATCCAGACTGGTCAAAGTAGAATCAACAGCCTGTACCGGTCAACATAGAAGCAATGATCCAGACTGGTCAAAGTAGAATCAACAGCCTGTACCGGTCAACATAGAAGCAATAATCCAGACTGGTCAAAGTAGAATCAACAGCCTGTACCGGTCAACATAGAAGCAATAATCCAGACTGGTCAACGTAGAATCAACAGCCTGTACCGGTCAACATAGAAGCAATAATCCAGACTGGTCAAAGTAGAATCAACAGCCTGTACCGGTCAACATAGAAGCAATAATCCAGACTGGTCAAAGTAGAATCAACAGCCTGTACCGGTCAACATAGAAGCAATAATCCAGACTGGTCAAAGTAGAATCAACAGCCTGTACCGGTCAACATAGAAGCAATAATCCAGACTGGTCAAAGTAGAATCAACAGCCTGTACCGGTCAACATAGAAGCAATAATCCAGACTGGTCAAAGTAGAATCAACAGCCTGTACCGGTCAACATAGAAGCAATAATCCAGACTGGTCAAAGTAGAATCAACAGCCTGTACCGGTCAACATAGAAGCAATAATCCAGACTGGTCAAAGTAGAATCAACAGCCTGTACCGGTCAACATAGAAGCAATAATCCAGACTGGTCAAAGTAGAATCAACAGCCTGTACCGGTCAACATAGAAGCAATAATCCAGACTGGTCAAAGTAGAATCAACAGCCTGTACCGGTCAACATAGAAGCAATAATCCAGACTGGTCAAAGTAGAATCAACAGCCTGTACCGGTCAACATAGAAGCAATAATCCAGACTGGTCAAAGTAGAATCAACAGCCTGTACCGGTCAACATAGAAGCAATGATCCAGACTGGTCAAAGTAGAATCAACAGCCTGTACCGGTCAACATAGAAGCAATGATCCAGACTGGTCAAAGTAGAATCAACAGCCTGTACTGGTCAACATAGAAGCAATAATCCAGACTGGTCAACGTAGAATCAACAGCCTGTACCGGTCAACATAGAAGCAATAATCCAGACTGGTCAAAGTAGAATCAATAGATTGAACCGGTCAACATAGAAGCAATAATCCAGACTGGTCAAAGTAGAATCAACAGCCTGTACCGGTCAACATAGAAGCAATAATCCAGACTGGTCAAAGTAGAATCAATAGACTGAACCGGTCAACATAGAAGCAATAATCCAGACTGGTCAAAGTAGAATCAATAGACTGAACCGGTCAACATAGAAGCAATAATCCAGACTGGTCAAAGTAGAATCAATAGACTGAACCGGTCAACATAGAAGCAATAATCCAGACTGGTCAAAGTAGAATCAATAGACTGAACCGGTCAACATAGAAGCAATAATCCAGACTGGTCAAAGTAGAATCAATAGACTGAACCGGTCAACATAGAAGCAATAATCCAGACTGGTCAAAGTAGAATCAATAGACTGAACCGGTCAACATAGAAGCAATAATCCAGACTGGTCAAAGTAGAATCAATAGACTGAACCGGTCAACATAGAAGCAATAATCCAGACTGGTCAAAGTAGAATCAATAGACTGAACCGGTCAACATAGAAGCAATAATCCAGACTGGTCAAAGTAGAATCAATAGACTGAACCGGTCAACATAGAAGCAATAATCCAGACTGGTCAAAGTAGAATCAATAGACTGAACCGGTCAACATAGAAGCAATAATCCAGACTGGTCAAAGTAGAATCAATAGACTGAACCGGTCAACATAGAAGCAATAATCCAGACTGGTCAAAGTAGAATCAATAGATTGAACCGGTCAACATAGAAGCAATAATCCAGACTGGTCAAAGTAGAATCAATAGACTGAACCGGTCAACATAGAAGCAATAATCCAGACTGGTCAAAGTAGAATCAATAGACTGAACCGGTCAACATAGAAGCAATAATCCAGACTGGTCAAAGTAGAATCAATAGACTGAACCGGTCAACATAGAAGCAATAATCCAGACTGGTCAAAGTAGAATCAATAGACTGAACCGGTCAACATAGAAGCAATAATCCAGACTGGTCAAAGTAGAATCAATAGACTGAACCGGTCAACATAGAAGCAATAATCCAGACTGGTCAAAGTAGAATCAATAGACTGAACCGGTCAACATAGAAGCAATAATCCAGACTGGTTAAAGTAGAATCAATAGACTGAACCGGTCAACATAGAAGCAATAATCCAGACTGGTCAAAGTAGAATCAATAGACTGAACCGGTCAACATAGAAGCAATAATCCAGACTGGTCAAAGTAGAATCAATAGACTGAACCGGTCAACATAGAAGCAATAATCCAGACTGGTCAAAGTAGAATCAATAGACTGAACCGGTCAACATAGAAGCAATAATCCAGACTGGTCAAAGTAGAATCAATAGACTGAACCGGTCAACATAGAAGCAATAATCCAGACTGGTCAAAGTAGAATCAATAGACTGAACCGGTCAACATAGAAGCAATAATCCAGACTGGTCAAAGTAGAATCAATAGACTGAACCGGTCAACATAGAAGCAATAATCCAGACTGGTCAAAGTAGAATCAATAGACTGAACCGGTCAACATAGAAGCAATAATCCAGACTGGTCAAAGTAGAATCAATAGACTGAACCGGTCAACATAGAAGCAATAATTCAGACTGGTCAAAGTAGAATCAATAGATTGAACCGGTCAACATAGAAGCAATAATCCAGACTGGTCAAAGTAGAATCAATAGACTGAACCGGTCAACATAGAAGCAATAATCCAGACTGGTCAAAGTAGAATCAATAGACTGAACCGGTCAACATAGAAGCAATAATCCAGACTGGTCAAAGTAGAATCAATAGACTGAACCGGTCAACATAGAAGCAATAATCCAGACTGGTCAAAGTAGAATCAATAGATTGAACCGGTCAACATAGAAGCAATAATCCAGACTGGTCAAAGTAGAATCAATAGACTGAACCGGTCAACATAGAAGCAATAATCCAGACTGGTCAAAGTAGAATCAATAGATTGAACCGGTCAACATAGAAGCAATAATCCAGACTGGTCAAAGTAGAATCAATAGACTGAACCGGTCAACATAGAAGCAATAATCCAGACTGGTCAAAGTAGAATCAATAGACTGAACCGGTCAACATAGAAGCAATAATCCAGACTGGTCAAAGTAGAATCAATAGATTGAACCGGTCAACATAGAAGCAATAATCCAGACTGGTCAAAGTAGAATCAATAGACTGAACCGGTCAACATAGAAGCAATAATCCAGACTGGTCAAAGTAGAATCAATAGACTGAACCGGTCAACATAGAAGCAATAATCCAGACTGGTCAAAGTAGAATCAATAGACTGAACCGGTCAACATAGAAGCAATAATCCAGACTGGTCAAAGTAGAATCAATAGACTGAACCGGTCAACATAGAAGCAATAATCCAGACTGGTCAAAGTAGAATCAATAGACTGAACCGGTCAACATAGAAGCAATAATCCAGACTGGTCAAAGTAGAATCAATAGACTGAACCGGTCAACATAGAAGCAATAATCCAGACTGGTCAAAGTAGAATCAATAGACTGAACCGGTCAACATAGAAGCAATAATCCAGACTGGTCAAAGTAGAATCAACAGCCTGTACAGGTCAACATAGAAGCAATAATCCAGACTGGTCAAAGTAGAATCAATAGACTGAACCGGTCAACATAGAAGCAATAATCCAGACTGGTCAAAGTAGAATCAATAGACTGAACCGGTCAACATAGAAACAATAATCCAGACTGGTCAAAGTAGAATCTATAGACTGAACCGGTCAACATAGAAGCAATAATCCAGACTGGTCAAAGTAGAATCAATAGATTGAACTGGTCAAAGTAGAAGGAGTAAACCGTTCCTGCTAAAGTAGACGCAATAGACCAAACCAGCCTAAGTAAAGCAATAGACTGAACCGGCCAAAGTAGAAGCAATATACCCACTTGGCCAAAGTGGAAGCAATAAACCGGACCGACCAAAGCAGAAACGATACACCGAGCCGACAAAAGGAGAAGCAATAGACTGAACTAGCGAAAGTAGAAACAATAGACCAAACTCATGAAAGTAGTAGCAATAAACCGAACGAGTCAAAGTTGAAGCAATAGAACGAACTCGCCAAAACAGAAGCAATAAACCGAAACAGCCAAAGAAGATGCAATAAACCGAATTGGCCAAAGTAAAAGTAATAAAACAAACTGGCAAAAGAAAAAGCAATAGACCAAACCCGCCAAGGTAGTAGCAAAAAAACCGAACTAGCCAAAGAAGAAGCGATAAGCCAAACTGGTCTAAGTTGAAACAATAAACCGAACTGACCGAAGTGGATGCATTAGACCAAACCCGCCAAAGTATACGCAATAAACGAACTTTCCAAAGTAGAAGCAATAGACCGAACATGTCAAAGTGGAAATATTAGATCAAACCCACAAAAGTAAAAGGAATGGACCGAACATGCCAAAGTGGAAATATTAGATCAAACCCACAAAAGTACAAGCAATAGATCGAACATGCCAAAATAGAAGCAATATATCGAACCCACCAAAGCAGAAGCAATGGACCCAACCTGCCACAGTAGAAGAAATAGCCCAAACTTACCGAAGTAGAAGCAATAGACAGAACCGTCAAAGGTAGTAGCAGTAAACGAAACCGTCCAAAGTAGAAGCAAAAATCTGAACAAAATCGATCTCGACAAAGTAGACGACCTGCACTGAACCGGTCAAAACAGAAGCAATAGACTGAACCGGCCAAAATAGAAGCAATATACCGAACCCGCCAAAGTAGAAACAATAAACCGAACCCGCCAAAGGGGAAGTAATAGATCGAACCTGTCAAAGCAGAAGCAATAGACCGATTCCGCCAAGAGAGTGGCGGTAAACTGAACCAGCCAAAGTAGAAATAATACACCAAACTGGCAAACGTAGAAGTAATAGACGGAACCAGCCAAAGTAGAAGCAATAAACCGATCTGCCAAGGTAGTAGTAATAGACGGAACCAGCCAAAGTAGAAGCAATAAACCGAACCGCCAAGGTAGTAGCAATAGACGGAACCAGCCAAAATAGAAGCAATAAACCGAACCGCCTAGGTAGTAACAATAGACGGTTCCAGCCAAAGTAGAAGCAATAAAACGAACCCGCCAAATTAGGAGCAATACACTGAACTTTCCAAAGTAAAAACAATAGACCAACCCCGCCAAATGAGAAGCAATAAACTGAACCAACCAAAGTAGAAGCAATAGATCGAACCGCCAAGGTAGTAGAAATAAACCGAGCCCGCCAAAGTAGAAACAATAGACCAAACCCAGAAGTAGAAGCAATAAACCTAACTGGCCAAAGTAGAAGCAATAGATCGAACTGGCCAAAATAGAAGCAATAGACCGAACTGGCCAATGTAGAAGCAATAGACCGAACTGGCCAAAGTAGAAGCAATAGACCGAACTGGCCAAAGTAGAAGCAATAAACCGAACTGGCCAAAGTAGAAGCAATAAACCGAACTGGCCAAATTAGAAGCAATAGACCGAACTTGCCAAATTAGAAGCAATAGACCGAACTGGCCAAAGTAGAAGCAAGCAATAAACCGAAGTAGCGAAAGTAGAAGTAATAAACCGGACTTGCCAAAGTGAAAGCAATAGACCAAACGGGCCAAAGTAGACGTAATAAACCGAACTGGCCAAATTAGAAGCAATAGACCGAACTGGCCAAAGCAGAAGCAATAAACCGAACAGGCCAAAGTAGAAGTAATAAACCGAACTGGCCAAAGTAGAAGCAATAGACCGAACTGGCCAAAGTAGAAGCAATAGACCGAACTGGCCAAAGTAGAAGCAATAGACCGAACTGGCCAAAGTAGAAGCAATAAACCGAACTGGCCAAAGTAGAAGCAATAAACCGAACTGGCCAAAGTAGAAGCAATAGATCGAACTGGCCAAAGTAGAAGCAATAGACCGAACTTGCCAAAGTAGAAGCAATAGACCAAACTGGCCAAAGTAGAAGCAAGCAATAAACCGAAGTAGCGAAAGTAGAAGTAATAAACCGAACTGGCCAAAGTAGAAGCAATAAACCGAACTGGCCAAAGTAGAAGCAATAAACTGAACTGGCCAATGTAGAAGCAATAGACCGAACTTGCCAAATCAGAAGCAATAGACCGAACTGGCCAAAGTAGAAGCAAGCAATAAACCGAAGTAGCGAAAGTAGAAGTAATAAACCGGACTTGCCAAAGTGAAAGCAATAGACCAAACGGGCCAAAGTAGACGTAATAAACCGAACTGGCCAAATTTGAAGCAATAGACCGAACTGGCCAAAGCAGAAGCAATAAACCGAACTGGCCGAAGTAGAAGTAATAAACCGAGCTGGCCAAATTAGAAGCAATAGACCGAACTTGCCAAAGTAGAAGCAATAGACCGAATTGGCCAAAGTAGAAGCAGTAGACCGAATTGGCCAAAGTAGAAGCAGTAGACCGAATTGGCCAAAGTAGAAGCAATAAACCGAACTGATCAAAGCAGAAACAATAAACCGAACTGGCCAAAATAGAAGCAATAGATCGAACTGGCCAAAGTAGAAGCAATAGACCGAACTGGCCAAAGTAGAAGCAATAGACCGAACTGGCCAAAGTAGAAGTAATAAACCGGACTGATCAAAGTAGAAACAACAAACCGAACTTGACAAAATAGAAACAATAAACCGAACTGGCCAAAGTAGAAGCAATAGATCGAACTGGCCAAAGTAGAAGCAATAGACCGAACTGGCCAAAGTAGAAGTAATAAACCGGACTGGCCAAATTAGAAGCAATTGACCGAACTTGCCAAAGTAGAAGCAATAGACCGAATTGGCCAAAGTAGAAGCAGTAGACCGAATTGGCCAAAGTAAAAGCAGTAGACCGAATTGGCCAAAGTAGAAGCAATAAACCGAACTGATCAAAGCAGAAACAATAAACCGAACTGGCCAAAATAGAAGCAATAGATCGAACTGGCCGAAGTAGAAGCAATAGACCGAACTGGCCAAAGTAGAAGCAATAGACCGAACTGGCCAAAGTAGAAGTAATAAACCGGACTGGCCAAAGTGAAAGCAATAGACCGAACTCCAACATCTGGAATAAAATGTTACAGTGAGAGACATCTGCATGACCTCTCAAATATATGTTAGAATTGGAGACGCGTGCAATAAATGAATAGAACTTTAAATATTCCATACAATTCCTACTGGAAGACGTCGGCTCCGTCTGAATCTACGCCATTGAAATAGAAGTTAACAGTATCAGTTACATAAGTTGTCTATAGATCGATGCCACTAACCCTTTAGCCAACTTAACGGTAAAAACCGGCCAGTGTTATTCACAAAATTGACCATTCAATTTTCATTACTTTTTTTAAAAACATTTGTCACAGAGACATAGCTTATGACCCATCATTGGAACGAGCTCATTGAGCTCGTTCCAATGATGGGTCAAAAAGCTATGTTTTTGTGGCAAAAATGAAAATACTTATTCAAGAATTTTGTTTGCAAGTGTCGACTGCTTTTCGTGTTAGGTAAAGGGTTAAAGAGTTAAGAATAGAATTATTTATCATCATATAATCACCATTAAGTAAATCATTACGGAGAATATGGTCACAACACGTGTAATGCGAGAATGACGTCAGAAGTAAACGTCGACGTGGTAACGTTATAAATGAGTTGGTTTCGGAATTTGAATGGAATTAATCTTCTCTTATTTTTCATAAACTCTTTACATAACACATTTCCCGAATAACTAAATAGTTTTATGTTTTGTCTCGAAAACATAACTTATGCTCACTCATTGCGACGAGCTCGACGAGTTCGTTCCACCGAGGGGACATAAGCTATATTTTTGAGGCAAAAATTGAAAAAATATAATAAAATTTGGACAGCGATTTTTTGAAAATACACATTGTGTGATAAAAAGAATCTCAAATTCGTCAAGATTTAACATGAAAATTGTGAACCTCGTTCATTAAAATGGATCAGAGCCTCGGTAAACCTCGGCAAGTCTCGGTAAGCCTCGGTAACCTTCAACTAAGATCGATTTCCGTGAACTTGGTACATAAATTTCATATGAACTGGAGAGCGATTAGAGATCCTCTCTGCTCTCTCTCTCTCCTTCGGATCCGACTGAATCTACCCCAATGCAGGGCCAGGGAGAGGAAAGTCGAGCTCAGGATTAATTCTGTGACGGGCTCTTTTTCGAAAGTGTCGGGGTATTGATGCAGATGCCGAAGTTGTTGAAGTGAAGAATTATTGAAGTGATAACACAGGGTCTGGTGCATATGTATATAGATAACAGTGTATTAACCCATTACCCAAGCTAACGGCCAAAACCGACCAGTGCTAGTCACATGAATTGCCTTTCAATTTTCAATTTTTGCCTCAAAAGCATAGCACATGACCCCTCATTGGAACGAGCTCGTTCAGCTCGTTCCAATGAGGGGTCATAAGCTATGTTTTTGTCGCCAAAAATGAAACAAATAGATATTCAATGATTTTGTTTAAAAGTGTCGTCTGCTTTTCGTGTTAAGTAAAGGGTTAACAGATTGAGCATCTCCACGCGACACTCTCATTCCTTCTTTGCATGAGTGGTAACTAGTCTTCCAATACGACGGACGACTTATCTTGCTAATTTTCACTCGGGGGTCGGTGGGGGAGAGGCTTGGCACAAGGAGTCAGAACTTGTGTAGACACAGGCCTAATCTAAGAACCTTTGGTCAAGCGTGGGCCCCCAAAATTCCATGTCCCGGGGTTACTACCCTGGGCCCCACCCTCTCCCCGGCCATCCGCCAATAAAATAGTAGCCGACAGCTCAAATTATACGTAACTTCTCCAAAGATTGATGTCATTAAAGAATTGAATTTGAATCGTTTGTTCTCTCTCTTAAGCTGACCGACGAGAAGCGCATCTTACACAAAGAATTGTGTGATATAAATTCACGTCATTGATGGCATGAAACTCATGTTTATTCCATGGAGTCCCGTTGCTGACATGTTTGATGGGTACGACTGCGCAGACTGCATGTAAGCGCAAGACGGTAGTGCAGAATAGAACTGACTTGCCGACGCATACATAGACGGAGCCTGTAATACACTATTGCTGTTAGATGCTGATCGTAGCGTGCAGTCCCCGGACTGTCCTGGCAGACGACAAGGCTGCATTATTCCACCGGAAGACTGCAGCGACGATACTGGCTGAAATACTCCACCTGGTGTCGAACTTAGAGATGTTGATTGCCTTTGGTGTGAAAAGTAGCTCTGGTCTTTGGCAACAGCTGTTGGAGAGATTGACTTGGATCTGTTGAACTGGCACGATTCTGAAAACGAACTGTTTGCGCTATCGGAATTATTCAAGTTTTTGTCAGTTGCTTTCGTATCGGGTCCAACACTCGGCATTTCCGATTTACAGAGTGGGTACGTTACTCGATTCAGATCGTTCTCCTCTTTGCCTCTGTATACTTTTTTCACTGACTTATTTTCGTCCAGAATCCCAGGTTTTGCTTTCGCGGTGTGATCATTCGTATCCATGGATACAGGTTCGGCTTTGATCTTTTTACCATCAATATCTGTTGAAGAGAAAAAAGAAAAAGGTTTAGTGAAGCAAACAAATATTAATTATTAGGTTTGGTCAAGTAAACAAAAAATATATTATCAATCAAAAGGACAGTCGAAGCTGTTAATTCATCACTTAGACACCACTCCCATCACTTTGGACTGCACTACGGTACTCTATAACCTCATACATGACTTTCTACAGCACTACATTACTTAGATACCACACCCAGGGCTTATATTTCGTCTAAATTTGTGAGAATCCATTTGGATTCTCGTGAAAATGGTTGTGAGAATCCATACCTACTATGAGTGTCCCAGAATCCCATGACGCCACCAAGGTTGAACCACTGTTGTATACTGATAACACATCTTAACCTTTTACCCAACACACTTTTTTTAATTTTTAAAACTAAGTTTGATAATTTTTAAACAATAAATAATAAATAAATGATAAAATAATTAAATGAACAATATTTATCAATAAAATTTTACAAATATGGCTGTCGTTGGAACCGGCTCAATGAGCCGGTTCCAATGACAGCCATATTTGTAAGGTTTTATTGACAAAGTGCCAGGATATTTCAGGACATGTTAGCCTTCTATTGGTTAATTTGTTGCCGCTGTGTTAGTTAAAGGGTTAAATTGACTCAATTGTTTTCACGCGAATCCTAGCAGAGGTGCAGCGAGAATCTACATGGATTCTCGCCGGTTTTGTGTGAATCGATTCTCGGATTCTCGTCGAAATATAAGCCCTGCACACCCATCACTTTCTACAGAACTACAATACTTAGATACTATACCCATCCTTTTCGACAGCACTACAGTCCTTAGACACCACATCAAACACTTTCCACAACACTAAAGTAATTACACACCGCGCCCCCACTTTCTACGTAGTGCAGTACTTAGACACCAACAGTTTTTACAGCCTTTAGTACCTAGAAATCACGTTCAACACTTTCTACGTACTACACTATTTAGACATCATGTCCAGCACTGTCTACAGTACTACAGCACCTAAACACAACGTCCAATACTTTCTACCACACTACAGTACTTAGACAACACGTCCAACACTTTTTACGGCACTACAGTACCTAGACACCCCGCCAAACACTTTCCACAACACTAAAGTAATTACACGCCACGTCCCCTCACTGTACCATAGTACAGTAATCACTCACAATGTCCACACTTTCTACATCACTACAGTACTTAGACACCAAGTCCAACAATTTCTACAGCCCTTCAGTACCTAGAAATCACGTACAACACTTTCTACAGCACTACAGCACTTAAATACCACGTCCAAAACTTTCTACAGCACTACAGTACATAGACACCACGTCCAAAACTTTCTACCGCACTACAGTACTTAGACATCACGTCCAATACTTTCTACAGTACAACAATACCCAGGCAACATGTCCAAATCTTTCTACCGCTCTTCGGTACTTAGACAACACGTCCAATACTTTCTACGGCACTACAATACTTAAACACCACGTACAGTACTTTCTACAGTACTACAGTACCTAGACAACAAGTTCAACACTTTCTACAACTCTACAACACTTAAACACCCCGTCCAAAAGTGTCTACAGCACTACAGTACCTAGACACCATGTCAAAAACTTTCTACCGCACTACAGTACTTAGACAACACGTCAAAAACTTTCTACCGCACTACAGTACTTAGATACCACGTCAAAAACTGTCTACAGCACTACAGTACTTTGACAACAGATCCAATACTTTCTACACTACAGCAATTCCAAGACAACACGTCCAAAACTTTCTACACTACTACAGCACTTAAACATCACGTCCAACACCTTCTACGGCAATACAATTCTTAAACACTACGCCCAAAACATTCTACAGCACTACAGTACCTAGACAACATGTTCAACACCTTCTACCGCACTACAGCACTTAAACACCGCGTCCAAAACTTTCCACATCACTACAACGCTTAAGACACCACGTCAAATACTTTCTGCAGCACTACAACACCTAGACAACATGCTCAACACATTCTACCGCACTACAGTACTTAGACAACACGTCCTACACTTTCTACAGTACTACAGAACTTAAACACCACGTCCAAAACTTTCTACCGCACTACAATACTTAGACAACACGTCCTATACTTTCTACGGCACTACAATACTTTGACACCACGTCCAATACTTTCTACGACATCACAATACTTAAACACCACGTCCAATACTTTCTATGACACTGCAGTACACAGGCACCGCATGCATCGTTTTCTACAGCAATTTAAACTAACCAACACAAATTAACAGGAATCAAGACTGTACGTTATACCAACACAAATACCCGACCATGGCAAGCCTATTTGTGCCTTTAAGGCAATCAAGTTACCGATTTGGTAGAAAAAGTCCCTTGTTTATAATTATGACATGACATCATGGAATTCGACTGCGGCTTCTCCAAAGACAGTGGTAAAGGTGTACTAATAATTATATTCGGCAACCATGCGTGCTAAATTGCCGCATTGTCTTAGGTGACCATAAGCGTGCTGCACGCCTGGTGCCATAAAAAGAGGCCTTGCCAATGTCCACATGACATTAATCAAAACCAGAAACTGTTATCCCTTTGAACCCAAGATGCTGCTTTTCCGGCCCATGAACATGATACGTCATAACTTCATTAAATAGGATGGATGTTCAGTAAATGTTTGGGGTAGGCCAATCAATATTTTCAACGTGCAGCCCTGAGGCTGCACGCTGAAAATATTGATTGGTCTATCACAAATAAAGAATATGGACTCTTTTAATTGCAACCACAGAAAGCTTTGTAAAACGATTATTTCGACCGAATACGTCAGCAAGGCCGATTGTGTACTGAAGCCAATAACGTCGGCAACACTCCCACTCACCGTATACGCAAGCCAATAAACGTCATCAAAAAGCCCACTCATTGTGTTTGCAAGCCAATAATGTCAGCAAAACTCCCACCCATTGTGAACGCAGGCCATTAACGTCAGCACAACGCCCATGCAGGCCAATAACGCCAGCTAAACGCCCACCTAATGTGTACGCAAACAATAACATCAGCAAACCGCCCACCCGTTGTGTACGCAAGCCAATAGTGTCAACAAAACGCCCACCCAACGTGTACCTAAGCCAATAGCGTAAGAAAAAACGTCTGCGCATTTATATAAAAACCAATAACGTCGGCAAACGGTTCACCTATTGTGTACGCAAGCCAATGACATCAGCAAAACGCCCACCTATTGTGTACGCAAGCCAATAACGTCAGCAAAACGCCCACCTATTATGTGTGTAAGCCAATAGCGTCAGCAAAACGTCCATCTTTTGTGTGCGCAGGCCAATAACGTCAGCAAAAAACGCCCACCTACATTGTTTCCCTAGTCAGATCCCAGACCGCTTATGTCCGCAACACCCAAGCCGATTTTTGCGGAAGTTCATTACGTATGCAAAACGCAAGCCAGTTGTGTCCGCATGTCTGAAGAATCAGCTTTCGGACACCATCGACTTTGCGACCTATTCGACCAAAAACAACGTATATGGGAACTGTATACGTAATAGGCCTGAAAATGGCACATTACGTCCGCAATACACAAGCGGGTCTGCCTAAACGTCGTGTGGACATATTGGTCTTTGCGACCAATTCAGCCAACCCAGCGTACATGTCTATTGTAGACGTTATGGATCAGACAATTGGCCTGTTTATATGTATAATTACATAAAAGTGGAAGGTTGAACAATGTAGAAAGTTTACATACCAGATTCTGTGATTTGGGGTTCACTGTCTAAGTTTCTCTTCATGTTTAAACGATAATCTCTGTAACAAATAAAGTCATGACATTATCAGTTGTTTGTACATAACATCTAGAAGTCAAAATAGGACAATCGCAGAAGGAGATTATCCCCACCCCCGTGAGTATGGTTTTTAAGGACAGGTTTCCAAATGCCAAATATTTCGTTGCGTATTTTAACATTACAGAATAAGGCCCAAAAAAAGTTCAAAGTATCTTGCCGCATGGTCATTTTGGCTGCCGCTCTCTTTTTATAACCAATGCAAACGTGGAAAAATAAAAATTAAATGGTTTAGGGCTTTGTCTGAAATTTTATCCAAGTTAATAATATGGATAAATTTGTCTCCCGAGTGCATCATGGCTTTTCAATGCTTTTCAAAGCCTTGTTGCATCTAAAGGACGAAATACACCACCACCCATGCTGTTCTGTAGGTTATGAGGCCTAAAGTATAAAACAAACCAAGAACATGAACTTTTGATGGCAAAGAAATAATTACAAAAATAAAATAAAAACCCTACCGCCCATAAGCAATTTTACTAAAATGGGCCCAAGAAACAGAAGATCTACTATTTAGGGCCTTATGGTTTTCAAGAACACAGGTTCGATATGGAGATCAGAAACTTAGAATATGTGCACATACAGTTTGTTAGGCAAGAAATGACAAATATTTCATGCGCATTTTAAAATCGTCTCCTGAGTTCGAGTGTGTTCTATGTGCCAGTAGGCACATAGAACACACTGGAACTCGAGAGACGAAATTATAGGATAAATGTGAATTGTTAATTACTTTGGCGATTGGGTACTAATTATAGTGATTGTATGTATAGTGCCGAACATATTGGAGTGTTTGTATAAAACTGAGAATCGCTTATTGTTCCTTCGTATAACAATTTACATGCTGCTTGACAAATCTTGAATTATTGTTTTGAATTTTAGTTTATATCTCGTTATTATAAGTAAATGATGTGTATATAATGCATGTAGTTTCCTGTAACACGTGGTCAGGATATCAATAAAAGAGAGAAGCACGGCCGGTTACAGTCATTGAATGTAAATAAATGTTCTAAGTCGACAAGCGCTTTTAATGAGCTAATTTCCACACAGTTACGCCTTAATATAACTTGGTATAGCTTCTATGGTTAGATCACCGTAGGTCTACAGATGTTCTCGGGAATTTAGTACGAACGGATGTACGGACATCCATTAACTTTGTAAAACATTGCCACCATCCTTGGAACTAGGCGGAAACTGAGGTAGGGAGCAATATTTTCTGCCAAGAAATCAAAAGTATTCGCAAGAAGAGAGAAATTAATTCTGCTGGACTTACGATGAGATTGGGGACTTGAGGAAAAGAAAAAAAAAGTATTTCCCGGTAACTTTTCTTGGCCCAGTCCGCCCCTTACACGATACAATGCAGACCGTGAGAATTGTGCTAGATACACGTATATCATGCTTGGAAACTGGTCTACATATAAGAGCCGAATGTAAGAAAACATCTGATTGGTCGTTACGTGTCTAATTGATGTTATGGCGTGAAGGCAATGTTCTGACACAAAACAGCGTGAAGGTTCCGCTCCACAAATTTCCAGGCATTTCCAAACATGACATGCCATGCACTCTCTTTAAATGTAAATATTCTTTAACTTACTTATCTAACCCATAACATTATTACACTTTCCAAATCCACTAAAAACCTATAGCACTATGTGACTAAGTAGAAATAAGCAATCTGAATGTGATTGAAATAATTTATCGTCAAATGCAAGGCTTCCACCTGCTAAATTGTATGAAAAAGTACTGATACCAATCATTTTTAGCCACCCAACAGCCTCAAGGGTAGAATTTTCTCACTACCCCCACTTACCTAACCCTGAAGCATATAACCCAATGTTTCAAAAAGGCGGGGGAGAATTATATGTTTCCATCTCATTTTTAGTTACATGGGTGGTAACAACTTCGTGTAAAAATGACATTTTAAAAAATAGTCAATTTTTCGAAGCCACTGTTTCCCATAATTCCTCTGGTAATTTACCTCTATGCATCAGACTCCAACTCAGTGACCAAAACTTAAATTCTTTTATGCAACAATTAGCCTAATGTAAGAATATATCTGATACTAAAAATATATCTCCAATTTACATTTCATTAGTTTCACCATAATTATGCCCTATTTTTAGAATTTTCCCCCATGCAATAGTGCGAAACTGTAGAGCGGAACCCAAGCAAGAGTGAGTTGATTGGCCGCTTTAAAACATAAAATATAAGCTGAATTCACTTGATTGAAGTTTAATCGCGGTATATATACAGAACGTGACTCGGGTAGAGTACGGGGGACGGGAATTAACGACCCTTTTGTTGGAATTGTTCCTGCATTTCACGGGCTTCTTCGGTGCGCGTGAAATACAGGAAAACCTCCAATTCGAGTGATTGAGTCCAGTCCGCCATCACCCGTCCCCATCTTCGTTCTGTTCTATCTTAATATGTGGTAATCGTCCCCGTAAAATAGAATAGAATAGACTAGAAGAATAGAATACTTTATAGCATAACCATAATACGTATAAAAGCGACGTGTGAATGTGCTGGAATTGTTCCCGTAATGGATAGTGCCACTAAAGGCTTGTTATTCACTGTTACTGGTGTAGAGAAGCGACTAAGTAAAACTTGCACCTCCAAGACCATTACTAGTGGGTTCCGACGCTGCCTAAAACACTTAGATGATCGCCAGACAATAAATATATGAAGTTTCGAGTAAATACACAGGACCGCCTATATATACATACAAATATCCGAGTAAATACTCAAGTCAGCCTGAATATATAAATATATATACAAATTCCCCAGTAAATACACAGGACCGCCTATATATATACAAATATTTCACAACCATAATACACAGAAAAGGTATGGCATCATACAGAAATGTGTTTATGTATAATATAAGGAAGGAGAATAATAGTACAACTAAAAATGTGAATGATACTCTTGGGCTGGATACTTCCTGTCTGTTCCACGACAGTGATGTAAGTTAACTGCAACCAAAAAACTGAGTGTGGTTAATTGATGGACCAAAGAGGTTACATCAGCCAGCAGCTTAGACCTCATGAGTGTGAACCTATTAAACGTTAACCGTAATAGCGCCATATTAAAATAAAATAAAACAATCGCTTGAAATATGTACATTCTTGTGATGCAGTTCACACCACCAGCAATAAACATCTGAACTATTCTAGTATAATTTATTGGAATGTGCCAGCTGGCTTTCTCCAATGAATTGTAATACAATAGTTACAGCAAACACAAATTGTTTATTTATAAGAGTATAATGCGAGGTTAGAAAAGGATGAGCATGAGTCAACTATAAGTCCTATACTGCCGTATAGTGGCTAAGATGTCCTATGTGGACATTCACCACTTTACAGTAGAGCCAAGAGATGGATGGGCATCCATCAATGAAATTACACTCCAGCATTTATCCCTGAGTCAGTGGCATGCGATTAACCCTCTCGTCGCCGGGATCAGTCCTTCGCAAGCTGATTTCAATGACATTTCGTCCCTTGAGTTCCAACGTGTTCTATGTGCCTACTGGCACATAGAACACGTTGGAACTCAGGGGAAGATTTGTCTCCGTTATGAATGCTCTATTACAAAGACAGTATACATACCTTCTCCCCATACCATTATCTCTAAATCCCTTAGCAAACGGATTATGGTCTATTTTTAGCTGTGTAATCTACAAAAAAGGAGAAACAAATATTTGATTCCTTTACCTTATCTTTTCATAATACAATTCTGGAATTTAATCAGTTTTACTTTGTTTTACAGAGCCAAGTGATTTGTATCATATAAAATTTAATTTGTTAAATATTACAAGATTTAAAACGATTGCTTCAGAGTCTCAAGAGATTAACATTGTAGGGCTTATTGTTTGTTGGCAAAATAATGATTTTAACTGCAGTTGAAAAGTTGCATTTTTCAAAAACAGAATTATTTAGAATAAAAAATTTCGCGAAATTGACGAACTGCGTATCGAGACTATTCAGTTTGACAGGAAAACAGACAATTAAATCATTTTTACTCAAAGGGTATAAGTTTAGTATAATATGAGTTACCTGTTCATTTTGATAAGCTGTGACACCGATAAACGAGGTTTCATCAAATGCGTATGTATTAAATGTATTCCATCGCATAGAAAATATGTCATTAGCTTGTACCACGTGTACTCTTGGTTGATATTTGTGCATCGAATTCAAAATGATCTGAAATATTGAAAATAAATTTTGTATCAATATAAGGTTGTTAAACAGAGGTCATTAAACCAAGTGGAACGCAGAAGGGCCCTCTTTCACACAACACACACAAATATTCCCCCTAAGTATGACCATTTATCTTTCCCCAAGGAAGTGAGAAAAATACGAAATAGTTCAGATTTCCAGGGGCGGAACGGGCCAATTGAGGTTACCGGGAAATGCACCAAGGGGAACCCGAACCCGGAAACTATTTTGATTTTCTAACTGAAAGAACGCTGCTTCCCTGCATCTGAACGATCAATTGCAGTCCACACAGAGGACATATCGAGGCATATTTATATCATTCTCGTCGCTCATTCTGAAAAAATGGTTCCACCCAGGGTGGGGGTGCACCCATCGAGCCGACCATAGTTCGACCCAATGGGAGAAAATTGTGATTTTTCAAGCTGACAGTATGTTGTTTCCTTGCATCTGAGCGATCAAATGCAGACTCTAGGCTTCTTGTATATCAAAATGTCTCAATGGCAGTCCACAAATAGAGCATTTCAGTATACCAACAGTCTATGTAATCAGACCCATTTCGCCTGCTGATCATTTTCACAAAATTTCATGCACAAACACGTGTCGGGCTGCATCAATTTTGGGGCCCCCGGGGAACCCCCAATGAGGGTTTTAACCACGAGGCTGAGGTACTGGGGCTGGTAATCAGATTTAAACCACGAGTAGGATAAGGGTTTTAACTACGAGGCTGAGGTACAAGGGCAGGTAATCAGATTTAAACAACGAGTAGGATAAAGGTTTTAGCTACGAGGCAGAGGTAATAGGGCTGGTAATCAGATTTAAGCCGCGAGTAGGATAAGGGTTTTAACTACGAGGCAGAGGTACTAGGGCTGGTAATCAGGTTTAAACAACGAGTAGAAAAAGGGTTTTAACCATGAGGTTCTGCCGAGGGGTTAAAACCCTTATTCCACGAGTTGGTTTAAATCTTATTACCGGCCCTAGTACCTATTTGTTTTACTTATACCATGCTCTTAAAACTAATCGACTTTGTAACTTAAAATGGAGAAAAAACGATACTTTCTAACACATATTTCCGGTTAACACAAATATATTGTTCCGCTGCACGTGAATGCTTGATTACCAGCTAGACAGCCAGACACAACGTAAAACTTGATTGAATATACCTTGCTTTTTCATTCAAATTATTATTAACAATTCTTAAATTTTATTTTAAATATTTAATTGTAGGTTTTTTAAACATAATAAGACATTGAACGTAGTAGATAGTACCGCAAAAATTGTAAATTTTTGTAATGGAATTCCCATTGAAAACGTTTTAACCACAGTAGAAGGTTTACACCGGTATCGGGGTTAAAAGCTAAAATTTAACATACAGGCTTTTCACAGGTAGTCACATAGGTGAACACAGTATAAACAGCCGTTCACCTAATCAGACGACACTTCGTCCCATGAGTTCCAATGTGTTCTATGTGCCAGTAGGCACATAGAACACATTGGAACTCAAAAGATGACTTGGTAAACAAAATGTTAAATAAGTATAAAATTATTCATTGTTTGCATCAAAAATATAGTTTCAAGACTCTCAATGGAACGATCTCCACGAGCTCGTTCCAATGAGGAGTCATAAGCAATTTTAATCACAACAATGAAAAGAGTAATAATATTGGAACCGAAATTTTTATAGATAGCAGAGGCAGGTTTTACTTCTACGATGGGTTAAGTGTTAAGCGGCTGTATGAGAAAGTAAAATATTGAAATATATATATATATATATAAAAGAAAAGAAAATCCCTACAAAACGACCCTATTTTTTCTGTCCTGTAACCGAGGGTGTGGGGTATCATGAACAAATTTTCGGACACAAGGCGCAAACATTTTTTTTCCGACCCCTGGGCACCCACCCACCCCTTTTTGAAGGATTTTTTTTTTCATTTTGAAATTTGATACCCACCCACCCACCCCCGCTCCCCAGAAATAAATTAGACAAAATCACACATAAACTGCTTTGATTGGCAATTTCACGGAATTTTTTTTTTTGGGGGGGGGGGGGGGGGGCTGGAACATGGTTTGTATTGTTCCAGTAACCATTCCCGACATTTAATCTACCCACAACCTACTGATGGAGATAAACCGAATTTTCCAGAGATTGAAACTGGAATTTGGTCCCATTTCTTGACAAGTTTATGAATTTATTCAAACTTTCTCACACTCAGTATATACATGGGTAATCAGGAGATTATACAGCATATACTGGCATAATACCTGAACAGTATTAAGATAGGTGTATCAGGAACAGGTGTGAAATATGTTGAACATTTTGATGTTTTACCTGATTTCATCACTGTAATTGCTGCTATTTCTACTGATTTCTTTCTGTATCTACCCATTTCTACACTCCATTTTAGTTTCATCACTCTAATTTGAATTTATTAAACATTATTAAGTGCAGAATTCGTAGAGGCAGTTAGCTGAATGTTGTATTGAACATGTCAATAGTTAATTTGATGAGGGGGCGATTCTTTGGTATCGGACATCCACCCCTCATAATCACTGCACTGGTGCACCTTGGCCGATATACAGTTCGTGGAGAGTGAATTGTAACAAAATCACTCCTGGAGTGGAGTTATCACCCAACGTATCACTTTTGCTTGTGCATGTTATTGCTTGGATGGAATCTCCACTCTGCGGGTGATTTAGTGATAATACACTCTCCACGTACTGTAGTGCTTAATTTGCTTGAGCGGTTAGTAAGCTTTGGTCAGTCAGTAAGAGAGAATTCCAACCATGTTGCCTATTTATAACTACCCAGGGGAAAAACCACGGGTAATGTGTATGACAAAAAATTATATATCAACCCTTTGAATCCTAGCGGCCGTTTTTCCGGCCAGGTACATGATACATCATAATTTCATTAAAAAGGATGGATGCAAAGTACATGTGTGTAGAAGACCAATCTCCAACGCTCCACGTTGAAAATATTAATTGATCTACCCCTATATAATGAACATGGAATCTTCCAGTTGCTTTCATTGAACTAATATAGAAGATACCACCTGGGTTCAAAGGGTTAAAACACCTACTTTACCGATTTTGTTCCTCTCGGTAGTAAACGGGTCACATGGTTAGGATTCTCCCTGACTGCAAAACCAAAGTCAAATGAACACTACTCACATCGACCAGAGTGAAACAGCGCACAGTTTATGGGGGGTGGATTTCCCATTTGTCTATTTTGTGTCACACACGTTGCCAAAGAATCACCTTGAATCTGAAACGTTGCCATTCTGGCTTCTCAGTCTAAGAACGTGTTTCATATACTGTCAACAATTCCACAAATTTGTTTCATCTTAGCAAGTCAGATGAGAAAGTGAGAAAGAAATGGTGATCATGTATGTTGAAAAGGTTTACCATATCTCTCCAAATATTGTCAGGATATGGACATTTTGGGAATCTGATGTGTCGAGTGACGGTCCGGAGATTTACATAATATTACCTTTTACACAATGAATGTCAGTGTTATTCTACAATATACTGAAGACTGTTTATTCAACTTAGAGGCTTGAAACCTATTTGCTCAAAATGTCTTATAGGACCAGTAACAAGACAATCACTTTCCTAGTAGTTTTCTGCAACATTCAACATGATCTCACATAATACACATGCGTATCCTTTCTGACACAGATGATCCCAACACACTTTATTCTATGATTTAATTTTATTCTCTGTTACAGCAGATTGCTATAGTTTATTCTAAAAGATGTAAATTTTATTTCTGTTATAAGATAATAAGCCAGACAGGTGTCTTATATGTGTTTTCAAAGTTTTCAGATTTCACATGCCAGGTTTCTCTCCAGACATCCAGTATTTTCCTCAACATGTGCTATACACTATGGTTTAGGGGTAAATGGCTGAAATTTATATTAACTAAACTGATTCCCTATTAACATACTGTTTGTACCATTGTATAAACAGTTTAACATGGAATCAGTTGAAACCCTGTTGATAAACTCTCTGTCAATAAGATAGAGTTTCCACTGTCAATAACCACTCTATTAACTGGTTGAGGGCTAGATTTTTTTGGTGGTCTGAATTTCTTAATCAAATTTTGTGTTATTACAAATTATTGGAGAGTGCCCACAGGCACTCTCCAATAATTTGTAATAAAATAAATTTATATAGACAAAATATTATTTTCATTTGACTGAATATGAAACATGAGCAAAAACAAAGTTGGCTTTTGCTCTGGTACCATCAGTTTTTTGAAAGCCCTGATAGTGGCTTCTAGCACCAAACCAGTTAATGAGATATAATGTCCTGACTATTTGATGATTCAGCCTTTTCTGACAGTATATCACAAACTGAAGGGAATTGATTTAAAGGCTACCCACTAAGCCTAAGGCTTGAATGATCAACAACAACCCCGGATTTTGCTCATTCATGTATGTGATTGAAATTCATAATTACATAATGAGAATCCGTGAAAGTAGTCAGTTACATTGGGAAATGGCGTTATGCCACTGTATGATTTCTGCTATTCATGGTGAGAAGTGTCCTTTTATTGTCAGATTTGGTTAGTTTACATTTATGTTAGATTATAAAAATGATAATTCGTTTAAATTGCTTCAACCTTTTTCAAAATTGTGAACCACTGATGGTGTGATGGGAAACGATAAATGTATGTCCATATTCCCACACTGCTATCCCCTATCATGTACTACTAATCAATCCCCTGTTAACCAAGATTAGATGGAGCTGCTATCCCCTATCATGTATTACTAATCACCCCCCTGTTAACCAAGATTAGATTGAGTGGTGACAAAAAGATTACACAAGCTTCCCTGCTCAATTTGCATCACTTATTGGAAAGATAAGAGCTCATAGGAAAAACAAATTAAGGCATGGAAAAAACGTGTTTTTAGAGCTCCTGACCAAGCCACCCACTCCCGCCTTGTGTTAGGGAAAACAAATGACGCCCTCCCTACTGTAACCGAATAAACCATTTACTATTGTCGACTGGGAGCGCGGTGGCTCGGTGGTTACGGTTTGTAGTAGGGTTGTGAATTTCCAACTACACTGCAAAAAATATAGGTTCTCTTTTGAACCAAAACTAGGTCTAATCTTGTCCCTGAGATGGAACCAGTTCTGTTTAAACAGTATTTATTTCAAATCAAATAAATTTATAAAGATTAACATTAAATATGAACAGAATTAAACATAAATTGAGGGGGTTTCAGCCATAAGTTTAGAGCTTATACGAGGTTGTCTCAAATCATTATTAAGCAAAGGAGATATGAACAGTTGGCACATCGAACCAGTTTTGGTTCTATACAGAACCAAAACTGGTTCGATATGCCAACTGTTCATATCTCCCTTGTTTCAAAATGTTTGGCGACTGCGTTGAATAAGCTCCAAGTTTACTGCTGAATCTACTTCAGTTCATGTAATATTCTGTTAAAATTGAATATAAATACTGTTTAAACAGAACTGGTTCCATCTCAGAGACAAGATTAGAACCAGTTTTGGTTCTAAAGAGAACCTATATTTTTTGCAGTGTAGGGGAGAGGCCGGGAGGGGGAACCCCCTCCAGGTCCCTCCCCGTAGTTGGAAATTCACTCCCGAGAAATATTTTGAAAATAAAGCCATGAACGGGGGCATAAAATTGATTCTAGTTCAAACCAAAAGGTCCTCGGTTCAGTTCTCGCTAGGGGTTACTGGGTTGTGTCCTTGGGCAAGGCACTTCATCCGGATTTCCCATGTGGGGGCACGATGGCGCTATGTACTAGGTGGCGCTATGTACTAGGGCGTACTGCACGTCGATGGAGCACTGCTCTTCAACCAATGCTAACCCTGCTGTAGTACTTTGGGAGTCTGACAGTTGCTGGCCGTTGCTCGGTGGTTTTCCCCGGGTACTGCGGCTTCTTCCACCCGTAAAACTATGTGACGTGGAGTGACCCTCGCTGTGGAAAGAATCCTTACACCTAATAAAAAACGATGAAATACACACAGATATCATGCAATACATGAGCCTAGTCAATTTGTGATTTTTAAAACATTGCGCTTGGTCTACGTATTGGCTGCTATGGTGGTCAAATGAGTGTGTTGACCAACTTCAAAATTAACATATTCTTGGGAAACTATTGGCATTGTCTTACATTTTCTGAATCATTCGGCCAAGTATACATTTAAAAAGATTGGGAAAACTGGGGTGGTTCAACTCTTTTTCGTGCAGTACATTTTAAAGACACATATTTCGTTACCACTTCCATACTCAAAGACACAAATGCATAATCGCATTTTTTATACCTATTTATTTATTGGTGTTTAAGGTCACATTCTTATGAACAATGGCTAAACGCATATTTGCATGTAAGACAAGAAACTGATATATATTTCGTGAGACCTAGAGATACTGATGGCCTTTTCTTCTAAGAATCGTACAAATCAATGGCAAGTGGATTTTTTTTAATTATTATAGGGGATAACTTACAGTATGTGGAGAGTGTATTATCACTAAATCACTCGCAGAGTGGAGATTTCACCCGAGGAATAATTGTAAATTTGTTGCAAAGCATAACCAGCACCAGCAAAGTTTCAGCCAATGGACCTCCGGGTTAAACCCGGAGGTCCATTGGTTGAAACATTGCTTGTGTTTTTTGTCGATATTTTCAAAATTTGAAAGTTATAGCTTCGGTGATAACTCCACTCCGCGGGTAATTTAGTTACAATCCACTCTCCACGTACTGTATTAGCATTCCTTCCACTATAAATCAAGAATATTTTGTTTACATTTTAAAGTAGGCCACGAGAGATAGAACGGCAGTATTAAAACACGGAAGGTCTCATATAATTAATCTGGCTTTGACTGTTCCGTGTTCTGACTATACTTACGTGTCCGTTTTGGTCAAGATTGTTGTTTGTCAGCTTTAGTTTGTGGAATACTGCTGGCTGTTTCATCCAATGGGAACCTGAAGCCGGCGAGTCAGGGTGAATGTACAATCGTCCCGGTAGATGAGGCTCTGCTTTGCCAGTGACAACCCATTCTGAGTTATGGTATTTATAACGACAGTCGTCAACCGGAACGATATCAACAAGTAGAATATATTTAGCGTGTTGTTCCAGTCCTTCTAGTGATACTTTTATAGTGGGAAACATCCGTCTAAAGCAAAGAGAGAAAAAAACCTTTAAACATACACCAAATTCAAAGAACAAAAACTTTAAGCATCCGGTTAAATAAAAAACAATCTTAAACATCCGCCTGAATTAAAGAAAAAAATCTCACAAATACCTACAGTTAAAACTAGAAGTCTTGTCACGAACTGTGGGCTTATCTAGGCTTAATTGCGCGTAGGAATTGCGCGCAGTTGCCATATGGATTGGCATCCAAAGAATGGCCGTTTCTCCTGGTTACTCATTGCAAACACAGGCAATATTTCTGCCAATGGACCTCCGGGTTACCCGAATAGGTCCAGCGGGACAGATTGTGTCCCCAAGCCGATTACGTTCTCAAAACGCGAGCCATTTGTGTTCGTTGGAAGATCTCTGGCTAGTTACATTCGTATGCCGATTACGTCCTCAAAACGCGAACCGGTTGCGCCAGTTGGGAGATCTCAGGCCGGTAACATTCGCTTGCGATTACGTCCACAAAACGCGAGACGGTTGTGTTCGTTGGGAGATCTCAGGCCAAGTACATTCCCATGCGATTACGTTCACAAAACGCGAGACGGTTGTGTTCGTTCGGAGATCTCAAACCGGTTACATTCGCTTGTCGATTACATCCACAAAACGCGAGACGGTAGTGTTCGTTCGGAGATCTCAAGCCGGTTACATTCACTTGTCGATTACATCCACAAAACGCGAGACGGTTGTGTTCGTTCGGAGATCTCAGGCCGGTTACATTCGCTTGTCGATTACATCCACAAAACGCGAGACGGTTGTGTTCGTTCGGAGATCTCAAGCCGGTTACTTTCGCTTGTCGCAATATAGAAACCTACTCGATTAGCGGTCGTAATTGGGTCTTGGACACAATCGGTGTGCGGGCCTATGAGGTCGAAACAAACATTTTGAAGCGGCCGAGAGGCTTCAAAGTGTTAAAATTCAGCAGATATCATGTTTTCACTGACACAAAGAGCAAAACAACAACAACAACAACAACAACAACAACAAAAATCGTTAAAAGAAATGAAATTTTCTTTTGTGGGAATGAATGCACAACACAATGTATCTTCATCTTATGAATTATCTTGAAGTTCATGTCAGGTCCAGATATCCCCATCCCTAAATATTCACAGAAAGCTGTTGAAAGAAAAATTATTAAATATTATTCTGTTATCTTCGTTAATTTGACGCATTACAGACCGACAATGTACAGACTATTCTGACTTCTAATGCGTCTTTGCCGTTGTATGCCGATGGGCTGAGGGTTGGGGATGAGCGTAACACCGCTGATAGTATTGTGTTTTGTGGTCACAATATTGATCTGAAGACGACTTACAAAAAATAACCATGAAAAATCATTTAATGTTGAGTAATTTTTCTTGATGAGATCTAATTATTTCCTTTCTTTGTAACTGAGGGGATTCTTAAAAACGCTTTATTTTTATTTATTTATTTATTTATTGATTTATTTATTTATTTATTTATTATTTATCTATCTATTTATTATTGAGTGGAGTTTCACAGAGCCGGACTTATCTTGTGTCGGACAGTTTTACAAATGCGTGAAGCTGGAGTACCCGGAGAAAACAACGGAGCGGCGTCCAGAAACATTAATTAATTAATAATTTATTAATTTATTTATGTATTTATATTTATTTATTTATTTATTTATTAAAAACTATGATGTGATGAACATCAGTTAAAGGGCAAGATACACAAATAGCCCGTAACTTTCATTTTTCTTGTTTGACGTCAGAGTTATCATTTTTAAAATTTTATTGTTTTGTTTTAAAATAAAATTTCATAAAAAATACTACACCTAACAAGAAAAGATAAAGTTTGTTATATACTAACTTATTATTACTTTTCATTACATTATTAAGTTATTTGAGAGGTTTATTAAGAAATGGTATTTATTCATTTTTAATTTCCTATTACCCTTTTATTTATTTATTTATTTATTTATTTATTTATTTATTTATTTATTTTTTTTATTTATTTATTTATTGTTTGTATTAATTACAGAGGCTTGAGCTGCACTTCGTCGGATATCGGCGAGAACATCTCTTCTTCAAAATTCTCGAGTATTGTAGAGACTAGAAATGACACAGACGGTATTGCAAATGCCACAGCGGAGGTCGAACCCACTCCAAGAAAGTTTCCTTCAACTAAACCACGCTCAGGTGTGCCGGTGGCCGAGTGGTGTTTGTGGCTGAGTACAGTTTCGCTAGACAAATGGTGCAGATTGAAACTGTCTCGGCGGGGGTTCATACCCTCGTTATGCCGTTTGAATATTTTTCTGCCTCAAAACGATAGCAATAAATTACGTGGTGGAGATAAAAATTGGACAAAAATGATCAAATCAGAATGGTGATTTGGGGAAATAGAACGGTTCAAAATGGAATGAATAAATATAAAAAAAATAGTTGCTGATAAAAAATAATAATAATAACAACAACGAGTACAGAGGAACAGTTAGTTACATTGTATTATATTGTTACTGACCACCCCCCCCCCCAACCCACCAAAAAACCCCCCAAAAACATGTAAAATGGACACGCCTATTTGTTGATATCGGCGTTCTAAAAAATGATTCTATTGGGGAGAACAGCGTACAAAGAATTACATAAATAAAATCTCTCATTAATAATATTCTGGACCGGGGAGAGGGCAGAGGATATAGGTGGGGTGGGGGTGGTGGGGTGGCGGGTTATTAACTCCGGCGACCGGAACTTAGGGGGCCCTGGATCGGCCCAGAAGTCCTGGATTCTTGGGTTAGGCCTCCACCAGTTCAAATATGGCCTGAAAAACTGTATTTTAATTTTTGTTTTTTTTTTCGTTTGTTTGGTAGGTTCTTTCAAAGGGCTGGCCAACCCCCCCCCCCCCCCCCCCCCCCCCAAAAAAAAAAAAACCCAACCCAAAACAGGCTTTCAGGGAAGGTTTGGGCTAGCCCCCCCCCCCTCCCCACCATGTTCTGATTCCTGTGCCAACAGTTCAGAAGTGGAGTGGGTGTCATGAATGGATCTCTGCACTTAACCAACGGTTGTAATTTTGGACTGCCTGATTCTTGAAGTAATAACTTTATTCAATCAACTTGACATAATGCAATCGGCTCACGCAGTGAACTCTGGGCTTGGTAGCTTGTTCCGCACTTGTATTCGATATATGAGTCGCGTGTAACGATTTGGACTTTGCCTGTCACACAAGAAGCACGTGTCCTCAACTCACTACCTTACAAAATGCAGTGCATACTCAATTTAAATTCACAACGGTTCTGCTGGTGGCAAGTAACATGTGACTGAGTTACTATCAATTCTTCCTGGACATCCTTTCCCCTCAATTCCTCCAATTAACAGTCTTCCTGTTTATTTGATCACCTTTCGCCAACAACGCATCGGAAGTTGGAATTGTGGGAAACTATAAATTATAATTATCAAATATACATAAATCAACTCCCGGAGACGACTTACAAAAGCAATAATGGTATCACAGAACTAAATATTTCCCCATAGGCGACCATTATAACGTTCAGGCAGAAAAAAATATGATCGCATCACTTTAATTTTGGCATTCAAATATCTCTGTCAAGTATAGCCCTTCAGACAACTTTTTCAGATCTGAAAACAGGGGGTCATGCAACAAATAAGAGAGCAAAACTGACACAAAAGGAAGTACCGGTCACATGCACATATTTTTCAGGGAATTCCACACAAAAACACACAAAAAGTAAATTGTATTTTTTAGGTCCAAAAGTTATCAAATCACCCTCTTTTTTATCAGGAATATTCAACAATAATGCAAGATGTCAATAGAATGTTTCAAACGTTTTTTGAAACAATGGATTTTCCCAAGGCTGTTTATTTTTAGAGATTGCATCATTTCCGAGTGCAACATTTTAAGGCGGTTCACTCTAATTTCAATATTTAGTTGCGCGATACCTATAGCTTGCTGCCGAATCCTATCTTGTGTCTAGTCTGTATAATATTATTGTTCATGTTAATCATTGCACCATTGTTTTTGTATTCATACTTCTTTTCACAAAGAAATACTGTTTAACCCTTTACCTAACTTGAAAAGCAGACGACACTTGCAAACAAAATTCTTGAATAACTATTTTTTTTCATTTTTTGTCTCAAAAACATAGGTTATGACCCTCTCATTGGAACGAGCTCGACGAAGTTTTTGAGACAAAAAAAATGAAAAAATAATGAAAACTAATTGGCGATTTTTGAGAATAGCGCTGGCCGGTTATGACCGTTACGTTGGGTAAAGGGTTAAAGGAGGATGTATGTCAGAGAGGAAGATGTTAACCTGTTGAGCGTCAAATCAGTCAGTGACATCGGCTACCAATTTTGCTATGCACTGCAAATGGTGTAGATCATACAGTTTTTATGTGCGCCTGTATGATGTAGAATATGCAGATGCATTTGGTTATTTTCGTGTAGATACTAGATATGATTTACAAAGTTTGGGAAATTTTTTTGGGGGGTGGGGAGGGTGGTGTTGGGCGGTAAATACCCCCATTGCCCCCCAGGTTCCTACGCCACTGACTGTCAGAACGAATGAAGTGGGAGGAGATAAACTAAAAAAAAACAAAACTGAAACTAATAAAGTTATCACTTCAAGAACTGTGCAGTCAAAAGTTGTAACTCTAGGTCACTGGATACTCACCGATGATGAACCATATATGATGAACTTGGAAATTTGAAACACACTGCTAGAAAACATCAATTTGAAGGCCCAAAAATTACGTGTTTTTTATCCCCAAAAACCGACAGAAGTCTCCATTTAATAACTGATTACAAAACTGTCTTGGGGTCCCCCCTCCCCCACCCTCCGGCCCTATCATCGCTTGTGACTTCGGCACTTGCAGTTGATGCCTTGAGTATTCACACACTTTTGAAAGCGGCCCGTCACAGAATTAACCCTGTGCGCCCGAATTTCATCTCCCCGCCCCTGATAATATTGGCTGACTCCATTATCATATACTATTAATATTCAATTCAAGATTTATCAAGCAATTACTTAATAAAAAATAGGCCGATGAAATCGTCAGATGTGTACCCATACGCGCAGCTAGTAGAAAGCTGTATGACGGAGGGCCACCCCGGATGCCGACATTATGTACACCATACATGGTATGGGTACATACAGAAATGGATTGGAGGAGTTCCTAATTTGATGGATAAAGGGTTAATATCTCCGGATCAAATTATTAGATTTACATAAAAAAACTATACAGCACAGCACATCAGTAACCTGAATACATATATAAAGTAACCTGATAATCGGATTAATATATTTTTTGGAGTTATTGCATGCCGAATATATGGATTGTAGGGGTTCTCAATTTGAAGGATAAAGGATTAATATCACAGGATCAAATTATCAGATTTACACCAAAAGCTATACAGCTCGGCACATCAGTAACCTGAACACATGTATGAAGTAACATGACAATCGGACTGATATTTTTTGAGAAAACTATACAGCTCGGCACATCAGTAACCTAAACACAAATATAAAGTAACTTAACAATACAAGCAATGTTTTTCAAGTTATCGAATGCCAAAGGGGATTGGAGTAATTTTCAATTTGAAGGATAAAGGGTTAATATCTCAGGATCAAAATAACAGATTTGCACCAAAAACTATACAGCTCGGCACATCGGTAACCTGAACACAAATATAAAGTAACCTGACATTCCAAGCAATATTTTTCAAGTTATCGAATTCTAAAGGGATTGGAGGAATTTTCAATTTGAAGGATAAAAGGTTAATATCTCAGGATCAAATTATCAGATTTACACTAAAAACTATACAGCTCGGCACATCAGTAACCTGAACACAAATATAAAGTAACTGGACAATCCAAGTAATATTTTTCAAGTTATCGAATGCCAAAGGGATTGGAGGAATTTTTAATTTGAAGGATAAAGGGTTAATATCTCAGGATCAAATTATCAGATTTTCACCAAAAACTATACAGCTCGGAACATCAGTAACCTGAAGATATATATACAGTAACATGACAATTGGATTGATATTTTTTGAGTTATCTCGTGCCAAAGGGATTGGGAGAATTCGTAATTTGAAGGATAAAGAGTTAATATCTCAGGATCAAATTATCAGATTTACACCAAAAACTATACAGCTCGGCACATCAGTAACCGGAACACAAATATAAAGTAACTTGACAATCCAAGCAATATTTTTCAAGTTATCGAACGCCAAAGAAATGGTTACGGACGCCAGGCGGACAGACGAAGGATGGACGAACGACGGAGATCCACCCCGGATGATGGCATAATGTGTACCATACATAGTAAAAAAGAGTTAAAATAAATAATATAGAATTTATCTCATTCTTTGACCTCTATAGCTTGTGATGCTTTTGCTGACGTTGTACATAATTTCAAGTTTTTTAATTTGAAACAAATGAGCGAATGAACATACAGATAATGAACTTGTTCGTGTGGAAGAAGTTAACACAATTGACGTGTGATCAATATGACGTAACATAGTGACTCGCTTGTGGACAGCCAGACGACATCTGTCACGACTGCATACGCCAACCGCGGGGAGCATTGAGGAGCCACGTGTATGGCACGTGTAAATATTAATTTAACGTTCCCATAGAACAAATGTGACATCTTAGAATTGTTTGGTATTGTTAGAATAGACGCTTAATTTGCTTCAAATAACACGACTTCTACCATCATTATTTGAGAGATGTTCGTCAGTATGGTTATGTCTCGATTTGCCGGTGTAAAAGGAATGGAAGTCCGTAGGAACGTTAGTCCCTCTGGACTATTATTCCGCGGAATTATAGACCTAGGTCTAACATTTCTAGGAATAGTAGTCCGGCGGACTACTATTCCTAGAAATGTTAGACCTAAGTCTATAATTCCGCGGAATAATAGTCCAGAGGGACTAATTTTCCAACGGACTTCCATTCCTGTTACACCGGCTGCCCGACTTTTAAAAATTCTCGATCTACCTGCAAGCTGATTAAATATTTTCTCGTCTTGCCCGAAGCTCGTAGAAAGTGTAACTATAGTTTGTTTTAAATGAGTGAACAGTGCAATACTATCAACAATTACTATTTATTAATGCTATTAATTGACATTAACCCACTCTGAAGTCAAAACACAGGCGGACTGTTCATATGCTCCATGGGGAAAATTCCCGGTAGCCTCCTATTCAGTGCACACTAAAAACTAAAGTGTTAAAACTGACACTTTCAAGGTGTTAAACCCATTCCAACTCTTAGGGTTTGATTTTAACACTCAGAGTGCAATGGTTTAAGCACTTAGACATTACAATCGTCAGACATCTAAAGCTTGAATGGATGGCACTTCCCATGTGTCTAGCATTGGTGGTTCTTCCAGAATCGTCCATAATTTGATTTGCGCTTGGTGGGCACATAATTAAAAGGACACAACGCAGATGACGCGGATCAGGCTCGAGAGTTCGAGCCTGATCCGCGTCATCTGCGTTGTTTCCTTTTAATTGTCGCGACATTACACTTGTCAAGTGGTTTTATTGTAACACCTGTCAAGTTCTGGGATGCCTACACTTGAACAAAGTGCTAGTTCAGCATATATACAGCACTTCAAGTGTAGTTTTTAACACTTTAGTTTTTAGCGTGTGCCCCTGCCCCCCCCCCCCCCCCCCCCCCCCCCAAATCGATGTATATGGATGATGTAGGTGCATGATGTTGGCACTTGAAATTTCGTGAAAATGACCAAAAGGCGAAATGGATCTGATTGCAGATATTGCCGGTATATCGAAATGTTATCTATGTGCACTGCCATTGGCATCCCCTCTGACCGCCTCTATCTGCCATTGGCAGTCCACATAGAGGACATTTCGATAAACAAGCAGTCATCAATCACCACGATATAGCTTTCGATGCTGATGTGGAGTTAAGCACCAATTTATTTATTTATTTATTGGTGTTTAAGGTCACATACTTATGCACACAATGGCTAATCATGACCGTGGCAGTTTTACGGGTGGTGGAAGCTGGAGTAGGCCTACCCGGAACAACCGAGCAACGACGAGCAGCTGCCAGCTCCCCAACATCGTAACTTCGCACTGCAGCACAGGCAGGGTTAGATTGGTTGAAGACATGCGCACAATCGACGTGCAGTACGCCTTAGTACACGGCGTCATCGTGCCCCCACGTGGACAAGCGGGGTTAAGTGCCTTGCCCAAGGACACAACGCGGGAGTCCGAAGCGATCGCTCAGAAGGTCACCCGTCCGAGGACTAAGCGAGCTCGACGCTGCTTAACTTCGGTTATCTGACGAAAACCGGTTACCGCAACGCCACCGCGACCCCAAGCACCAATAAATAAATAAATAAATAAATAAATAAATAAATAAATAAATAAATACCAGTAGCCTAGTCTGCCATTGATCACTCAGATGCAAGGAAAACGCGTTCTTTTAGTTTGTAAAATCAAAAGTTTCTCCCATTGGTCCGAACCGTCCTACCGATGGGTCCTTCTCCGGAACCTCCATTTTTACCGACTGAGCGATGGAGGTGGAACAAAAATGCCATTAAAATGTCCCCTGTGTGGACTGCCATTGATCACTGAGATGCAAGGAAGCAGCGTTCCTTCAATTCGAAAAATCAATATTTCCTCCGGGTGCGGGGCTCCCTTAATGCATTTCGGAGTATCTTTTCTTCGCGCAGTACGTCCCTGGCCGCCCCCCCCCCCCCCCCCCCACCACACACTCACACACTGTTAACACCTTCTGTTTCACCAATAAAAATCTGTGAATTGAGGAAATGAAATGCTGCATATATTTTCAAATTTTTTCCACCTCGAGCTGAACCATTAGAGATCAAGTGTGTCTTGGACATCGTCATTCCGTCCTGCCCCTCCCCCTCCCCACCCTCCAACCTAACAGTCGTTGTGTTGTCAACGTCCTGTCTGTGTGTTGTGACGTATATGAATATATTTATTACATGTAACTGGAAATACAATTGATCTCTCCACTTTACAGAGAATGTCGGGAAATAATGCCGGAACTGTGTTGGGTTGACACTGAGATTTGAAGATGAAACAGATTTGCATTCACCCCAACACAAAACATACCGAGGTATGGGGGGGAGGGCAGAACAGTACAATCTGTACATAGTGGTCGGATAATGCCCAGCAGGTCTATCAAATATCGAACCAAAATTTTAAAAATGTGTATTTTGTTGTTGACGTTTATTCGTCATCCTGGTGGATCGTGTTATGTGATGAGAAAACACACACGTAGTGCAATTTTACCCAGGTACACTGAACTCTTAAAAAGAGAAAAATATTATTGTTGCGGGGGTTGGGGGGCAAAATTCTTTTTCCAGGAACGTATGATGTGGTGAGTGGGTGGTCGGAGTGGCCAGAAATCAGTTTTTTTTCATTGCTCTAACTTTTTTCTTTCATTCGTTTAACCTTTTACCTAACACGAAAGACAAACAATACTTGCAAACTCATTTCTTTGAATAACTTTTTTTTTCATTTTTTGCATCAAAAACCTAGCTTAGGGCCCCTCATTGGAACGAGCTTAACAAGCTCGTTCCAATGAGGGGTCGTAAGCTATGTTTCTGAAACAGAAAATGAAGAAATAATGAAAATTGAATAGTGATTTTTGTGAATGGAGCCGGCCCTTTTTGGACGTTACGTTGGGTAAAGAGTTAATCATTTTACAGATATTTATAGGGCAGATAAATCCATAGAAATGTTAATTTTATGATTTTTATTGATTTGCGGCAATCATTCAATGAATTATTAGTCACGTTTTTCAACCAGTTTGATGTTTTTTAGCTTTTTACTCAACAATGTTAACCACAACAGTGCTGTCGGCGTCTGATATATCTGCCAATAGAAAAGCTGGATGAAAACAGAAGAGATTTATTATCTTGACATACCAAAGATATATATATATATATATATCAGTACAATGTCAGACTGATTATTCTCAACTAACAAACCTAATTTGAGACATGGCCATGAACTGACATGAACACAGGTACTCAAAATTAATGAAAGTCGTTGGTAGTAAGTTATTTATATTTGTTCTTCAAACTGTTTCCAACAAAACAAAAATTAAAATGTATAGACCTCTGATAAACAAAAAAACTAAAAAAGTCTAAATCTTCCTGAAATATAGAGCAGAATATTTGAGTTAATGATGAGGTATTGATAGATACATATGACTTGCTAATCCGAATTTTTTCGAATGTACAAAGATTTGTTCCACTTCGGTTGACATTGGTGTCATTAATTACACCAACGACAACAGAATAAGAACAGATTATTGAACATCTGAAGGAGTTCGGATTAATGACCTGCCAACAAAATACAATAAGACAAGATAAGATATTTATTGTCTCAACATCAACAAAGATGAATGACAGAAAACAAAAAGGTGTAACAAAATACGATTAAACAGAGAAACGAAAAAACAAAACGCACATCATATGAAATGAAAAATAACAAGAGCACATATTAAACAATGTGATACTTCTAGGATATAAAGGCCCAACTAACAAATAGAGCGGGTCAGGCAATGGGTCGTTGTACTAACAGTTTCCTCCAGTCAAACGCCGCATTGATAAATCTGATCACATCCGGGAAGACTGATTAGCATATTTTTGTAACTAGAGATTATTTTGAATAATTCAACTTCTGGTGCTGAAAATCATTTCACCAGCATAAGACTTTTGAAAACTGCGGTGCATGCCTAATAATAGGACTGTAGATATCCATCAAAGGGGGGGGGGGGGGGGGGTGCAGAAATTGTCGAAAAAACTATTGAAAATGGAAAAAAAATTGAGGAAAGGGTGGGCGGGTGGGTGGTCTAACATGTCGAAATTTTAAGCAGCATATTCTTTCCATAATGCAACTAGAGATTCCTGAAATGATTGGGTTACATTACTAGTTGCATTTTGGGAAAATACTTTTCTTGGAATTTTTATTTTTAATAGCCTTAACCCATACTAATGGCAGAAAATCGATATTTCAAATTTTTCCATAATGGAGCTATATTTCTAACCAATGCAAATTTTATCATTTGCTATTAAAAATCTGTCGTTCAAATGATATTAAGTTTTTAATTTTTGACTCAAAAACATAGCTTATGACCCATAATTGGAACGAGCTCAACGAGCTCGTTCCAATTATGACTCAAAAGCTATGAACCTGCTCGTCCTTTGCGATCAGCTACTTCGTGCAATCTTGTTCAGAATGCAGGACAGCTGGTCAGAGCTGGCGATCGGGCCTTCTGCATTACGGCACCACATTTGTGGAATGCATTACCTGACCACATGAAAAAAACACAGTCACTCGAGTCATTTAGAGACACTTAAAACACACCTGTATAAATTGGCTTATTGCTGACCAGCTTGTTTTATATAAAATGCACCTTTAGTTTTGTGTGAAGTCTGTGAGCACTTATGTGGATACTCGGCTCTAAACCATATTATTATTATTATTATTATTATTATTATTATTATTATTATTATTATTATTATTATGTTTTGAAGGCAAAAATGAAAAAAAGAAGAATTATTCCAAGAACTATTTTTACGGTGTTTTTTTTGGTTTTAGGCAACGGGATAAACAATTTATAACACTCACAACTGTACACCCAATGATATTTTCTTTTTAATACCCAAGCCACACTTGCACTTACAGATAGTGTTTATGCAACAGTTGAAAGTCTTTTATTTGAAAATTTTGTGAAATAAAACAAAATTTAAATAAAACTTAAAAAAAAACAGATAAATAAATTAAATAATAATAACAGTAAATTAAGTCAGAATGTGTTAATTTTTTATTGGGGTTTAACGACACTTTCGACACCACGTTCAGCTCGTGTCCACACAAGCAGGGTTAACATTGGTTAAAGACAAGTGCTCCATGGACATACAGTACGACTTTGTACACAACCTTAGCATGCCCCCACGTGGTCAATCGGGACTGAGTGTCCTGCCAAAAGACACAACGTAGTTACTGGTGGGGATCGAAGCGTGGAACTTTCGGGTTGAAGTTCAATGCCGCAACGGCCACCGCCCTCCCAATGTGTTGAATTTATACACCTAGAACTTAATTAAGCCCCCTCCCTCCCACCCCCCCCCCACCCCCTGAAATGTTTCATGACAGTGGCGTTGCTGTTACTGATTATTATGTTTTAATGATTGCTATGTCTTGCAGTATAGTTCAGCTCGTGAAACATAATGTTTCTGGTTGATAGTGTACCGCAAACACATCCCCTCGTCCACGTGAAGCATGCTACCCACGAATGTCACAAAAAACACCATCATCCACATGCAATATCTGGGTAAAAAACAAGAAGATTCGACACGTTGTTATCAGTAAATGTTGACATGGCAAGCAGGACTGTCAGAGGCACTAAGATGGCAACTCTTAGGCATGCATGCAACAGGCATGTCATTCAAAGCTATTGGAAGGCAACTAGGCTATAGTCATTCTGTCATCAGCAGACTTGTCAGAAAAAATCAACAAACCAACGATGTTAAGGACCGGCCGAGGCCTGGACAACCCCGAAAGACCTTTCATCGGGAAGATCGTAGTCTGGCACGCCTCGTTAGACGTGAACCCTTTGCGTCAAGTGGGGGTTTGAAACGTCTTTGGCTCCCCAACAGGCGTCTGTGCAACAGAACTGTCAGCAACCGTCTCAAAGCACTGGGTATGAGGTCCAGAAATGGTCACCAAGCGTCAGAGGACCGGCCGATCAGCATCAAAGACGACGTTTGGAGTGGTGTATGGCACGACAACATTGGAATCTCAGAACATGGAGGACAGTCCATTAGTCAGACGAGAGTAGGTTCCTGTTTCACGTCACAGATGATCGCATGAGAGTGTGGAAGCATAAAAATACAGCTTACTTGCCCAGGAACATCAGACCTACTATTCCTTATGGCGGAGGATCAGTGATGATCTGGGGATGCCTCTCTCGTGATTGTGAACTTGAGATGGTGACTGTACCTGGGAATCTCAATGGTCATCAGTACATCCGGGACATTCTCAATCCAGTTGTCTTGCCTCATTTTGACAACCACCCTTGGCTACTCGCCCTGTATTCATGGACGACAATGCAAGGCCACCTCGTTCCCCTGCTGTCAGAGCATTCCTTAAGAACAACTCTATTACAACACTACCTTGGCCTGCAGTGAGCATCGATTTGAATCCGTAAGAACACATCTGGGACTTTCTTGGACGTCGTGTGTGAGCAAAGGATCCGCATGTACTGCATTTGGCCGATTTGGAAGCTGCATTGCACGAAGAGTGGCAGCAGTTGCCTCTGGACCGTATCCGAAGGCTCATTGGTAGCATTAGGAGGATGGTTCAGGCTGTGACCCAGGCACGTGGTGGATACACTAGCTACTGACGTCAGACGCTGCTATTGTGTTCAGGAGGTCACAAGTTACATGTTTGGTTAGTAAGTACCGGTATTGTGTCATCATGGACAGTTCCAGCACCATTATTGCCGAGATAACATTTTTCCATCAGAATCATAAGTGACAGATATGTGTAGTTAGCTCTTATAAAATACTGTATATTTTCATCATTATATTGTCTTTCATTTGTCAATAGATCATTATTTTCGCAAACAATCACTTTTGGACATCTGAAAGATAGCATGAAAGTAATGACAGTTTCTATTAACACCACTGAGAAAAAACAGCGGTGCTTAATTACGTTTCAGGTGTATATGGTCGCGTGTGTACCATAAGGTTCTATCTTCCAGTGGAAGATAGAACCTCATGGTTCTCACACGACGATATGTTGACTTGATAGTATTACAGCCAGTTTTCATCACATCAAGAGAAAAATTATCATAAATTATTATAAAAATTAAACAGGCATCAGGCAAATCTTCTGAAGGTGTGAAATCAAGAAGGTTGACTGGACGCAACATGAACATTTCCAAATATTGTCTGAGTTGGAATGAATCCTCATTTTGACTTCATGTAGGAACTCATCCGGACGGACATTACGTCTTCCTACTGATACCGCGGGGATTCAGGTAAGCCAATAGAATGCTCCTATACAAAACAACAGTGTCACGGAAGAATGTAAAGAGATCGCCAAATGTGACATTCTTCTTTAAAAATATCAGCTTCAACCCCATATTGGTATAAATATATAGAACACAGAGTACGGGGGACAGGAATCAATGACCCTTGTTAGCGTTTTCCTATATTTTATCTGAAAAACTCCTACTCGTTGATTCCTGTCCCCTTCACCCCCCTCGTTCCATCTTAGTATTGTATATTAGATAAATACCCACCTTCCAGTTTTCGTTATAATCATTTCAGTTCCTAGAGAATGGAATTTCTGCCACAGGTCTCGATTGTCTAGTATTATTTTGATGTTCTTGTCAGCGGTTTCCCCATGACTTCCTCCTCCAAGCATTCGTTTGGGGTCTGGTGGGGACAAATGAGGATACGCCCCAAACTGTTGACTTGCACTGACTGAGAAGAAAAGAAAAGAAAAAGAATGTTTTTTTTTTTGATTTTGTGAGGATTAAACTAGTTTAGTTTTAGGTTTCTGTAAGAACATCTATACCATCCAGTCACCATTGATTGATCGATTTTGGTTATAAAAGAGTAGTCGGTAAAATTTGTCTGTTAACCCTTTACCCAACGAATCGACCGCGTAATAAGCAAATTGAGCAGTTGAAAAAATTAAATTTTTCAAAATATTTCAACAAAACCATATCATGTGACCCCTCATTGGAACGAGCTCAATGAGCTCGTTCCAATGAGGGGTCACATGATATGGTTTTGTTGAAAGTTTTTGAAAAATTAAAAAAAAAATGATATTTAAAATAATAAATTTTGATATCGTTTGCGTTGGGTAAAGAGTTAATAACATGAATTGCAATAATTTCCAAAGTTATTATCTAGAGTGGAATACAGAAACAATAGTTCACTGCTCGGAGTGAGATTTTTGTCCGCCGAAGATTATTTCAAGAGTCGTTAAAGGCCCACGAGAGGATAAAATCGTAATCGAATCAGAGTTGTGAATTTTATTTTCTCCGTATCTGTTTTCCCAAAACAACTCTTTATAATTGTTTCAACTCAACCGATTCTTGACAATAAAATAATAGTCTGTCATCTCTGGGAGTGGAATACAATGCTAGGAGTGGATTACCATGTTCGGCGAGTGGAAGTGGGAATACGATTTGTTTTAGGGAAGAAAAATGAACGAAAATAAAATAAATAAATATTTACAGTGTGATCACAACAAAACGGTCCTGTTTCGCTATCAGGTCGCGAATTGAACGCGACACACTAACACAAGTGGGTTGAGAGTCCCTGAATGAACTACTGCGAACTCAAGTCAGCATCAAGAAAAAAAAAATGAAAATAACGTCTTTACTTCAATGTTCGTCGACGTGTATAAGATTTTCTAGAGCATTGTGGGAAAGAAAGCGAAGACAGAATCTCCATCGGATCGCAATTGGCCGCTTTTGTAATCATGGTACTCTACGGGTCAAATATGAAAGTTTTCATCAACAAACACTCCCTTCCCACAAAGCAACTGTGGATTTTGTCCAATATCATCATGGATATGGCTCAAGGACATTCAATCAATACATATTATCGCTAAAGTGAAATTGTCTGGGACGTTGTATCACGTAAAGTTGAGACGGCAGCTCGTTTGATCCGGCGATCTGACCTCCTCATCGAGACGTCATGTGATGACCCAGATCACCTCACTGCAGCTATAAAAGGTTCATTATATGAGTGATAGTTCAACATCGCATGTCAACGAACAATTCCCCCAACCTTTTTTGGTAAATAGGATTGAAGTAAAAAAGAAATATTTTTGCTTACACTTATTTTTGTAACAGGTGCACACTTCCGGGGAATCCACAGATGCGCATGGATAAGATAAAAGAGATCATGAATACGATAAAAAAAACCAAGACCGCCGTTCGAGCGCACCCATTTCAGCTCGGGGTAAAGTACTCTCTTCGACCGGAACTGCAAATTATGCGAATTCGAAAGCATCCGTAAATAGTCCGTCATACTATAGTGATACGGAATCGGATTCCACACTGTGGATTTTCCGCGGACCAGGAAAAGATTGTCAAACAGTAGTGATATATAGCGTTTAAATTACACAGTCATATAATAAAACAATATATCAATAGTTTTGTTTAATACATAGAGGATATCTACGCTATTTCAGTTTTAGTATTTTCGTGTGGACCTGGAAATATTGTTTTTCACTCGTGCAAGCGCTCGTGAAAAATAAAATTTTCATGTCCACACTCTTGAGATAATTCACAATATTCCCTAAAATAACGTAGATTTTCTTTTTATTAAATGGTATATAATAGCATAAACTGCCGGTACTACTGTAAAACCCGGTGTAAAAGGAATGGAAGTCCGTAGGAACGTTAGTCCCTCTGGACTATTATTCCGCGGAATAATAGTCCAGAGGGACTAATTTTCCTACGGACTTCCATTCCTGTTACACCGGCACTGAATCGCTTGTAACAGTATCGAAGACGAAGTCATTTGGGAAGCTACTGAGGGATATTCCTCGCTATCCATCAAGTCGATGGATATCGAGAAATATCTTTTGGATAATTTGCGATCATTAACAGGCTAGTATATAATAAAATTTAATTTAATAAAATTTAATTTTTTGTTATGATATCCGATTCACTTGTAAATGATTGGAAAGTTTTTCATAACTCAATAAAAATTTTTCCTATCGTATGAATGGATTTGCTTTGTCATACCCATTTATCAAACATTAAGCTCGTATCAATCGACGAGTCTATGCACAACCTTATATCTGGAAGGCTGGCCAAGTAAACATGTTCTTATCGCCATAAGAATGGGTCGAACGTATGTACTGTACTTTATACCATGGTTACCTATTCTACTATATATAGAAAGCTTATGACATAAATTTTAGCTTTTCACACCAACTGTGGTGAACACGCCAGCAATGGGAATTCAAGTGTTAAAATTTACACCTTCAGTGGAACTACATCCAAGCTGACTTTGGTGACCTCGACCCGAATGCAAACTTGTCTGAATTTACGGCCTCGCGAAGAGTGGAAGGAGACCGGCAATTATTTATTACGTTGTTAAATAAGTTTACCTCATAAGATACCAAAAAATTAACAAACATACGTTGTCTCATGTTAATAAAGCATCCATAACTCGAAATATTGTTATTAAAATGAAAAAGGCCCCATAATTTTACGCGTTTCGTTTTCAAATTCGTTTCAGCTTTCCAAGTGCCAGCGGAAGTACCGCCCACCGGTGCTCATGTGAACAAAAACAGATTCGCACGTGTGAATATTGATTTAATTAACATTTAAACTCTTATTAATCTGACGATCATGGTATAAATAAAATATACCCATAGTAGCTTGGTGTACCAAATGTTTACCTCTCGTGGTGAAGTGGTGTTAACCGCGCGCCAAGGCTCGCGGTTAACACCACTTCACCACTCGTGGTGGACATTTGGTACACCAAGCTACTATGGGTATATTCTACATGTAAAACACAATTACGATCATTGCCGTGCGTTAATGGTTACTTCCTACGTTATGTACAGCCATTTATCTTTTTGATTTTCCGTATACAGATTAGGAATGGTGGGTTTGTGGATCGACCTCTGCCCACTTAACTGCGTGGACGTCAATCGAACCTATGTGGGTTCACGCCCACCTAGTCTGGTGTGGGTTCACGCCCACCTAGTATGGTGGATTGGGTTTGATCCTAAGCTGAACTGATTTATACAGTACGTGGAGAGTTGATTGTAACTAAATCACCCGCGGAGTGGAGTTATCACCCAAGCTATAACTTTCAGATTTTGTACATATCGACAAAAAACACAAGCAATGTTTTGTGCTGTTTATGCTTTGCAACAAATTTTCAATTATTGTTTGGGTGGAATCTCCACTCTGCGAGTGATTTAGTGATAATACACTCTCCACGTACTGTAAGTACATCCTTCACTATCCTTCATAATATTATTTTATATGAATATATTCTTGTTCTATATGTACCTCTTATATCATATAAATAATCTAGAGTGATGAATAAAATATCAAATAAAAAATTATGGGTGTTTCCAACGGCGTCATTAAGCAATAATTACTGCAGTGGGTTGTTTGTATTCACATGGTTTGTTCACACTAAACGGTGTTGAAAATAATGAACCTATTGTCTGCATAAAAGTGGACATGGCCGCCATATTGTAAATAACGGCAACATTGACCACCTAAGGGTACACGATAATACCACGAAACATTCTATATCAAGTTATAGGGATTGAAATGTATTTTATTGCAAGCCTGTTCTATGAAATCCCCATCAACAGCAACACTAGACCGTATGGAAAATGAAAATCCGTTCCGCACACATGTGGCGAACGGAAATCGTTGAGCAGACGATTGATCGCCTGAAACTGAACCGATTGCGAAATAACTAAATAAGATGTCTGAAATTGAAGGATGTGGTGAGTTTAATGTGTACGAAAATAGTGAAGAAATAGATTCGATATATGAAGGGGATAATGAATATCCAGAAGAAGAAGAATATGAGTACACAAATTTGGTTGGCGATAAAATGTGTTCTTTTTGTTTATAGTTGTCAAATGTATTGCTGAGTGTTCTTCTGATAATTGTTTTTTTTATATACGTGAAGGCGTGTAATAAACACAGAACGGCCTCTCGTTTTATCCTTCCATTCGTGCCATATCGATTAATCCATTCATCGCGCGTGTCATTCTGTGTATATTTGTCCCTTTTTCTGAGTGTCAGTGGGAGAAGTTTCCGCATTGATTGACTTTACTCTATCTTGGGGTGGTGGAGGGGGAGGGGGAGGGGGTGCAGTTTGAGTGGCAACGTTTTTCGCTGACGTTCCAGCAATCCAATTGTATAGAGATCAGTAGAGATAGCTCATCCCAATACACGATGTTTCGATGTTTGATGATATTATCGTCACAGCGTAACAGCTTTCACATCATCAAATGTCACGGCGTTTACCTAGCAGAAAAACTAGTAACCCCCATAACTTCCATCCTATGCACTTGGTTTTATGTGTCCGATAGGGAGGCATCTTAAATTCGGGTTATCCGTCCGTCTGTTAGTCCGTCGGTCGGACTCTATTTGTCCCTCCGGAGCCATAACTCTACAATGCTTTGGCGGACTTCCATGAAACTTTACACATGGGTAAAGACCAATGGAAGGTCTGTTGCACAGCGACACCATGCTCAAGTGACAAAGGTGAAGGTCACGGGAATGTAAAAACGGAATTCTCTCACAGACTGTATTTGGCCGTCCGAAGCCATAATTCTATAATGCTTGGGTGGATTTCCACAAAACTTCACACAAAGGTAAAGACCAATGGAAGGTCTTTTGCACAGCAACGCCATGTTCGAGTGACAAAGGTCAAGGTCACAGGAATGGGAAAACTTAATTCTTCTGACAGAATCAGGTTTGTTCATCCTGAACAAATTTAAAACTTTCATTCCAGTATTATAGACCATTTGGCCATAGCTCGGGGGCATCTGTGGCAGGGCGGTCACCGTTTGTTTTAATTTTTTATCTTTTTTAACCAGCCTTTGGTGTGAGTATTCAACTTGCCGCGAAAAACTTGCACATTATAAATATATTCATTTTTCGTAGATATTAAAGAATAGTCTTTGAAAGCGTTCGGTAACTTCGAGGCGTCAGAAAATTGGATTTTTTTTGTTTATAGCAGCATCCGCCCTCAAGATGTTTCTACAGTACGTGGAGAGTGTATTATCACTAAATCACCAGCAGAGTGGAGATTCCACCCGAGCAATAATTGCAAATTTTTTGCAAAGCATAACAAGCACAAGCAAAGTTTCAGCCAATGGACCTCCGGGTTAAACCCGGAGGTCCATTGGCTGAAACATTGCTTGTGTTTTTGTCGATATGAACAAAATTTGAAAGTTATAGCCTGGGTGATAACTCCACTCCGCGGGTGATTTAGTTACAATCCTCTCTCCACGCACTGTATATGCGATCAGTGGGTTTTCCAGCAATCCAGTTGAAGGAGCATGGTACATTATTTTTCTCCTTCACCTCAGTTTCAACATTGATGTCTAATCAATAGGGGCAGATATTTGAAGTTATAAATAAATATCACTCTATTGACTTGTTACCTGAGAAAGCCATCGGGTCGTGAGAAGTATGAACTGGAAATCCGAACGAGAACGGTTGGGGCGCAGGCATCAATCCATGACTGAGAGGAAAACTTCGTGCCCCTCGTCCAAGTACGTCGTCCTCATGGTACATCCTCGCGTCTGTAACATAAACGAAACATGTAGAATAGACAAATGATTTCTAAATATAGAATAAACGAATAAAATAGTAAGTAGCATACATAATAGGGTGTTGTTGTGATCCCCCATCCCAGGGGCGTAGGGTTTCTTATTGAGGGGGGGTATAATTCGTTTAGGGATGCCAGGTCGATATATGCCACAGGCATATCCGAAGGCCGTAGGCTCCTCCGAACTCCCAACAATGGGAGGGCAATACCCACCCCCACCTCAGGACTATGGTATCCTCCTCCCATTGGTGGGGGTTCAGACGGGAGTTCCCGAGAAAATTTTGAAAATTCAATACCCTCAAAGTGAATCTGAGACCCTCTGGTGCTTTAAGTTTCCCATCTTGAGTGGGGAGGGGCATTGTAATTTTTAAGGGGGATACCCCCTAGGCCTCCTGGTTACGCCACTGCCCAATTCCCCCATCCTAAAATAAGGTTTCGATTTCGAGGGATGGGTGGGGTATGCGGGTGGTTAATGTAATACCTGATTCATGTATTGGCTGTATAGCATGACCAGTTAGGCGTACGGTACGTGCCAATCAAATAATAAGTTTGGAAACCCATGCGTCATGACTACTACTTGTATTATCTACAAATAAATTTTCAGAAATTCTGAGTTCCGGCCTATCACTCAGAATAACTAATATTCCAATTACCTCATCAAGACATACCTTCGAAGAAAGCATGCCTTGGTGACGTAGCTGAAGCATTTTATTATACGCTAAACGATAGATTATCGAAGAAATTAGGGAAAGACAGAAATCGTATCCCCTACTGAGAAAATATAGAAATGTTCACTTTCACGGTATCAATCAAAATGGCGGCTTTCAACGCATCATTTCAAGGTGAATATGAGCCAAATTATCACAGGAAATGAACAATTTGTTCTAGAAACGCACAATGAAAGGAAAATCTAGTGTTTTTGAGTGGACACCGATCATTTCCGGCAATAATTCAACACGTATTCACCTTGAATTGATGCATGAAACCCGCTAGTCCAAACATGCCCTAAAAGTCCGTAATATGAGTTTTTGGTTTGGTACATCCTTTCAAACGACGTACCAAACCAAAAACGTATATTTCGGACTCTCGGGCCATGTTTGGACTAGAAACCCGCCAACTGAATCAGATCGCAAGACGCCATCTGTTCCGAGTATCGATCAAATCACTTCCGCGTATCAATGATTCAATGCGCTGTTTACTTTCATGCATCACTTCACGGTTGAAATGAGTGGAATTATCAGATTCTTATAAAAAGCATATAATAAAAAGAAAATCTAGTGTTTTTGAGTGGATACCGAAAATTATCTCACTTGTGACCGAGACAAATTGTTATTTTCGCTCGCACAAGCGCTCGCGAAACATAAACATTCGTATCGGTCACTCATGAGATATTTTTCGGTATCCACTCAAAAACACTAGATATCCTCTATTTATCTGTCTGGGAATGCGCCATCAAAATCTAGGCAAGCCATGGTTACACCCCTCCCCATCCTCCGTCTAATCGGCAATTTTCGCGACAACCCCGTTAAACGTAATGCTGTAATGAATGTTGTGTAGTTTTGTCATTCCATTTTCCCAGCTTCGACTCTTCATTTCCTTCTATTGCTAAACCTGTTGAACGATGTCGGGCTTAACTTCCGCTTATGTGATACGGTATGACATTAGGAGTGCAATTTAAAGGAGTAATTAATCTTTACGTTGAGAAATGTGGCGAAGTGAAAGATACAAGATTCAACATTTTTCTCCATCCGTATTGATAAATGAGGCGATTTGAAGGATATAAGATCAAACTTGATTCCCACTCTGTACGACGAAATGAGGCGAAGTGCGAGATATAAGACCAAACTTGATTCCGACTCTGTACGACGAAATGTGGCGAAGTGCGGGATATAAGATCAAACTTGATTCTCATTCTGTGCAACGAAATGTGGCGAAGTGCGGGATATAAGATCAAACTTGATTCTCATTCTGTACAACGAAATGTGGCGAAGTGCGGGATATAAGATTAAACTTGATTCTCATTCTGTACGACGAAATGCGGCGAATTGCGGGATATAAGACCAAACTTGATTCCCTCTCTGTACGACGAAATGTGGCGAAGTGCGAGATGTAAGAGCAAACTTGATTCCCACTCAGTACGACGAAATGTGGCGAAGTGCGAGATGTAAGATCAAACTTGATTCTCAGCCTCTACTAAGAAATGTGGTAAAGTGAGAGATATATGATGAAACTTGATTTCCTGTCTCTGCTAAGAGAAGAGGGGAAGTGAGAGATATAAGATCAAACTAGATTCTCATTCTGTACCGAGAAATGAGGGGAAGTGAGACCTAACATGATTCTTAGTATCTACTAAGAAATGAGGGGAAGTGAGATATACGATCAAACTTGATTCTCAATCTCTACTGAGAAACGAGGCGAAGTAAGAGTATAAATATTTATTTTTTATTATATATTTATTATTTTATTATTTTATTATTATTATACATCTAATGTTTCAGTCATAGAATCACCAGAACGGCTTGGAATAACACGAACTTCTGGTACTGTTGGTGAAGCCGGCACTGAATCGCTTGTAACAATATCGAAGGCGAAGTGATACGTTCCGTCATTTAGGAAGCTACTGAGGTATATTTCTCGTTATTCATCAAGTCGATGGATATCGAGATATATCTTTTAGATAATTTGTGATAATTCATATGCTGACATATAATAAAAGAGGAAACTTGATTCCCCTGCCTCTAGTGAGAAACGAGGCGAAGTGAGAGATATAAGAGTAAACTTGATTCTCAGTTTCTACGAAGAAATGTGGCGAAGTGAGAGATATCAGATGAAATTTGATTCTCGGTATCTACTAAGAAAAGAAGTGAAGTGAGAGATATCAGATGAAACTAGATTCTCATTCTGTACTGAGAAATAAGGCGAAGTGCGAGATATAAGATCAAACTTGATTCTCGGTATCTACTAAGGAATGGACGAAGTGAGATAAAAGATCAAACTTGATTCTCCTCCGTCTTTACCAAATAATGAGGCTAACGGAGATATCTCGGTATCTACTAAGGCATGAGTTCGAAGTGTGAAATATAAGATCAAACTTTTATTCTCAGTCTCTACTAAAAAGAAATGAGGCGAAGTGAGATATAAGATCAAACTTGATTCTCAGGCTCTACTAAAAAGAAATGAGGCGAAGTGAGATATTAGATCAAACTTGATTCTCAGGCTCTACTAAGAAATACGGCGAAGTGCGAGATATAAGATCAAACTTGATTCTCAGGCTCCACTAAGAAATAAGGTGAAGTGTAAGATATAAGAACAAACTTGATTTGCAGGCTCTACTAAGGAATAGACGAAGTGAGATATAAGATCAAACTTGATTCTCAGTCTCTACTAAGAAATGGACGAAGTGAGATATAAGATCAAATTTGATTCTCAGTCTCTTCTAAGGTATAAGGTGAAGTGCGAGATATAAGATCAAACTTGATTCTCAGGTTCCACTAAGAAATAAGGCGAGGAGCGAGATATAAGATCAAACTTGATTTTCAGGCTCTACTAAGAAATGGACGAAGTGAGATATAAGATGAAACTTGATTCTGAGGCTCCTCTAAGAAATAAGGTGAAGTGCGAGAGATAAGGTCAAACTAGATTCTCAGGCTCTAGTAAGGAATGAGGCGAAGTGCGAGATATAAGATCGACTAAGAGAGACTGAGTGATCAAAGAACCCCGGCACAAACGTATGTCTTACCACCTCGGTGTTCTCGAGGAAGTAAACTCGTCTCCGGAAGACATAAAAAAAACATGTGAATATAAGGTAATCGATATTGGTTTTTTCTAAGCTCTGGCGTCTCTTTGAGGGGGAGGGGGGTGGGTGGGGGGGGGGGGGGGTTATTAAGTTATCACAATGTCCGTCGCCCGTCGTCCGTCGTCCGCCCATTAACTTTTTGCATTCCGTCAATTAACTAAAATTCTACCAACCGGATCTTTACCAACTTTATCAAACTTCATATGTGGGTTAGGTATGATGAGTGAAAGAAGCGTATTTATTTTGACCATGATGTGCCAAAGGTCAAGGTCACAGTGACCTCCAATGTTAAACACACTTGAAATTGGTTTCCGCTCTATAACTAAAGTTCTGCAAGACTGATCTTTATATAAGTCAGTATGGAGGTTAGGTATGGTGTGAGGTAGAACCCTATTCATTTTGATGTTGATGTGCCATAGGACAAGGTCACTGTGACCTTCAACATTAAATGTACTTGAAACAGAATTTCCGCTGCATTCCGTCAACTTAGTAAAGTTCTACCCGCTGGATCTTTACCAAACTTCATATGTGGGTTAGGTACAATGAGTGGAAGAAGTCTATTTATTTTGACCATGATGTGTCAAAGGTCAAGGCCACAGTGACCGCCAATGTTAAATACACTTGAAGGACTTTCTGCTTCAAGGACTTCGAAAATCTGCAATTTGTCGGTCAAATTAACTCTTAAGTGAACGAAGCTAACTTTATAAATTTATTTTAAATTATCTTTTGAAAGCATCCTGGTGGCAATGGTAATGCTAATGCATTGCAGTTGGACCCTTTGTACTTTCAGGGGACGAAGTGATTTCTTTCACGTCACCACTACTGGTACACGGTTTCAAATAATGAAATCCTGAGCGAATTGTGGGCTGCACAGTATGTGAATTTGAATAGCAGTGACTCTGTTCAAACCAATGTCGTGAAGCACCGATATATCGACAGGACATTGCTGCTAAAAAAATTCACCCTGTTTTGAATTTGAAATCACTTGAATCCCTTCAAATTCATTGTAACCCGAAAATAAAATCACCCAATAGACTCCCACCCCACCCAGTCATCCAAGGGGCTCATCTTATTCTGAAGCAAAAAACAAATTTTTCGCCCACTGAACACCATCTTTGGGCCTCATGTGGCCTGGTGGTCCCCATTTGAGGTTTTGAACAAACTTAACTTATCTTATCCATCATGTACATTATACAAAATCTGAGAACAATATTGGTCCTGTAACTGGAATTCATTTAAACAAATGAATAGAAAAATCCATGGGATTCTATCTTAAATAAAAAAAACCTTTCTGTGCCCCTCCCCCCCCCCCCACATCCACCCCCCCCCAAAAAAAAAAAATAGAACGTAACACCTTGAACAAACATTCATGTAGGAGTTATAGTAATGCCTAATACCAGGTATCAAAATATTTTGCCTCGTGGATCTTGAAAAAACTCATAATATACCTTCCACTAAGTTAAAATTCGGCTCCCACGGAAAGCTCAACTATAAACCCCAGCACTGGATTCGAATGAACGTGAATCTGATCTATCAAACTATTGGGTCGGAAGAGAAGATTTAAAAAAAAATTTTCTCACATTGCACTAAGTTAATAGAGGATATGGAACGAGAGTTTTGGTCGCATGATATTTTGGAAACGACTCTAAGAATTTTTCGTTTGGCTCAGCAAAACGGGAAATTCGTAAATGAGTTTCTTTAATATCGAGCGACCAAATGACGAATTTCATATTCCGTTTTTCATATGGCCCCAAAGTTACCAAAAAACAGATTTAGGATAGAAAGGGTGAAAAAATGGAATTTCACCTTGAACGTCATGCGTCATAAATCAGTATAACATATAAGAAGTACAAGATCAGTTGGTAAGTAATTTAACAAATCAGAAAGTATTCTTTTGAAATTGACCAATCAAATCAACTGAAGGTGTTATGAAGCACTAATTAATATTTATTGAATTTATGAAACGGTAATAAGCCGAGAAAACGGAGAAGTTATATGATAAAAATAAACAGGAATCCACTTCAACACAGACACTTTATTTGAACAAATTTGAATCTGAATACCCTTTAGATGCTGTAAAACAAATATCAAAGGATTATTTATTCATTTATTATTTGGTGTTTAACGTCACATATTTCTGCACAATGGCTAACCAGGACCACGACAGTTTTACGGGTGGAGGAAGCCGGAGTACCCGGAGAGAACCACTGAGCAACGGCGAGCAACTGCCAGCTCCCCAACAAATTAACTCCACACAAGCAGGGTTAGCATTGGTTGAAGACAAGTGCACCATCGACGTGCAGTACGCCTTAGTACACGACGCCACCGTGCCCCCACGTGGGCAATGGGGTGAAGTGTCTTGCCCAAGGACACAACGCGGTTGCCGCAGATGGGATTCGAACCGAAGACCTCTCGGCTTGCAGCCTGCCCCTCTTCCTACTGAGCAACTACGCCCCCATTTCAAAGGATTATGGATGGTGGATCTGAAAAAAAGATATTATGCATATAGCACTGCGTGAAAATTTGGGTTCCCACAAGTAGCCCAGCTTTGAATACAGGACTTGATTGATTAACCCTTTACTCAACGTAACGGCCAAAACCGGCCAGCGCTATTATCAAAAATCGCCAATTAAGTTTCATTATTTTTTTCATTTTTTGTCTCAAAAACACAGGTTATGACCCCTCGTTGGAACGAGCGCATCGCGCTCGTTCCAATGAGGGGTCATAACCTATGTTTTTGAGAGAGCAAATGAAAAAAATTAGTTATTCAAGAATGTTTTTTCAAGTCTCGTCTGCTTTTCATGTTAGGTGAAGGATTAAAACAAACTTGAATCTAACTCAGCCCCCCCCCCCAACCCCACTAAAAAGGAAAGAAAAGGTTTTGACAGGTGTACTGGTGAGGTGAAAGGAGTAGATATTTTAAAAATTTTAAAATAATAATAAAACCAGGGACTTGATTTAAACAAACGTGAATCTGATTACCCTAATGATCATGTATACCAAATATCAAAAGATTCTGAATGGTGGTTCTGGAAAAGAAGAATGCTTCATTTTTGAAAACAACTCTTGGGGTTCTAACAGGAGTTATTCCCCTCATGATGCCCTATATGGGCGTGATAACTGTGTTTGCACAAACTTTAGTTGACATATGTTGTGGCATTCAAACCACATTTGGTTCAGTTGGTCCTGTTATGTTTTAGAAGTCGATAATGTGAAGTTCACGACGTATAGATGGACGGACATAAGGACGGACGATATACCGAATGATCAGTAAAACTCTTCTTGATCGACTTTCCCCCAGGTGAGCTAACTATGGACTGAAATGCACTGATAAATTTGGGTGGGAGGTCTTGGGACGGGGATGGAGGTTATTACTGAGTTGGAAAAACTCTGTTGAAGTCCTTTGACGTAAATTTGGGTGGGAGGTTTGGGGGCAGGAGAAGGAGGGGGATTGTTGGTTCAGAAAAATTCTGAAGAAGTCCTCTCACTTAACATCACAACATTTTTCTCAAACAACCTAATAGTAAAAGAGGAAGTATTGATTTGTCAGTACTTCTAGTTCTATCACACCTGCATGCACAGTGTATTTTACTACAGTCTTTTGTTCCTCAATAATTGTAAGCATGACATTTTTTCATAAAAACAAGGCCTTATTTTGTTGTCACTTCCTTCTCGAGGGACAAAGGTTTTGATCCCATACATGCACTATATTTATTTATTTATTGGGGTTTAAGGTCACATACTTATGCACAATGGCTAATCATGACCGCAACAGATTTACGGGTGGAGGAAGCCGGAGTACCCGGAGAGAACCACCGAGCAACGACGAGCAACTGTCAGCTCCTGAACATTCTAACTCTGTTCAAGCTCCGCTCAAGCAGGGTTACATCGGTTGAAGACATGTGCACCATCGACGTGCAGTACGCCTTAGTACACGGCGTCATCGTGCCCCCATGTAGGCAATCGGGATAAAGTGCCTTGCCCAAGGACACAACGCGGGTCGTTCCGGACGGGGATCGGGACCTCTAGCATAGAAGTCCAACAATCTACCACTGAGTCACCGCGCTCCCCACATGTGCACTGAACTTGTAGATGTGCCGAAGATTCCGTGTTTGCGGCTAAATCACCACATGTGGTGCAAAACAGTTGGAAACAATCGAAACTTAATAATATATGATAGTGGGATCATATTTCTCCTGAAAACAGGGTGGGGGGAATTCCTCTACACAGGTCTGAAAAAAAAAATTCCGCCTCGAGACTACCCACCACCCCCCTTTTTGGAAGGAAAAAATATTTTTTCCTTTTTTTATGTGGGAGACCCGCTCCCTTCAACCCAGTTCAATCCCCCTAAAATGAATCCTCAACGCAAAACTGTCCGGTTTTTAGTAATATTACTGATCGGTTTCTGCTATTCCACTTTTTGCAAAAACACAAAAAGGGAGATAATTCACAAAAAAGTGAAAAAGACTAGACCAGATTTTTAGTAAAACCAGATAAATACTTCATGTCTACAATAGTTTAATGGTACGTAATTGTTCCAAATTATATCATATAATGTTTTAGTATGGGTTTTTGAGCTGGCAAGCAGTGAGACAAGCTCAAGTATATTCACAACTTGTGGGATGTAGCTCCCTGAGACAGTGTTGTTAATGTGTTTTTTTGGCCACTTACAGTATTTTTTTAAAATTTATTTATTAGGGTTTAACGACACATTAACAGCCAAGGTCATATCGTGTCGGTGACAGTTTTACGGGTGGAGGAAGCCGGAGTACCCGGGGAGAACCACCGAGCAACGACGAGCAGCTGCCAGCTCCCCAATATCGTAACTCCGCACTGCAGCACAGGCAGGGTTGGATTGGCTGAAGACATGCGCACCATCGACGTGCAGTACATCTTAGTACACGGCGTCGTCGCGCCCCCATGTAGACATTCGAGGTGAAGTGCCTTGCCCAAGGACACAACACGGGAGTCCGAATCGATCGCTCAGACGGTCGCCCATCCAAGGACTAACCGGGCTCGACGTTGCTTAACTTCGGTGATCTGACGAGAACCGGTTACCGTAACGCTACCGCGCCCCTGCCACTTACAGAACGTGGATAGTGTATTATCACTAAATCACCCACAGAGTGGAGAATCCACCCAAGCAATAATTGCAAATGTGTTCCAAAGCATAACAATCACAAGCAAAGTTCCAGCCAATGGACCTCCGGTTGCTTGTGTTTTTTGTCCATATGTACAGAATTTGAAAGGAATACTTTGGGTGATAATTCCACTCCACGAGTGATTTAGTTACAATACACTTTCCACGTACTGTATGCAATATACAATAAAACCTAGCAATATTAAGTCATCCTTAGAACACTTGGAGTTACCATTAGAATCGAGCTTAGATTCAATGAGATCTTGGAGATGAGTTGAGATGGGTTGATGGGGTAGAAAAAGGCAATGCCTGTTGGACATGCATCTACACATCTACACTGTATTGCTTTTGATGCTATTTTTCTAACCCACCAGCGCCAGCCAGCACAGTGGTTTTGCAGAAATATTGACAAACGTGATCATATACCCTGTAATAATTAAACCATTTTTCTGTTCATGCATTTTCAGGCAAAATGATTGGCTAAAGTATTTCTTTTTTTTTTGTCAATTAATCAATCAATATATTTATTTAACATTAAACATTACACAATGTTTGTAGTCGTACATGTAATTTACAATATACTGTCACATTGGATTTAGACTATTTCAGCAAGGGATAATCTATGCTATGGACTATTTTTTGTTTGAGTATTTTCTCTTTTGGGGGGTTGGGGTGGGACTGTGAACCTTTCACTATAAGGATGAGACACCAGCATTGCCCAGCGTAGCCCATTTACACTATGTTTGGCCTTTGTTTTTTTTTTTTTGTTTTTTTTTTGGGGGGGGGGGGGGGGGGTCATAACTCAAGAAATAGACAGAAACGAACGATCATACCTTATTTGAACCCTAAGTTTTTTGGCCTTTATTTTTGGGGGTTCATAACTCAAGAAATAGACAGAAACGAACGATCATTCCTTATTTGAACCCTAACCAAATATTAAATTCATCGGGAATTATGGGATATATTTTGTATTGATCCAAAAGAACTGTTGATAATACAATGCGTAGACAACAGAGAAGTGTAATGTTGAACTGTGGTGTATTGAACAAATATCAGAAGATTAAAACCCCACAGCAAAATATGATCCTATTTTCAGGTTTTCACAAGTGTCTTTCCGCATTATTTGTTTGTTCTTATTATTGTTTTTTATTACATAAATAATTTATTCGACTGAACATTTGATTTGTTTTTACTTTATTCAACACTGGTTTAAACCTGATGAAAACAGATTAAGGGTGTGGTATATTGACCACCAACTGTTTGATGGTCACCATCTCACAGAATGTGAGTTACAGCAGCTGGTTATCAGTCATGCTACTATGTCACATGTGTATCTATTTATTTATTTGTTGGAGTTTAACTACACTTTTGACAGTCAGGGTTACCTCTGTAGGACAGTTGTACGGGTGGAGGAAGCCGAAGTACCCGGAGAGAACTACCGAACAACGGCGGGCAACTGTAAGACACCCCTACGTACTATTTTTTGATGCTTTTTTTCTAACCATCCAGCGCAAACCAACACAATGGTTTTATGGAGGAATTGACAAACTTGATCATATACTCTAACTTGAACCCAGGGACGTGGCGACAGGGGAAGTGTGGGGGGTGTCTCACACCCCCCCCCCCTCCCCAATCCTGGCCAAAATTTCTTATGGTTGGAAATTCGGAGGGCAAGTCATGAGTAGTTGGAAATCCCATCTATCTGGATTTTAGAGCGTCTTTGGTGTTGCTGATGTCTTTACTTCCTAAAAGTCCAACTCGGTTTCAAATCTGCAAAAATTCCAACTTTTACTATTTACAACTACAACGTATGCAATGTCGAGCTTCGAAAGTATGCATTGTGTCAGATGGTACGTGATTTTTATAATACGTTACTTATCGTAATAAGAAAAAAATCCTCGAAATGTACTTCAAGAAAATCACATCATGTAAAATCGTTATCCTGAGTTAATTCCATCATTCACAGTTACAATATGATGAAACATCGAAAATTGATCATTCTTGCATAAGATCTGATTTAATGTTAGGACAGTGTGAATTGTTCAAAGTTCTCAGCTTGAGCATTTGTTTAGCACATGTTCAATTCCCAGAATAATAATAACCTGATAATTCTATCATAAATATGTTGGCATTTCACTTTCTAGAATTAATTTTATGACCTCTTTCATTGCTTCATTTTCAAATGCTTTCTCGGAAGAGAATTTCCAACTTGGGGAAGGGACCTGGAGGGAGCCCCCCCCCCCCCCCCCCCCCCCCCCGGTGCCTCCCCTAGTTGGAAATTCACTAATCTACACTCCCCTCCCCAATCGGAAACCTCTAGCCACGTCCCTGACTTGAACCGTAACCAAATTTCAAATTCATTGTGAATCATGGGTTAGATTTTGTATTGATCCAAAAGATAATACAATGCGCAGATATCAGAGAAGTGTCCTGCAGAACTGTGGTGTATTGAACAAGTATCAGAAGATTAAAACCCAACAGCAAAATATGATCCTATTTTCAGGTTTTCACAAGTGTCTTTCCTCAATATTTGTTTGTTCTTATTATTGTTTTTTATTACATAAATAATTTATTCGACTGAACATTTGATTTGTTTTTACTTTATTCAACACTGGTTTAAACCTGATGAAAACAGATTAAGGGTGTGGTATATTGACCACCAACTGTTTGATGGTCACCATCTCACAGAATGTGAGTTACAGCAGCTGGTTATCAGTCATGCTACTATGTCACATGTGTATCTATTTATTTATTTGTTGGAGTTTAACTACACTTTTGACAGTCAGGGTTACCTCTGTAGGACAGTTGTACGGGTGGAGGAAGCCGAAGTACCCGGAGAGAACCACCGAACAACGGCTGGGAACTGCCAGACACCCTAACGTACTAACACCACACAAGCAGGGTAAGCACTGGTTGAAGTACAGATGCACCATCGACGTGCAGTACGCTTTAGTACACAACGCCACCGTGCCCCCACTGGGCAATCGGGAGTAAATGCCTTGCTCAAGGACACAGCGCAGTTACCCCTGGCGGGGATCGAACTGTGGACCTCTCAATTCCGTAACCACTGAGCCACTATGCCACATATCGTCGCCTGAGTGCTAGAATGTTCTATGTCCCCTATGGGAGTACTCTGTTCCCTATGGGAGTACTCTGTCCCCTATGGGAGTACTCTGTCCCATATGGGAGTACTCTGTCCCCTATGGGAGTAGGAGTACTCTGTCCCCTATGGGAGTACTCTGTCCCCTATGGGAGTTCTCTGTCCCCTATGGGAGTACTCTGTCCCCTGTGGGAGTACTCTGTCCCATATGGGAGTACTCTGTCTGTCCCCTATGGGAGTACTCTGTCTGTCCCCTATGGGAGTACTCTGACTGTCCCCTATGGGAGTACTCTGCCCCTATGGGAGTACTCTATCCCCTGTGGGACATAGAACATTCTCGCACTCAGGCGACGATGTGTACTACCCTTAACACCATTAAATCACCTAAGAGTGTATCTCGATAGATTAAAACAGATAAAAATGTATAAATTTGGTGAGAGGAACCCCCCCCCCCCCCCCACCGAACCCCATGCTGAAAGTTGAAAATTGTGACGTGCGCTTTTTGCCAATTTTGCCAGTTAACGAGCGTATAGGCCACTGGAAAGGCATGAAAGAGAACATCTGCGATCTGTGGAGAGTCAAACTCATCCTGATGTATGGTTGAGAGCATAAAAATTTATTTTTGAGGGTCTTTTCTTGAGAAAAAAGTGATAAACAACAAAATTTCGACGTTTTAAAAGAAAAAGAAGATATTAACCCCTTATCTAACGAATCGATCACATCCATCAGTGTAATAAAGAAATTCAGCAGTTAAAAAAATTATTTTGCAACAAATTTCTACAAACCTTTATCGTGTGACCTCTCATTAGAACGAGCTCGTCGAGCTCGTTCCAGTGAGGGGTCACATGATATGTTTTTGTTGAATGTTTTTGAAAAATTTGAAAATAATAATTGACCGTCTGTTTGGGTAAAGGTTTAATAAAGTTCTTTGTGGAAGTCCTTCGTGATTAATTAACATTTCAGCGCTGATGCCTTAAATTATATCCTTCCATACAATACTTTCTATGGCTTATAGGGAGAACACATACTGTATTTATAGAAAGGTTTCGTGAATATGTGACCCGACAGCTTTGTTGAGTTATTGGATTAAATGATCGCATATTCTAAAAATCGATTTCATATTCATTGTGCTCCCTGTTAATCCACTGCCTATAATTTTCTCAGAATTGCATCCATACAATCTCGAAAAGGGTAAGGTTAGTGTTTCATACAAATACATTCAAACATGTACGTTTGCAAATAAAATTATGGGCCCGGCATTAAGGGTGTATAAATCCAGGTCAGGGAGGGGTGGGGAGGGGTTTTGATTATTGTAGTCCCCATTATCAATGTTCATTACCATCTTTTCTCTCTCTTTACATAACTGATATTGATTTATTATTTATTCATTGGTGTTTAAGGTCACATACTTATGCAATATGTCTAATTGAGACCGTTACGCAACTGATTGAAATTGGAATTACTCACAACCAGGAGCTATTACTTTAAAACTTTTACAATTGTATTTTCGAGAATTGTATTTTTTACCTATTAATATAACTGACTGAAATTGATCATTAGCATTTTAAAAGATATGGCAATTTGCCAACAGGCAAATTGCCACATCTTTGAAAATGCTACTGGTTCATTTCACCCCATTTAAAGTGATAACTTGAAAATACATTTCTAAAAAATAGAACTGCAAAAGTTTTATAGTATTGGCTACAGTTCTTATATTCTTATTAAATTAATTTACTTCAAATAAAATTGTCGACGAGGACGTTAGAAAGACTAAGGCTTGGCGCTAGAGATAGAGTCAAATCAGTTATCATATATAAAACAAATTCATAAATTCATTCAGTCGAGAAGTTCATTAAAACAATGGAATCTCTGACATGCTCATAGCCAGGTATCCATATTAGGAGTGGTGGGGGGGGGGGGGGGATGTGGCAATTGATTGGGGGCGTACAAGGCATTTTTATGTCGTAGGCATATCACGAAGATCGAAGTGTTGAGTTGGGTAAAGGTATCAAGGTGGCGTCCTTCTCGCGATGGTGGGTCGGGGTATATTTTTCAAAAATACTCAGGGAGAGGCACATGGTTGGGCCTCTCCTGTAGATACTTTGTAAATTGTGTTCCAAATGGCGCCATTCTAGGGCTCGAAAGACCGTCAATGCCCCAATGCGGATAGTAGAATTCATGATTTTTAGGGAGCATGTGGGGATTGGGGGGGGGGGGCTCCTCAGAACCCCCCCCCCTCTCGTGGCTACGTAATGGATCACCCATCCTCAGGGCTCATTCACATTTAATGGTACAACATTCACTTGATGAGGTCTAGACAAGAATATTCTAAAAAATTTAGAGGTTAAAATTTAGACGCCAGTATAATGTTCCCCACAAATATGTTGCATACCAAATATTAAGCAATTTGGTTAATGATCTGTGAGAAAAAGATTTCTGAAAAAATTTCCTAGATATCACCGAATTAAAATTCGGGTTCTAATAGTGAGCCCAACTATAAAGCCAGGAAGAACGAAAGTCATGAACAAATTTTAATTTTCTACCCTTATGCTGTATTTGGTATAGCCTAATTATCTTGTGCATTAGTGGTAGAGGAGGTGAGAGCATCCCGAGAGAACCACCAACGAATGGCGAGTAACTATTGGACCTCCCAACCTACTAACCCGACCCAAGCATGGTAAGGATCGGGTGAAGGCAGGTGTGTCGTCATCGTGCCATACGCCTAGGTACTCTATGAAGACGTACTTAGGAAAATAATTAGTGTTTGCATTCTGAGCTTTGCAAGGTTTAAGAATGTACGGAGAAATTCATAATATAAATGTGGAGTGTCCGTCCGCGTCCACACATCCACGTACTGCTATAAATTCAAGCTTTCATTATCTCCTATACATTTTCCGTCGCATGGGCGGGGTTACACATGCCGAGACGGGTCGATCCAAGCTCTCTGGTCACAGTCTAATTTTATAAGAAATTTGACTCTGTTATGACTTGGGACAAGTCTAGCCCTGACGAGTCAATATGTTTGTTTACCCTGATCATGTGACCCCTCGTTGGAACGAGCTCGAAGAGCTCGTTCCACCGAGGGGTCACATGATATGGTTTTTGTTTTGTAGAAATTTGCGCTCAGACGACCGTTAATGTAATTTGATGTGCCTTTGTTTACAATGATATAAGGTATTGTTTCGTACAACAGTTGTAAATATTCCAATCAATAAGCATTTAATCCCCTTTGAAAACGTCAAGATATTAACATAATTTGTGGAACTATCCGACGTGATCATAACACAATGGTTGTGGTGGGTCTTCATTTCTCATTATTACGTCATCAAAATATCCATCAAATCAAGTCTCCATTGAGTGACATTTCTAGCTTTGATTCACGGAAAATGAATCTCCTGAATTTTTTCAGATTCAGTCGTTCGAAATGTATCTGTTGATTGAAAAAGCGAACTGTAGGTTCGTTTCTCCAATCACCTGAAATACTCCGGACGAATGAATCTAAGCATAGGTGATGAGCTCTCCTCATAATTTACTCCCCTGCACTCACTTGAATCATATAATAATAATAATAATAATAATAATAATAATAATAATAATAATAATAATAATAATAATAATAATAATAATAATAATAATAACACTTTGGTCGGCCGCTGATTTGTCGCGGTACTCGGGTGAGAAGGCTTTAATTAGCCCTGTTCTCCTAAATGCGTATCCACACACCCTTTCTCTCCACCCAACACTCTGAGACGAACTGCTTGATGACATCCCGTACATTCTTTCCAATCTCTCCGATAAGCAAACTAACCTTCTCTTTTGTGTCACTTACTAACCATTTGTCCTTCATTCTCCCATCCCACTTCCCATTATAATCCCGGTGAATCTTATTCTGTTAGACTGGTATTTTGGACATTCTAATAGAACGTGTTCCAGGGTCTCTATCACACCAAAAGTACACATTTGGCACTCCTTTTCATTGATTTTCTAAGTTTTTTCCCTAAGCTCCAGCGACCGCTACCTCATCTTGAACAACAGTGACCCATCAAAGGTACGGTCATGGTACTCTCCAAAAACCTGGATTCTCCTTATCACGCAGGCCACCCAAAGACCTCTCTGCTTTGACCCGCTCTTACCAATTTATGTTACAATCCGCTATGACTCTTTTTCTGGCGATTTTTTGCACTTGTTTTTTTTTGTCCATTTCTAAGTCCAAGAATGCCATGGAATAGTTTTATATTAACTCTTTCACTAGGTCTTTCCACCCTGTCTTTGTTTGAATTCCAAATATTCGGGAACATTAATTTATACTATCGGCTGTCGAGGAGAATTACGAAATAGTTGAGATAGCAGAGTTTCAGTGGAGAATACATCTAGACGATTACATAAGCTAATAAAATTCTTGTCCAACTAAAACAAATATTCTTTATTTATTTGTCTATTGTGGTGTGGTGGCACTTTCAGCGACTAGGGTCATCATCGTGCCAGACAGTTTTAGTGGTGGAGGAAGCCGTAGTGCCCGGAGAGAATCATCGAGCAGCAGACTCTGTCAGACTCTCCAACCTACGAGCATGTTAGACTATCCACATGGACTTATGAAATACTTTACTACAGACAGACAGACATACAGATGGAGATCTATGATACCCGATTCGGGTTGTTGATAGCGCAACATTGTGAACTTGTAATTCGGTCCGCGATAATTAAACAAGAGCTTGGGAAACCCAATTTTCACGTGTATCTGTCCACAATAAATATCCAAGAATTCTAAGTTATTGAACTATTATAGCGAACGAGTACTAATCAAACTCCACCACGAAGACATGCCTTTGCCGAAGGAATGCCTTGAGGGTGTAATTTGAATAGTTTTATCAGTCGCTATTTGCTCCATCACAGTCGGGACAAATCACATTTAAACACATTAACCCACCCACCCGTCACCCACCCACCCATGCCCCAACCACCCTATAAAATCGATCGTCGCCGTCACTCCCTGTATGTCTGTATTTCTTGTTCAATACATGGTTAAAAGTATATATATATGTACAAACAAATGTTTTAAAAAATAATAAAAACAGACGCCCACTGTACAGAACCAACCCGGACACGATACAATTAAAATGTATTATTAACACAAACAGAAGTCTACTGTACAGAACCAACCCAGACACGATACAATTAAAAAGTATTATTAATACAAACGGAATCCCACCGTATAGAACCAATCCAGACACGATAAAAATAAACGTTTTATTGATACAAACAGACGTTCATTGTACAGAACCAACCTAGACACGATACAAACAAATGTCACGGTACAAAAAAATGGTTTATTGATACAGAACAACATCCCATTGTACGGAGCCAACCCAGACACGACACAAATAAATGTTTTATTAATAAAAACAGAAGTTCACTGTACAGAACCAACCTGGATACGATACAAATAAATGTTTTATTAATGCAAACAGACGTTCACTGTAGAGAACCAACCTAGAAGGGATACAAACAATTGTCACGATACAAATAAATGGTTTATTGATACAAAACAGAATCCCACTGTACAGAACCAACCTAGGCACGACACAAATAAATGTTTTTTTTATAAATAAAAACAGAAGTTCATTGTGCAGAACCAACCTGGACACGATACAAATAAATGTTTTATTAATACAAACAGAAGTTCACTACACAGAACCAACCTAGACACGATACAACCAAATGTTTTATTAATGCAAACAGAAGTTCACGGTACAGAACCAATCTAGACACGATACAAATAAATGGTTCATTAATACAAAGAGAAGTCCACTGCACAGAACCAACCCAGACATGATGCAAATAAATGGTTTATTAATTCAAAAAGAAGTCAACTATACAGAACCAACCCAGACACGATACAAACAAATGTTTTATTAATGCAAACAGAAGTCCACTGTAGAGAACTAACCCAGACATGATACAAATAAATGTTTTATTAATACAAACAGAATACCTCACTGTACAGAGCCAACCCAAATATACGACACAAATAAATGGTTTATTAATACAAACAGAATCACATTGTACAGAACCAGCCAGACACGATACAAATAAATGTTTTATTAATACAAACAGATTCCCATTGTTCAGAGCAAACCCAAACAAAATACAGACAAATGTTTTATTAATACAAACAGAAGCTCACTGTACAGAACCAACCCAGACATGATACAAATAAATATTTTATTAATACAAACAGAAGTCCATATTACAGAACCAACACAGACATGATACAAATAAGTGTTTTATTAATACAAACAAAGCCCACTGTACAGAACTAACCCAGATACGATACAAATAAATGTTTTATTAGTACAAACATAAGTCCACTGTATAGAACCAACAAGGACAAGAGACAAACAAATGTTTTATTAATACAAACAGATTCCCACTGTACAGAGCAAACCCAAACAAAATACAGACAAATGTTTTATTAATACAAATAGAAGCTGACTGTACAAAACCAACACAGACACGATTCAAATAAATGGTTTATTAATACAAACAGAAGTCTACGGTACAGAATCAACTCAGACACGACACAAACAATATTTTATTGATGCAAACAGAAGCCCACTGTACAGGACCAAACCAGACACGATATAAATAAATGTTTTATTAATACCAACATAAGTCTACGGTACAGAAGCGACCCAGACACGATACAAATAATTGTTTTATTAATACAAAGCCCACTGTACAGAACCAACCCAGATACGATATAAATACATGGTTTTTTTTTGTACAAACAGAAGTCCTTTGTGCAGAACCAATGAGGACACTATACAAATAAATGTTTTATTAATACAAACAGAGCCCCACTCTACAGAACCAAACTAGACACGATGTAAACAAATGCTTTATTAATACAAACGGAATCCCACTGTACAGAACCAACGCAGACACGATAGAAATAAATGCTTTATTGACACAAAACATAATCCCACTGTACAGAACCATCCCAGACACGATACAAACAAATGCTTTATTAATACAAACATAATCCCACTGCGCAGAACCAACCCAGACACGATACAAATAACTGGTTTATTAATGCAAACATAATCCCACTGTACAGAACCAACCCTTTCATGATACAACAAATGTTTTGTTTATATAAAGAGACGCTCGCTGTACAGAACCAACCCAGACACGATATGTCCTGGATGTACAAAATCTTCGCAGCAAAATAAACAAGTATACCATTTTTTTTTAAATATTATTTTTCACTGTTTCTGTTGAAACAAATCTCGTGTATATAACTCCTCTAAGCAACAAGGTAGGTACAGGGTGGGGTTAGTGTGATGGTCTGTATAGGTTATCGTTTGTAGAGAAGTATTGTGGAAAATCGTGTGTACTGTCGACTTCAGCTTTGATTGACAGGGCATGACCTGAAGGGAGAACAAAGTCAAACGTGAGCGTGAAGGCTGGTCGCTGGGTGGAATTTGACATTGCCCTTAACGCCGACAGTAGTAATACTTTTAGAACTTGTAATATGACTGAGGATGTCGCTGAATGGGACAACTCTGCGACTACATTCAGCCCACCCCCAGACGAGAAGTAAGAGGTGGATCTGGGATGGGTGAGTATTTGGGTGTTAACGACTGAATCATAATTGGGGACGATTTATTTATTTTCCAATTGTGTGTTTAAGTGTGGTGCATAATGCATTAATGATGAAATTCGGAAACTGTTTAAAATGCCTCCGCCCTGTAAGAAAGACCGTTAAAATACGATGAAATGACTGACGACCTGTCGTTTGTCGGAGTTTGACAAAATTAGTGCCGACCAATCGTCTGTCGGAGCTTGACAAAATGAGTGCCGACTAGTCGTCTGTCGGCGCTTGACAAAATGAGTGCCGACTAGTTGTCTGTTGGCGCTTGACAAAATGAGTGCCGCCCAGTCGTGTGTCGGCGCTTGACAAAATGAGTGCTGAGCAGTTGTCTGTCGGAAATGTGACAATAAATTTCTGGATGACTATACTGTTACGTCTTAAAAGTTTACAGAATGCATTAATGTCCACGACCTTACAGCGCTACTCGCAGAAAATCGACATTCAATTTTTTTTCTTCTTCGTGTTTTGTCTCAAAAGCATACCTTATGATCCCTCACAGAGACGATCTCGTTCCAATGAGGGGTCATAAGCTATGCTTTGGGGCAAAAATTGAAAATTTTCACTCACACTGGAAGGTTTTTTTGGTATTGGTGCCAGTCCGTTACTGGTCTTTTTACCGAATTTCGCGAAAATTCCATCTCTTTTTATAATGAATAGACTCTTGTATTATTCAAAGTTAATCAACAAAAAAAAAAAAAAAAAAAAAAAACAACGAGGGGATGAAAGAGTATTCAATCTATAAGCTTAAAACTTCCTCCTTTCTTCACTCACTCCATGAGTATCGTCTTGTCGGTGCATCAGGTTAACGATATTTTTAAGGTTTAAATTTTAGCCCTTTCACTGCCACGCCCACTTTAACCATAAATGGAGCACCTCTATGTACGTCTGTATGCGAGGAAGTTTAATAAAATGTATGACATACTTGAAACTCTATCATCTGATTAATTGTTGGAAAGGGCTCTCTGAGTCCTTTCCAACAATTAAACAGATGGTAAATTTGATCTGCGCATACCAGAACGTACAGATAATCATCATAAAATTGGTGACAATAGTCTCTTTCGGCAGCGTAAGTGTTAATGAGACATAGAATATATATATTTCTAATCACTCCACTCTGCTGTTCTTGAAAAATGATTTAAAAAATCTGAACCTTTCATAGAGAAGAATGTATATATTAGTAGATTGTACAAAGATCATCATTTCAACCGAAACGTTTGTAAAATCTCCAAGCAATACAAGCCATGAAGGGAGAGCCTATTCTATCACAGACAGAGCTGATGTTAACGAAATATTTTTATGTTAAATCACTGGTTAATTATTTCCTTGAATACAGTACATGGAGAGAGTATTATCAATAAATCACCCGTGGAGTGATGATTTCTCTCACACAATAAATGCTTGCAAAGCGTAATTAGCATAAGCAAAGTTTCAGCCAATGGACCTCCAGGTTAAACTTTGCTTGTGTTTCTGTACAGAATTTTAAAGTAGTAGATTGGGTGAAAACTCCACTCCATGAGTGATTTGGTGACAATGCACCCTCTGAGTACTCTATATTCCAAAACCATTCTATTACAAAACCTTTTTATCAAGAGTAGAATTCTAACAACCCCATTATTTCTATTAACAGCTAACGCGGTGGCGTTGTGGTAACCGTTTCTCGTCAGATCATCGAAGTTAAGCAACGTCGAGACCGGTTAGTCCTCGGATGGGTGACCATCTGAGCGATCGATTCGGACTCCCGCGTTGTGTCCTTGGGCAAGGCACTTAACCACGATTGTCCACATGGGGGCACGATGACGCCATGTACTAAGGCGTACTGCACGTCGATGGTGCACATGTCTTCAACCAATCTAACCCTGCCTGTGCTGCAGTGCGGAGTTACGATGTTGGGGAGCTGGCAGCTGCTCGTCGTTGCTCGATGGTTTTCTCCGGTACTCCGGCTTCCTCCACCCGTAAAACTGTCACGGTCATGATTAGCCATTTTGTGCATAAGTATGTGACCTTAAACACCAATAAATAAATAAATAACAGCTAAGAATGTTCTTAGTTTCGTTGGGGTGTGGTGAAGATGTAGGGAGAGGGTCTTTCCAAATAGATCTTATGACTGATTATTGGAAGGATCTGCACAAGTTCGTTGAAATGACGTTTTATTATCATTTTATCGGAGCTTATATTATATTCGGCAAACCCGTTATAATATGTAATTAATCTAATGATTGAAAAATAAATGTTGAACAAAGTATCTTGACACACTGATAAATGTCCGATTTTTTTTAAACTATATATCTTGTTTCCATCCCCTCATCTAGTAATGCATTGATTGCATACAACTAATGTTTCTCACACAAATCGTCAATAAAATATTGTCTTAATTCTTATTTTTATCATCGTTTATCAAGGGCGGCGGAACAATTTTCAAAGTGTGTGTTGGGGGTGGGGGGGGGGGGGGGGGTGGGGGCTTGATCGGGCGATGGATGGTCATCGTACGAAAATTTTGAATTCCAGAGTCCCAAAACCCCATTTCCATGCATCTGAGCGGATAATTTGAGATTTTTCTGGAGATGTATTTGAATCACACTTTGAGAGCCATTAAAACGTCGGTAAAGCATACAGGTGAGGTCTATTTATCAGCTTTGGTCGTAACGACCAAAGCTGATAAATAGACCTCACCTGTATGCTTTACCAGACGTTAACAGCAGTTATACTGTCTGTGGATTATCTTGTCTGGGGGTGGATTTGGTACTTGTATGTCTGTAAGATTACGATCTATTTCAGTTAAACGACTTTTTAACAGACTGTATACATTTTAGCGTTTGTTGCCACTTACTGCAAAAAATTATCCGAAATCCATCGAAACTGAACCAGTAGGAGAGAAACATAGCTGGAGAAATTATGGGGGAGGTTCTGCATCCGCCTCTTGTTTCACCAGTCATCGGTTGCGTTAAAATATGTGCATACAAAAAACATGGCCCGGAAAAAAAGTAGAGGGGCTGAAGCCCCCCCCCCCCCGGGTCCGCCGCCCCTGTTTATAATAAATATTTAGAAATAATAATAATTCGAAACGAAAACTTTTGAAGTTTCTACTGAGAAGCTCATCGAGCTTGTTTCAATGAATGAGCCTTTACCTCGGGTAACATTCATAACGTGACATCGCTACTCAAAATAATCTCCATACAAATGTTATTTTTTTCTAATTTGTTTTTGCCTCAAAAACATATCTCATGACCCTTCTAGCTCACCGCCCTCGTGCCAACAAGGAGTTATCAACTATATTTTGAGCCAAAAAGGAAAATTCTTGGTTATTCGGTAATCTGTTTTTGCAAATATCGTCCTTATTTATTTATTTATTTATTTATTTATTTATTTATTTATTTTCGACAGCTAGGGTCATCTCGTGTCGGGCAGTTTTACGGGTGCAGAAATCCGGAGTACCCGGAGAGAACCACCGAGCAACGGCAAGCAACTGTCAGACTCCCCAAAGTACTAACTCCACACAAGCAGGGTTAGCATTGGGTGAAAACAATTGCACCATCGACGTGCAGTGCACCTTAATACACAATGACACCGTACCCCCACGTGGACAGTTGGGATAAAGTGTCATGCCCAAGGACACAACACGGTTGCCGCAGGTGGGATTCGAACAGAGGACCTCTCGGCTTGTAGACTGTATCTCTATCTACTGAGCAACCGTGCTTCCCTTAAGTATTCTTATATAACGGGTTAGTGTTTTTATTTTTTTCGAAAAACACGACAACAACCAGGTGGAGGATCAGAATTTTTTTATGAAAAACGCAGATATCAAGAAAAGGTAGCAATTTGAGACAAATCCAATAATTCTTCTGCAAAGATCACCATTCACACCCTTTATCCAACGTTACGGCCAAAACCCACCAGCGCTATTCACATAAATCACCATCCAATTTTCATTATTTTTTCACTTTTTGTCACCAAAACATAGCTTATGACCCGTCATTGGAACGAGGTCGTTCATCTGGTTCCAACGGGGTCTCATAACCTATGTTTTCGACGCCAAAAATTAAGTATTCAAGAATTTTGTTTGCAAGTGTCGTCCACGGTTCCATCCCCGCCAGGGATAACTGCGTTGTGTCCTTGGGCAAAGAACTTAATTTCGATTACCCACGAGGGGGTAGTAGGGTGGGTGGCTTTGCGTACTGTACGTCGATGGTGCACCTGTCTTTAACCAATGCTAACCCCTGAGTTAGTATGTTGGGGTGCCTGGCAGTTGTTCACCGTTGTTCGGTGGTTCTCTCCGGGCACTCCGGCTTCCTCCATCCGTAAAACTGCCCGACACGAGATGATCCTGACTGTCGAAAGTGTCGTTAAACCACAATAAATAAATAAATAAATAAATAAATAAATAAATAAATAAATAAATAAATAAATAAATAAATAAAATGGGTTTTATTGCTATTGAAACAGAACTCAAAACATGTAATGAACCTTTAACCCTTTGCCCGACGTAACGGCCAAAACCGGCCAGCGCTATTCACAAAAATCCCCAATTTATTTTTATCATTTTTCGTTTTTTGCCTCAAAAACATAGGTTATGACCCCTCGTTGGAACGAGCTCGTCGAGCTCGTTCCAATGAGGGCCATAACCTATGTTTTTGGACAAAAAAATTTAAAAAAATGGTTATTCAAGAATTTTTTTTGTGAGTGTCGTCAGCTTTTCATGTTAGGTAAGGGTTAAATTTTCAACCAAAATCGAAGCACTACAGTGACGGGTGCTTGAGGACATTTTTTTCGGATCCGGATTATCGACTGTACCCAGCTCCGCATACAGATTTATAGATCCGATCCGGATTCGGAAAAAAGTCGAAATGATATTTTTTATACGCGACACTGCTTGGTTATTTTTTTTTATAATCTTGGCGAGTGACAAACAAAATAGATTAGGTTTACATTTCGAAAATTCTTTTCTTTTTCAGACGTCGCAAGTAATCTTAGCTTGCTTTGATTTCGAACCAATAACATGAGAACAACGAACATACGTACATACGTTGTTTGTTGTTTATTTGTGTGTGGTTGTCTTGTGGAAAGACGTGTGTGAGATGGCAGTGAGAGATGGTAATGTGTGTTGGGGTGGTTGTATGGGTGTTTTGAATGACGTGTGTGAGATGGCAGTGAGAGATGGTAATGTGTGTTGGGTGGTTGTATGGGTTTTTTGAATGGCGTGTGTGAGGTGGCAGCGAGAGATGGTAATGTGTGTTGGGGTGGTTGTATGGGTGTTTTGAATGACGTGTGTGAGATGGCAGTGAGAGATGGTAATGTGTGTTGGGGTGGTTGTATGGGTGTTTTGAATGGCGTGTGTGAGATGGCAGCGAGAGGTGGTAATGTGTGTTGGGGTGGTTGTATGGGTGTTTTGAATAACGTGTGTGAGATGGCAGCGAGAGATGGTAATGTGTGTTGGGGTGGTTGTATGGGTGTTTTGAATGGCGTGTGTGAGATGGCAGCGAGAGATGGTAATGTGTGTTGGGGTGGTTGTATGGGTGTTTTGAATGGCGTGTGTGAGATGGCAGCGAGAGATGGTAATGTGTGTTGGGGTGGCTGTATGGGTGTTTTGAATGGCGTGTGTGAGATGGCAGCGAGAGATGGTAATGTGTGTTGGGGTGGTTGTATGGGTGTTTTGAATAACGTGTGTGAGATGGCAGTGAGAGATGGTAATGTGTGTTGGGGTGGTTGTATGGGTGTTTTGAATGGCGTGTGTGAGATGGCAGCGAGAGATGGTAATGTGTGTTGGGGTGGTTGTATGGGTGTTTTGAATGACGTGTGTGAGATGGCAGTGAGAGATGGTAATGTGTGTTGGGGTGGTTGTATGGGTGTTTTGAATGGCGTGTGTGAGATGGCAGCGAGAGATGGTAATGTGTGTTGGGGTGGTTGTATGGGTGTTTTGAATAACGTGTGTGAGATGGCAGCGAGAGATGGTAATGTGTGTTGGGGTGGTTGTATGGGTGTTTTGAATAACGTGTGTGAGATGGCAGCGAGAGATGGTAATGTGTGTTGGGGTGGTTGTATGGGTGTTTTGAATAACGTGTGTGAGATGGCAGCGAGAGATGGTAATGTGTGTTGGGGTGGTTGTATGGGTGTTTTTGAATAACGTGTGTGAGATGGCAGCGAGAGATGGTAATGTGTGTTGGGGTGGTTGTATGGGTGTTTTGAATGGCGTGTGTGAGATGGCAGTGAGAGATGGTAATGTGTGTTGGGTGGTTGTATGGGTGTTTTGAATGACGTGTGTGTGAGGTGGCAGTGAGAGGTGGTAATGTGTGTTGGGGTGGTTGTATTGGTGTTTTGAATGGCGAGTGCGAGATGGCAGTGAGAGATGGTAATGTGTGTTGGGTGGTTGTATGGGTGTTTTGGATGACGTGTATGAGATGGCAGAGATAGATGGTAATGTGTGTTGGGGTTGTTGTATGTGTGTTTTGAATGGCGTGTGGTAGAAGTTGGCTGTGTACCTCACACGAATTTGATAGACCAGATTCCAAATAAAAATCTACACTATATATCATATGATATTTACTCAAAATGTGACACAAATCAACTACAAAAAACTACTGCTACTATCAATAAATTTAAAACCGATATCTACCATTACCAATCTAGCTGTGGGTGCTGCCAGAGCCGGATTGGCAGTATGGTTCTCTCTGAGAACCCCAAAATTGATGCAGCCTGTTGGTGCGTGAAATTTCGCGAAAATGACCAAAAAGGAGAAATGGATCTGATTGCATAGACTGCCAGTTTATCGAAATGTTGTCTACGTGAAGGACATTTAGATGTACCAGCAGTCAAGTCTGCCGTTGATCGCTCAGATGAAAGGAAACGGCGTCCTTTCAAATTCAAAAATCAAAATTTTCTCCGATTGGGCCGAACTATGGCAGGGGCGGCGGAACAGGTGGGGGCTGGGGGCTTCAGCCCCTCCACTATTTTTGCTGGGCCATGTTTTTTTTGTATGCATATATTTTAACACAACCAGTGACTGGTGAAACAAGGGGCGGATCCAGAGCTTCCCCATTTTTTCGCCAGCTATGTTTCTCTCGGACTGGTTCAGTTTCGATGGATTTCGGAGCATTTTTTTGTAGTAAGTGGCAACAAACGTTAACAGTCTGTTAAAAATCGGTTAACTGAAGTAGATCGTAATCTTACAGACATACAAGTACCAAATCCACCCCCAGACAAGATATCCACAGACAGTATAATTGCTGTAAACGTCTGGTAAAGCATACAGGTGTGGTCTATTTATCAGCGTTGGTCTTTACAACCAAAGCTGATAAATAGACATCACCTGTATGCTTTACCGACGTTTTTAACGGCTTTCAAAGTGTGAAATCTTTCAAATATATCTCCTGAAAAATCTCAAAATATCCACTTTGATGCATGGAAATGGGGGGTTTTAGGACCCTGGAATTTAAATTTTTCATACCGACGACCATCCATCGCCCGATCCAGCCCCCCCGCCCCCCCCCCCCCCCCCCCCCCCCCCCCCCCCCACACACACACACTTTGAAAATCGTTCCGCCGTCGCTGTATGGTCTTCCCGATTGCCCCCCCCCCCCACCCCACCCCCTCCCCAGTTTAACCATTTTTGCTGAATGATCGCGTTTAAGATGACACAAAAATGCAATCGAAATGAGAAATAACTTCTTTGTGGACTACAATTGATCGCGAAGAAACAAGGAAGACGCGTTCGTTCAGTTCAAAAAATTAAAAGTTTTCTCCGGGTCTGGGATTCTCGTGGTGCATTTCCCGGTAAATTTTCTTGGCTAAGTCCGCCTCTGAATGCTGCCTCTACCCTTGCAAAATTCTGCTACTATGAAAACGCTGGCTCCAAAATGAACACGTCAAACATGAAATCAAGAGATTGTGAGTTCGTGTTGTGTCTTGAGCGCGAGACTTAACCTAACTTGATGGAGCCCCGTGGTGCCACTTATTAAGACACGTTGTTGGTAAACATTAATCTGATGATACAATTGAAGGGAATCGATAATTAACTTTCCTGGTGACTGTTAGGAAAGCTGAAAATTTCGATAGTTACTTTCCGCTACTCTGTTGTTCCCCTTGGGTTATTCCTTCGTCGGTGAAAGTGTTCGACACACTGATCCTGGTGATGGTAAGTGGCGTAAAATGACTAATAAATGAACACATTATAACCAGTACTGTCGTTTAAAACTCGAAATAAATAAATAAATAAATAAATAATAAATAAATAAATAAATAAATAAATAAATAAATAAATAAATAAATAAATAAATAATCTACTCTCACCACTATATTAGCGAAACAGTTCGATAATTAATATCAGCAAACACTCAGCTTAATGACTTCAAGTTATGAAAGATACCAGTAGTCAGATACAGTACATGGAGAGTGTATTATCACTAAATCACCCGCAGAGTGGAGATTCCACCCAAGCAATAATTGCAAATTTGTTGCAAAGCCTAACCAGCACAAGCAAAGTTTCAGCCAATGGACCTCCGGGTTAAACCCGGAGGTCCATTGGCTGAAACATTGCTTGTGTTTTTTATCGATATGTACAAAATTTGAAAGTTATAGCTTGGGTGATAACTCCACTCCGCGGGTGATTTAGTTACAATCCACTCCACGTACTGTAGCATAAAGTGCAATTAGTGGTTCTTGTAACTGCTCATACTAATCCTCTTTATGAAATTCGTGTTAATAGCCAGTAATGAAAAAGTATTAATTCTTTAACGTATCAGTAATAAAATGAATATTTTTTTTAAAAAGCCAATATTTTGCGACATTGAAATTCATCTTTTTTCACTTTTAATTTGAACTACAATTTTAGAATCAGCTGCAGTAACTTAAGATTCGCCTTTTCCAAAAGTTTTTTTTTTAAATTAAAGGAATATTAATTATTATTATTATTATTATTACTATTATATTATTGTTATTATTATTAATAATTTTTTAATCTCATAGTATAATTAGTCCAATCTTTTCCTATCTACAGAATCTCAAATTCATTTGTCGGGACTTTTATAGCTACTCCGTGGCGACTCGGTGGCGACTTGGTGGCGACTTGGCGGGTTAAATGAAAATAAAAAAAAAAACATTCTCTTGAAGTTTATTCAAGGAAAAAGTTTCAAAAATGACTTTTTCTGAATTCGGATTTCACAAGTAAAACCGAAGTTGGATCTGAAGAAGATCTAAATAATGGAGAAATCGGCCCCGGATCCGGAAAAAATTTAGTGCCGTGCGCGTGGTTATGCAGATGAGCACTGTTAATTGAATAGTCAATTAACCGATGCAAATTATTCATTTAATAGGCGAATTCAATTAACGGGGATTTCGTCACGTACTTTTATCTTGGATATAAAGTAGGCATTATATCTTGTTTGACAGAGCTCACGGAGCTCTGTCAAACAAGATATAATAGATTAAATACGTATATGAATGTATCGAGTCCAGTTGGGTATAAATAAAATGAATTTTGTGCCTGTCAAATAAATTGTTTCATATATTACAATATTTTTTAATCAGTTAACAGGAATTTGCTTGAAAACCTAAATGAAATTAACAGATTATATTTGTACTGAAGATAAGGTAAAGATTTTGTGTTTGGAAGTTATATTCAGTTTAGAGGCTAATCCAATTAAGAGATTAAAAATTAAATGACACCCATGGTATCTCTGATGTTTATGAGTTTGAACAACGTTGATGAGACAAGGAGTTTCCTTCTCTATCCAAGAAAATAAAAGATCCGACGTACGACGGTACTTCAATACATGATTTAG
>CM062294.1:560870791-560939431 GCA_031216915.1 Pictodentalium vernedei | reverse complement strand
ACATATTAAGACACGTTGTTGGTAAACATTAATCTGATGATACAAAGCTAATCAATAATTAACTTTCCTGGTGACTGGTAGGAAAGATGAGAATTTCGATAGTTACTTTCCGCTACTTTGTTGTTCCCCTTGGGTTATTCTTTCGTCGGTGAAAGTGTTCGACACACTGATCCTGGCGATGGTAAGTGGCGTAAAATGACTAATAAATGAACACATTATAACCAGTACTGTCGTTAAAACTCGAAATAAATAAATAAATAAATAAATAAATAAATAAATAAATAAATAAATAAATAAATAATCTACTCTCACCACTATATTAGCGAAACAGTTCGATAATTAATATCAGCAAACACTCAGCTTAATGACTTCAAGTTATGAAAGATACCAGTAGTCAGATACAGTACATGGAGAGTGTATTATCACTAAATCACCCCGCAGAGTGGAGATTCCACCCAAGCAATAATTGCAAATTTGTTGCAAAGCCTGACCAGCACAAGCAAAGTTTCAGCCAATGGACCTCCGGGTTAAACCCGGAGGTCCATTGGCTGAAACATTGCTTGTGTTTTTTGTCGATATGTACAAAATTTGAAAATTATAGCTTGGGTGATAACTCCACTCCGCAGGTGATTTAGTTACAATCCACTCTCCACGTACTGTAGCATAAAGTGCAATTAGTGGTTCTTGTAACTGTTCATACTAATCCTCTTAATGAAATTCGTGTTAATAGCCAGTAATGAAAAGTATTAATTGCTTAACGTATCAGTAATAAAAATGAATATTTTTTTTTTAAAAAGCCAATATTTTGCGACATTGAAATTCATCTTTTTTCACTTTTAATTTGAACTACAATTTTAGAATCAGCTGCAGTAACTTAAGATTCGCCTTTTCCAAAAGTTTTTTTTTTAAATTAAAGGAATATTAATTATTATTATTATTACTATTATATTATTGTTATTATTATTATTATTAATTTTTTAATCTCATAGTATAATCAGTCTAATCTTTTCCTATCTACGGTACCTCAAATTCATAGCTGCTCGGTGGCGACTCGGTGGCGACTTGGCGGGTTAAATGAAAAAAAAAACATTCTCTTGAGGTTTATTCAAGGAAAAAGTTTCAAAAATGACTTTTTCTGAATTCGGATTTCACAAGTAAATCCGAAGTTGGATCTGAAGAAGATCTAAATAATGGAGAAATCGGCTCCGGGTCCGGAAAAAATTTAGTGCCGTGCGCGTGGTTATGCAGATGAGCACTGTTAATTGAATAGTCAATTAACCGATGCAAATTATTCATTTAATAGGCGAATTCAATTAACGGGGATTTAGTCACATACTTTTATCTTGGATATAAAGTGGGCATTATATCTTGTTTGACAGAGGTCACGGAGCTCTGTCAAACAAGATATAATAGATTGAATACCTGTATGAATGTTTCGAGGACAGTTGGGTATAAATAAAATGAATTTGGTGCCTGTCAAATAAATTGTTTCATATATTACAATATTTTTTAATCAGTTAACTGGAATTTGCTTGAAAACCTAAATGAAATTAATAGATTATATTTCTACTGAAGATAAGGTAAAGATTTTGTGTTTGGAAGTTATATTCAGTTTAGAGGCTAATCCAATTAAGAGATTAAAAATTAAATGACAATCTGGTGTTTATGAGTTTAAACAACGTTGATGAGACAAGGAATTTCCTTCTCTATCCAAGAAAATAAAAGATCCGACACACGACGGCACTTCAATACATGATTCAGAATTATATATTGTTTATTTTTCACTTTTCTTCGAAATATAAATTTATTTTGAACATTAAAGTGAAATTTCCACACATTGTGGGAAATGAAATGAAATTTAATAAATACACGTCGAATTGTGGGAAAAGATTACTTCCGTGAACAGGGACAGTTTGAAGAATATTATTTTATTTTTTCGATCTCAAGGCGAGATATTTGAAGATTTCGATCACTCTGAAAATGCAGTTGTTTTTAAACAAATTTCATACAGTTAAAAGAAACAGCGCTCCCCTTACTGGCGAATAATTTAGAAAAAATACAGCTCTACTTCAATGGATTTCAAAGAGGGAAACAGTTGAAGTACATTTGTGGGATTGCAATAAAACAATATAACTTACAAGGATTACAAAAATACCCGATGTAATTCTGACCCCCCCCCCCCCGCCCACACCTCCTCCCCCCCCCCCACACACACAAACACCTCCTCCCACCAATATTATCGTATTTCTGATATTTAAAAAAGAAGATATTGCCATACTTATACAACAAGTCTAAAGTCATATTGTTGATGATTTTTAAAAAAAATTATACGATACTCAAATCTAAATGTTTTCCTCCGTGGTGCGGGACTGAACTTTTTCAAGGCTCTTTTTAAAAGCAAATTACAAAGAAAAAAATGCACACGTAACCCTTTGTCTTTCGGGGGATTTCAGAAACATTACTTCCATGTGTCCGGGAAGTGGGAAGAGCACGGGAGAATATATGTAAGTTGTCTCTGGCATTGGCCTTGTTGTTTGAAAAATGCCTAAGTCAAGTCTTTAGATATAAAAAAAGTTGACATAAATTGAAATATTGGTGTTTATTGCATCAACTATTTCTTTATTAAAAACCCTTTTACTGCCACGCCCACTTTAGCCATATATGGAGGACCTCTATGGACGCCTGTATGCAAGGAAGTTTAATAAAATTTTTGACACACTTGAAAGTCTATCACCTGATTAATTGTTGGAATGGGCTCCCTGAGCCCATTCCAACAATTAAACAGATGGTAGATTTGATCTGCGCATACCAGAACGTTCTGATAATAATCGTAAAATAGGTGACAATGGTCGTTTTCGGCAGCGTAAGTGTTAATGTAAACAACAGTCAGGACATCAATTGCTGGACAGGTCTGACAGAGAACATTTTAAGAAATATTTGTCAGGAAATAAAAAAAAAATAAAATAATGGAGACGTTTTTTTTATAGTTATTCTATTACTTGGCACAGTATCAACTGAAATGAACTGTCAGAAAACACAGAAGATAAATTTCTCTTTTATTTCGTTTTCATTCAATTATTTCAAGACATCTATTATTACATTAATTTTTTTAACCATTTATCTAACGCACAAGATATCAAAATTTTATTATTTTAATTGCTATTTTTAAAACAAAAATTAAAAAAATGTCAAGAAAAGAAAATCATGCGAGCGCTCGTTGGAACGAGCTCGTTCCAATGAGGGCGTCACACATGATTTGGTTTTGTTGATATTTTTATTTTTTTTAACTGCTTAATTTTCAAATTACCCTGGTAATTGCTGCCTATTAAACGTATTTGTTTGTTCTGTAACTTTCTTGATATAATCACAAAAATATGAATTCATCGCAATTCAAATGCCGCAATTCCCCTCTGAACCAAAATCGCCGATGTTTGAAAAATAAAAATAAAAATAAGCAATTGCACATCACCAGCAAAATGAAGCAATCAAGAAAGTAATTTTGCATTTTATTTAAGCGACTAATTTTTGAAAAAATTGTTATTTTGATGATGTATCATTTTTAGCATTTTAATGAAAATTTGAATGACCATTTTGTTTAATTTATTAGTTTTATAATATATTGATTCATTTATACTAGAAATATTAACATTTAAGTTGGTAATAAAATCACTCTTTTTTATTTTGTGGAATCGTTTTCAGTCTATATGTTAAAAAATCAAAGGATAATCAAAGATTCGCCTTCTTGCCAGAATTACGGACAGTTGGCACCCAAGACACCACTAGTAGAATTGCAGCCAGTATTAAAACATGACAAATTTCCTTACCTCTACAATAATGTTTCCACCTGGTTGCTTTTTAAGGCCGAAAATTTTCACTCGCCAGTTCGATAAAACGCACCTTTCGATAGCTTTTAGTGTTTTGATGAGAGAAGTAACGTGCGACGGGGTCAAATGATACACTTCGGTTTGTGAATCTACCACGCCCCTTTTTCCTTCTGATGTTTAATCTTGATTGGACAATGAAAATAATTATGCAAACCGCCCAACTGCAGAAATCAATGAAACCATTCGCGAGAAAAGACGTTCTGTTTAAAACAATTCAGCGTCTAGCAGTTCTCCTACAAATTAAACAAAGTCTCCATATTTTGATTGACGAGAGATTTGTTTTCAGTGAAAACGTGTTCAGCTTAACAAAGAATTATTTACGTATTATTAGTATATAAATATTGATAATTAAGAAATGTAAACCAAAAGAAGTTTGTCTATTAATTTTGTTTTTTTCCAAGTAACTGCCACAATAAAAGGTGTTTATTTGTTTTTGAAAGCGATAACACCTTGAATTACCTGGAACACACTTAACCCTCAGGGTATAATTCTAGTGTGAGGTATTCGGCCAATTTTGATATTCGAATATTTGTCGAACTTAACGAGTGAATATTCAAATAATATTCGAATAGTTGGAAACATTCAAAAAAAAAAATTGTATAAAATACGGCATATCTCTTGTTACGGAATACACATGTGTATACAGGGGGATGCCACCAAAAAATTGCAAGACGTGACGTGGGGGTGGGTGGGTCTCTTGAGTGCGCCAAAAATGTGCATTTCCAACTTGTGCAATTTTTTGACTTTTTTAAAAATATATCAATATATCAGCTAATATATACCATCATTTGTGTTTCAAACTTTAAAGATGATGTTGTACATCACACTCTTAACATAAATACAACATCAGGAGGCTTTATATGTGAGAATATTGGGCTCAAACTGGGAAAATGTTACACGTTAGTAGGGGGTGGGTGTCTTGTTCGAAATGTAGAAAATCTGCAGACAATATTTTGGGAACAATTCAAATGAAAATTTGTTCCCGTATATGTACACCTGCTCTGGCCAAGCCTGATAACGGACAGCTTGTCATTTGTAGATTGGGACCCACAGCAGCCCACAGAGGTTTAAATTGGTGGTACCAGTTTAACCCTTTACCTAACATGAAAAGCAGACGACACTTGCCAAAAAATGATTGAATAACTAATTTTTTTCATTTTATATCTCAAAAACATAGGTTATGACCCCCTCATTGGAACGAGCTCGTTAATTGGCGATTTTTGAGAATAGCGCTGGCTGGGTTTGACCGTTACGTTGGGTAAAGGGTTAAGAACATTATGGAAACCCCCTAAAGACAGCTGTGCCTACTAAGTCTATAAGTTTATTTTGGATTTTAATGGGAGAGTGGGGAGGGGGGGGGGGGTGGGGTGTCTGAGAACGGTAGTAGAAAATTTGCACGTAATGGGTGGGTGGGTGTAAAAAAGAACCGAATAAAAAATAGGACGTCACGTCTTGCAAATTTTTAGTCCCCCCCCCCCCCACCCTGGCGTATCTGTAATAAATAACGCCTGGCTTATAGACACTGAATATATATCATATCCATCAACGAATAATATCATAACAAACGAAAGGTTTAGTGTACGGCTCTCTCTCTCCCGAAGCGTTTACATGCTGTTGTTTAAAAAGTGAAATATCCACACAGTCTGCGGTTTTGGCCGATTTCGCCGATTTCGCTTCTCGGTAACTATTAAAGCTGTAGTTGAAAACGCCCTTTCCGAGGACACGCCTTTGACTGGAACAACAAGTTAGAAGTTAGCTTGTTTTGTAACCTCTTGGTGTTTGCTTTCATTGGTCCGCCACCTGGCTAGGGGATCATAATTAAGGTCTGAACCGTCCGCGTCCAAGTATAGGTCCAATGCCTCTTTGGCAGTAAAATTCACACCCTTTTTTACTACTGGAGGTGTATAGCAGTTAAACGATGTCGAACCATTCATTGGCATTCAACGCCCTTTAGTCTCAGTTCTTTGCGCCTTATTTATTCCTACTTTTTCAGGGGTGGAAGGTGGGGGGGGGGGGGGGGGGGGGGTCGTCAAAGTTTTTCCGAACACAAGGTTGGGATGGGTGGGCCAGCGACTCTGAAAACACGTTTTTTCCATGCTTGAATTTTTGTCCTATGAACTCTTATCTTTCAAATAAGTGATGAAAATTGATCAGGGAAGCTTGTGTAGTTTTTGCCACTACTTCATTTCCTCTTGGTTAACAAGGCCGGGGGGGGGGGGGGGGGAGGGTGATTAGTAGTACAGGATAGGGGCTAGCAGCATGGAAATGTGGACAGACGTTCACCGCTCCATAGCACTCCATCATTGGTTCACGATTTGAAAAAAAGTTAAAAGCAATTTAAACGAATTATCATTTATATAATCTAACATAAATGTAATCTAAACAGATCTGACAATTAAAGGACTCTTCACACCATGAATAGTAGACATCATACAGTGGCATAACGCTATTTCCCAATACAAATGACAACTTCCACAGACTCTCATTTTGTAATTATGAATTTCAGTCATATACATGGATGAGCAAAATCCAGGGTTGTTATTGATCATTCAAGCCTTAGGCTTAGTGGATAGCCTTCAAACGAATTCCCTTCAATTTGTGATATACTGTCAGGAAAGACTGAACCAACAAATATTCAGGATATTATATCTTATTGATAGAGGGTTTATTGACAGTAGAAACTCTCTATCTTATTCACAGAGATTTTGTCAACAGGGAAACTGATTCCCTGTTAACAAAGTTATACAATGGTATAAATATTTTGTCAAAAGGGAACAAGTGTAGTTAATATGAATTTCAGCCATTTACCCCTGGACCAAATTCTATAACACATGCTGAGGAAAATACTGGATGTCTGGAGAGAAACCTGGCAGATGAGATCTGAAAATTTTGCTAACACATATACAGTACGTGGAGAGTGTATTATCACTAAATCACCCACAGAATGGAGATTCCACCCGAGGAATAATTACAAATTTGTTGCAAAGCATAACCAGCCCCAGCAAAGTTTCAGCCAATGGACCTCCGGGTTAAACCCGGAGGTCCATTGGCTCAAACATTGCTTGTGTTGTTTGTCGATATGTACACAATTTGAAAGTTAAAGCCTGGGTGATACCTCCACTCCGCGGGTGATTTAGTTACAATCCACTCTCCACGTACTTTAAGACACCTGGTTGGGTTATCTTATAATAGAATAAAATTAACTTTATTTAAAATAAACTATAGCAATCTGCTGTAATAAAGAATAAAATTAAATTATAGAATAAAGTGTTGTTGTTTTCACCTGAGACAGAAAGGATACGCATGTGCCTTATGTTTCAGTGAGATCAAGCTGAATGCTACTGAAAAATACTTGGAAAGTGACTGTCATGTCGAGGCCCTGTAACAGATTTTGAGCAAATAGTTTTCAAGCCTCTGAGCTAAATGAACAGCCTCCAGTATATTGAAGGATAACACTGACATTCATTGAGTAAAAGATAATATTATATAAATGAAAGGGGCGTCACTCAACACTTCAGAGCCCCCACATTTCCATAATGCATCCTGACCAAATTTGGAGAGATATGGTGGACCTTTTTCAACTCACATGACCATCATGTCTTTCTCACGTTCTCACCTGACTTGTTAAGATGAAACAACTTTGTGGAATTATTGATAGTGTATGAAACACGTTCTTAGACTGAGAAGACAGAATGACTTCGTGTCAGATTCAGGGTGATTCATTGGCAATGTGTGTGACACAAAACAGACAGATATCCCCCATAAACCGTGCGCTGTTTTACCATGGCCGATATGAGTAGTGGTTCATTTACCTTTGATCATGCAGTAAGAGAGAATCCAACTATGTGGCCCATTTACTAGCGAGGGGAAAACATCAGTAACGTAGATGCCTTAAACTATCATTTTGTGTCACACATATTACCTGTGATTCCCCCCCCCCCCCGGGTAGTAGTAAATGGACCAGCACATGGTTGAAATTCTCTCTTACTATCTGACCCAAACTTATCAACCGCTCCATCAATTGAAGCCCTACTCATATCGGCCAAAGTGCACCAGCGTAGTGATTATGTGAGATGGATTTCCGGTCAGGGCTGGGAGGAGTTAAAATTTCCCCTAACACGTCAACGTGTTAAATATTTCTGCGTTAACGTGTTAAATGACGTTAAATGTTAAAATGAACAAAATTGTAGTATAACAGACCAATTCCGGTGTAACAGGAATGGAAGTCCGTAGGAAAATTAGTCCCTCTGGACTATTATTCCGCGGAATTATAGTCCTAGGTCTAACATTTCTAGGAATAGTAGTCCGCCGGACTACTATTCCTAGAAATGTTAGACCTAGGACTATAATTCCGCGGAATAATAGTCCAGAGGGACTTACGTTCCTACGGACTTCCATTCCTTTTACACCGGCCATTTTTGCTGATTTGATTTGAATATGATTGAACTTACGTACACTATTAACCCTTTTAACTCCAGTGGTATCTCCCATCCCAGTTCAATGGCAGCAATTAGAAAAGTCCATATTCATTATTTGGGTTAGACCAATCGGGGCTGCACGCTGAAAATACTGATTGGTCTACCTCAAACATTTACTGAACAGCCATCCTATAATATAATGACGTCATGACGTGTCATGTTCCTGGTCCGGGAAAAGGTCGCCCGCATTCAAAGGGTTAATATAGTTCTCGCGGGTTATCGTCAAGTTTAACATTCAGCGATGTTTTCATGTAAGAAGACAATCGTTGCGGCCGTATCCTTAGAATTGCGAAAATGATAGAAATTGACTCAACATGTACTTTCACTTTCACAATTGATGGCATAAATCATTATCACAGCAAATGGCGCAAAATGCGACGTCATCGGTATGCGCGACTCGGCTTAGGAAGACAAAAGATAATGACGCAATGCTACATACGGATGTTATTGCTAGTTTCTGCGCCGCTCATGTCGTCTTGCTCAGGTAATTGATATTGGGTGCGGCAATGTTGACTTCTGAGGCTATGATATAAGAAATTACGCACGACATGACTATAAAAGAGTCGACAATGCGGCACAGTTTCAATTTACTGAGTGAGACTAAAAATAGATGAGCTATACATATACATTTGATTAGTCACGATGAGTACAAACTCATTCCTGATGCACCCTAACAAACTTCAAAGTTAAACGTTAATAACTTAGTTAAAAGAATTATAACTTTGTTAAAATAATTTAACACGTTAACGTTTAAAACGTTAACTGCTCCCAGCCCTGGACACAAAACAAACAGATATCCCCCATAAACCGTGCGGCTGTTTTACCATGGCCGATATGAGTAGTGGTTCATTTACCTTTGACCATGCAGTAAGAGAGAATCCAACTATGTGGCCCATTTACTAGCGAGGGGAAAACATCAGTAACGTAGATGCCTTAAAATATCATTTTATGTCACACATATTACCTGTGATCCCCCCCCCCCTCCTCGGGTAGTAGCAAATGGACCAGCACATGGTTGAAATTCTCTCTTACTATCTGGCCCAAACTTATCAACCGCTCCATCAACTGAATCACTACTCATATCGGCCAAAGTGCACCAGCGTTGTGATTATGTGGGATGGATTTCCGGACTCCGGTACCAAAGAATTACCCCCCCCCCCCTCATCACATTGACTATTAACAGCTTCAGTACAACATTGAACTAAGCGCCTCTTATAATTCTGCACTTGATAAGTCTGAATAAATTGAGATTAGACTGATGAAACGAAAATCGAGTGTAGAAATGGATAGAAACAGAAAGAAATGAGCAGCAAATACATTGATGAAACCAGATAAAACATCAAAACTTTCAACATATTTCATAACTGTTCCTGCTACACCTGTCTTTATACTGTTTAAGTAGAATTCCAGTATGTGCTGTATACGCTCCTGATTACCCATACATGCACTGACCGGCAGTGAATGTGAGAAAGTTTGAATAAATTCATAAACTTGCCATGGAATGGGACCTAAGTCCAATTGCAATCTCTGCAGAATTCTGTTTTATCTCCATTAGCTGGTTGAGGGTAGATTAAATGTCGGAAATAGTTACTAGAACAATACAGACCATGTTCCAGCAAAAATACGGATGTAAAAGGAATGGAGGAAGTCCGTAGGAACGTTAGTCCCTCTGGACTATTATTCCGCGGAATTATAGTCCCAGGTCAAACATTTCTAGGAATAGTAGTCCGGCGGACTACTATTCCCAGAAATGTTAGACCTAGGACTATAATTCCGCGGAATAATAGTCCAGAGGGACTAATTTTCCTACGGACTTCCATTCCTGTTACACCGGCTCAAATTGCCATCCAAAGTAGTTTATGTGCGATTTACTCTATTTTTTAGGGGTGGGGGTGGAGTGGGTGGTTACCAATTTCAAAATAGAAATTTTTTTTTCCTTCAAAAAAAGGGGTTGGTTGGTGGGTGCCGGAAAAAACTTTTTACGCCGTGTGTCTGAAAATTTGTTCCCGACACCCCATCCCCTGACTCTTTAGTATTTGGTTGCTTATCCGCCGAGTCAGTTTTGTCTTGAAGATCATTGTCACAAGACTCGCCGGGAACGGATTCTGTATCCTGTGAATAAGACATTATCTCATCAAGTTTCAAACGGACACGCTTGTGTGCTTGCTTGAGAAATTCTTCGGTTAAAAAAGGAATATCCTTCATCCTTGGGTCCAGAACAGCTGCGACCTGAGTCGTCTCGCGAATGCCGTCGTCCACCAATCGCTGTTCCAGGAAGACTGAAAAAACGTTCTGGCTTCTTTTATAAAGGCGGGGTCTGTGTCAACTGACTTCATAACGTAGATCAGAAGGTTCATAACCATTGAATATATCGCAGTAATGGAGCATGATTTCTCAGCTCCCATCGCTGTAGATACTACATTCATTCAGTGTGTCCAATGTATTGCAAAGCGCCGATGCCTGAAGCCAAAACCACGGAGATGATACGAGCTCATGCATGTACTTCCATCTTCTTTCTGTCCATTAAAACCTTTGTGACGGGTAGTAAGACAACTCAGCATCTCATTTGTGCTTCCTCATCTTGTTGGACATTCTTGTTTTAGTTTGCTATAAGTCAGTTTACGCAATTTCCAAGTTGTGCCTGGTCGCTTCGTTCTTAAGGTGCTTTGTCTCAAGCGGGGAATGATGGAAACGAGTTACTATCTGTTTGGCAATTTTTAGATCTGTGGCTGCATCTTCCTGTGCGATTCCTTTCAATATGTTGCATTGTAGGACATGATCGAAAAAAACTTATCGTCGCCTTACTGCTAGAATGTTCTATGTCCCATATGGGAAATAATGTATATAGTCCCATGGTGTACAGAGTACTCCCATATGGGACATAGGACATTCTAGCAATCAGGCGATGTTAAGTCGAGGCGGAAGTCCATTTCTGATGTAGGTTTATTACACACGACTGCCACCTCACGTGACCTCAGGCAGCTATATTCCCCACCCATGTATTCTGTCACTAAGACGCTGTTTTAGGTTTTCTGCAGTACGTTAAACAGGAGAAGATTTTACTTCCAAACATTTAGATGACATCTCCCAGTTTTCTTCGATAAGGGATGCTGTTACACTCATATAGGAATTTTACGAACCAGAAGTCCAAATGTCTGTAGCAAGGGCACACATCTGATTTCCTGGCTTTGTGATTAAGTCGCGTATTGTTTTTTTTGCAAATCTGAAAAAACTTGTCACCATGCTTTGCTTCATGGTTTTTTTGATGATGAAATCACGTATGATGGATTACGTGCAGTCACAATGTTCGTTTTCGACTACCTTGAAGGGTTGGTAATGTTTGGTAATAAACAACTTTTTAAAGCATGTCGGATATGTTTTTCTGTTCCTCTGAGGTGCGTCCATTTGTTTGTGTAACAGTTTGAGAAGGAAGACGTATAAAGTTTGTCATGAGACTCTTTGTTAAAGAGACGTGGTGTAGGTGTAACCGTGTTTATTCTGAATGTGGTTCCACAGATTTGTAGTTGTGCCACGATACTTTAGAATATGTTCGGGGTAAGCTTTGCATGTTACGTCTTTCTTTTGTTTGTCTAGCCTGAAATGTACCATGATGTCTGAATCCTTATGTCCCGATGCCATCTTTAAACAAGTCATTCACTATATAAAGCGGAATAAAAACGATCGGGAAACAATCAGAATAATTGCAGACATCCACATTCACCGTATTAATGCTTTTTCGACAAGGCGACATGTATCTACATGGCATATATTGTCATGGGCGGACTTGGCCTAAAACGTTGCCGGGAAGCACACTAAGGGGCCCCGGGCCCCGGAACCGGACAAAATTATGATTTTTCGAACTGAAAGAAGGCCGCTTCATTGCATTTAACCCTTTACCCAACGTAACGGCCAAAACCGGTCAGCGCTATTCTCAAAATCGCCAATTAATTTTCTTTGTATTTTCATTTTTTTCTCAAAAACATAGGTTATGAACCCTCTTTGGAACGAGCTCGGCGAGCTCGTTCCAACGAGGGGTCATAACCTATGTTTTTGAGACAAAAAAAGAAAAAAAATAGTTATTCAAGAATTTTGTTTGCAAGTGTCGTCTGCTTTTCATGTTAGGTAAAGGGTTAAGCGATCAAAGGCAGTCAGTATTTTCGATGGCATTTTTGTATCATCATTTGGCAAAATGGTTGCACCAAAGTGGGCTCCGGACTCATGGGGTGTCGACCATAGTTCGACCCAATATATACAAATATTAACTTTTCGAAACCGAAAAAACGCTGTTTCCATGCATCTGCCCGATGAGGGGCAATCTAGACTGCTTTTATATCGGAATGCTCTCTGTGTGGACTGCCAGTGGCAGACTAGACAGCTGGAATCATGCCAGTGGCAGTCCACATAGAGAACATATCGATATACCAGCAGTCTATGTAATCAGACCCATTTTGCCTTTTGGTCATTTTTACGAAAATTCACGTACCAACAGGTGTTGGGCTGCCTCATTTGTCTGGTCCATCGGGAATTTTCCGTGTGGACCATACGCCCAGTCCCCCTCTCTATATTGAACATAATTCCAGGCCGTTCGATAGTTGACAGTAGGATAGTCAAGGACACTAAATGCAATGCAGTCTTCTGTCTAATGTTTTAACGTATCATTGTACACCACTCTGTACTCGATCTTTAACGCAGGAATTAATATTACAGGAGTGTACAGTTCCACTGATCGACATACTGCATATTGTAGACGGACAACTGCGTGGAGCCAACACCCCCATTTAATATTGATATTACAGGGGTGTACAGCTCCATTGATCGACATGTTGCATATTGTAGGCGGACAACTGCGTGGAGCCAACACCCCCATTTAATATTCATATTACAGGAGAGTACAGTTCCACTGATCGACATACTGCATGTTGTAGGCGGACAACTGCATGGGGCTAACCCCCCCCCCCCTTTTAATGTGTATGATTGAACACCGACTATTCGAATGGTCAAAAGCATATTCGAATATTCGACAGCATTTGCTATTCGAGCGAATATTCGAATATTCGGACCGAGCATTACCTAATTCCGACTTTCGTCACATTCTTTGCAACAGAACAGTTGCCCCCTAACTGCCGTCTTTGTGTTAACTCACAAGTTACACTCTAAACAAGACTTTCCAAGGAACATCAGCAAAGTCACATGATGTAGACTGCCAAAGTGTAGTAAAAATATGTAATAATCTCTAGTCCAGTAAGGGTTAAATCGCCCCCATACAGGCTTGATACGGCTATATATTTGTGGTCACTGGCGTGTCATTAAAAATGCGCCCACTGTGCAGCCTATATTCGGAACAGCACACGAGAATAGTTTAATTCAACATTTTCTAATCGAACGAAAGGGAGAACACGGGTGTATCGTAAAGCGATATACAATCGCTACATTTTTCACTTTTTATTCTGACAAAGTTCCTTCAGTTTAAATCCTGGTATTGACCAATTAATTTGTGGTGCTTTTTATATATTTCCAGAAGGCTTTTTGCCCATGGTAAAAATTCCGGCCCAGTACAGGTAGACATTTAACTCTACCTCCTTAGTTCACAAATTAGATAAATACCCCACGTGGAGAAAGGATTGCAATAAAAACGCTGCGGGTGCATTTTTATTGCGGTAATTATTAAAAGCCACTGAAGAAGAACAAACAGTTTTTCAGCTCATGGGCCCTTGAGTACAACACTGTTGTCCGTCAGCTGAAAATTTGCACGAGTTTCCACTCAGACACAGTTATCCTACTTGGTTTAGGGTCACCTCAGATTGCGATATCACAGAATGACTCTACAGCCTATATAGGACACTGGATACAGTGTGTAGGGCGAGGAGGGCCCATCAGGTTGAAAGGCCACGTAATGATTATACCACCTGTATAGGATGTTGTATACAGTGTCTATGGCGAGTAGTGTCCCCTCATGTTGGAAAACCTCGTAATGACTATATCGTCTATATAGGATACTGTATACAGTGTGTAGGGCTTGAAGGGGACACCTCTTGTTGGGAGACCTTGTAATGATTATATCATCTATATAGGATACTGTATACAGTGTGCAGGGTTTGTAGGGACACCTCTTGTTGGGAGACCTTGTAATGATTATATCATCTATATAGGATACTGTATACAGTGTGTAGGGCTTGTAGGGGGTACCTCATGTTGGGAGACCTCGTAATGACTATATCATCTATATAGGATACTGTATACAGTGTGCAGGGCTTGTAGGGGGCACCTCATGTTGGGAGACCTCGTAATGACTATATCATCTATATAGGATACTGTATACAGCGTGCAGGGCTTGTAGGGGGGCACTTCTTGTTGGGAGACCTCGTAATGACTATATCATCTATATAGGATACTGTATACAGTGTGTAGGGCTTGTAGGGGGTACCTCATGTTGGGAGACCTCGTAATGACTATATCATCTATATAGGATACTGTATACAGTGTGCAGGGCTTGTAGGGGGGCACTTCTTGTTGGGAGACCTCGTAATGACTATATCATCTATATAGGATACTGTATACAGTGTGTAGGGCTTGTAGGGGGGCACTTCTTGTTGGGAGACCTCGTAATGACTATATCATCTATATAGGATACTGTATACAGTGTGTAGGGCTTGTAGGGGGTACCTCATGTTGGGAGACCTCGTAATGACTATATCATCTATATAGGATACTGTATACAGTGTGCAGGGCTTGTAGGGGGGCACTTCTTGTTGGGAGACCTCGTAATGACTATATCATCTATATAGGATACTGTATACAGTGTGTAGGGCTTGTAGGGGGTACCTCATGTTGGGAGACCTCGTAATGACTATATCATCTATATAGGATACTGTATACAGTGTGCAGGGCTTGTAGGGGGGCACCTCATGTTGGGAGACCTCGTAATGACTATATCATCTATATAGGATACTGTATACAGTGTGTAGGGCTTGTAGGGGGTACCTCATGTTGGGAGACCCCGTAATGACTATATCATCTATATAGGATACTGTATACAGTGTGCAGGGCTTGTAGGGGGGCACTTCTTGTTGGGAGACCTCGTAATGACTATATCATCTATATAGGATACTGTATACAGTGTGTAGGGCTTGTAGGGGGTACCTCATGTTGGGAGACCTCGTAATGACTATATCATCTATATAGGATACTGTATACAGTGTGTAGGGCTTGTAGGGGGTACCTCATGTTGGGAGACCTCGTAATGACTATATCATCTATATAGGATACTGTATACAGTGTGCAGGGCTTGTAGGGGGGCACTTCTTGTTGGGAGACCTCGTAATGACTATATCATCTATATAGGATACTGTATACAGTGTGTAGGGCTTGTAGGGGGGCACTTCTTGTTGGGAGACCTCGTAATGACTATATCATCTATATAGGATACTGTATACAGTGTGTAGGTCGAATATGGGGCACCTCATGTTGGGAGGTCTATATAGACTACCGTATGCAATGTGTAAGGTGAATATAGGCACCTCGTGGTGAGAGGCCTCGTAATGATGACGCTACCACTTGTATAGACTATTGTATGTAATGTGTAGGACGGGTAGGAGCACCTCATATTGGGAGGCCTCGTAATGACTTTACCACCTGTATAGACTATTGTGTGTAATGTGTAGGACGGCTAGGAGCACCTCGTATTGGGAAGCCTCGTAATGACTTTACCACCCGTATAGACTATTGTGTGTAATGTGTAGGACGGCTAGGATCACCTCGTATTGGGAAGCCTCGTAATGACTTTACCACCTGTATAGACTATTGTGTGTAATGTGTAGGACGGGTAGGAGCACCTCGTATTGGGAAGCCTCGTAATGACTTTACCACCTGTATAGACTATTGTGTGTAATATGTAGGACGGGTAGGAGCACCTCGTATTGGGAAGCCTCGTAATGACTTTACCACCCGCCTGTATAGACCACTGTCTGTAATGTGTAGGACGGGTAGGAGCACCTCGTCGTATTGTGAAGCCTCGTAATGACTTTACCACCTGCATAGACTATTGTGTGTAATGTGTAGGACGGCTAGGAGCACCTCGTATTGGTAAGCCTTGTAATGAATTTACCACCCGTATAGACTATTCTGTGTAATGTGTAGGACGGCTAGGATCACCTCGTATTGGGAAGCCTCGTAATGACTTTACCACCTGTATAGACTATTGTCTGTAATGTGTAGGACGGGTAGGAGCACCTCGTATTGGGAGGCCTCGTAATGACTTTACCACCTGTATAGACTATTGTCTGTAATGTGTAGGATGGGTAGGAGCACCTCGTATTGGGAGGCCTCGTAATGACTTTACCACCTGTATAGACTATTGTCTGTAATGTGTAGGACGGGTAGGGGCACCTCGTATTGGGAGACCTCGTAATGACTTTACCACCTGTATAGCCTATTGTCTGTAATGTGTAGGACGGGTAGGAGCACCTCGTATTGGGAAGCCTCGTAATGACTTTACCACCTGTATAGACTATTGTGTGTAATGTGTAGGACGGGTAGGAACACCTCGTATTGGGAGGTCTCGTAATGACTTTACCACCTGTATAGACTATTGTCTGTAATATGTAGGACGGGTAGGAACACCTCGTATTGGGAGGTCTCGTAATGACTTTACCACCTGTATAGACTATTGTCTGTAATGTGTAGGACGGGTAGGGGCACCTCGTATTGGGAGACCTCGTAATGACTTTACCACCTGTATAGCCTATTGTCTGTAATGTGTAGGACGGGTAGGAGCACCTCGTATTGGGAAGCCTCGTAATGACTTTACCACCTGTATAGACTATTGTGTGTAATGTGTAGGACGGGTAGGAACACCTCGTATTGGGAGGTCTCGTAATGACTTTACCACCTGTATAGACTATTGTCTGTAATATGTAGGACGGGTAGGAACACCTCGTATTGGGAGGTCTCGTAATGACTTTACCACCTCTATAGACTATTGTGTGTAATGTGTAGGACGGGTGGGAACACCTCGTATTGGGAGGTCTCGTAATGACTTTACCACCTCTATAGACTATTGTGTGTAATGTGTAGGACGGGTAGGAGCACCTCGTATTGGGAGGCCTCGTAATGACTTTACCACCTGTATAGACTATTGTGTGTAATGTGTAGGGCGGGTAGGAGCACTTCGTATTGGGAGGCCTCGTAATGACTTTACCAACTGTATAGACTATTGTTTGTAATGCGTAGGACGGGTAGGAGCACCTCGTATTGGGAGGCCTCGTGATGACTTTACCACCTGTATAGACTATTGTGTGTAATGTGTAGGACGGGTAGGAGCACCTCGTATCAGGAAGCCTCGTAATGACTTTACCACCCGTGTAGTCTATTGTGTGTAATGTGTTAGACGGGTAGGAACACCTCGTATTGGGAGGCCTCGTGATGACTTCACCACCTGTATAGACTATTGTCTGTAATGTGTAGGACGGGTAGGAACACCTCGTATTGGGAAGCCTCGTAATGACTTTACCACCTGTATAGACTATTGTGTGTAATGTGTAGGACGGGTAGGAGAACCTCGTATTGGGAAGCCTCGTAATGACTTTACCACCTGTATAGACTATTGTGTGTAATGTGTAGGACGGGTAGGAGCACCTCGTATTGGGAAGCCTCTCGTAATGACTTTACCACCCGTATAGATTATTGTGTGTAATGTGTAGGACGGGTAGGAACACCTCGTATTGGGAGGCCTCGTAATGACTTTACCACCTGTATAGGCTATTTTCTGCAATGTGTAGGACGGGTAGGAACACCTCGTATTGGGAAGCCTCGTAATGACTTTACCACCTGTATAGACTACCCTACGCAATGTGTAAGGCGAATATAGGCTCCTCAAGTTGAGAGGCCTCCTAATGACTCTACCACTTCTTTTGACTACCGTATGCACCTCGTATTGGAAGTCTTCTTAATGACTCTCCCACCAGTATAGGTTAATATATACAGTGTGTTTGGCGAGTAGAGGCCTCCCCACCCCCACCCCCATATTGAAAGACTTCGTAATGGCTCTACTACCTTTATAGTTTAATATATACAGAATCTAGGACGAATAGAGGCACCTCATATTGAAAGGCTCCGTGATGACTCTACCACCTGTATAGGTTAATGTATACATTGTTTTGAGCGAGTAGGGGCACCTCAGGTCTTAGGGCTTCGTAATGACTCTACCACCTGTATAGGTTAATGTATACAGTTCAGCGAGCAGAGGCCCTCAGGTTTAGAGGCTTAGTAATGAATCTACCACCCGCATAAGTTAATGTATACAGTGTGTTGGGCGAGTAGGGGCACCTCAAGTTTAGAGGCTTAGTAATGACTCTATCACCTGCATAGGTTAATGTATACAGTGTGTTGGGCGAGTAGGGACACCTCAGGTTTAGAGGCTTAGTAATGACTCTACCACCTGCATAGGTTAATGTATACAGTGTGTTAGGCGAGTAGGGGCACCTCAGGTTTAGAGGCTTAGTAATGACTCTACCACCTGTATAGGTTAATGTATACAGTGTGTTGGGCGAGTAGGGGCGCCTCAGGTTTAGAGGCTTCGTAATGACTCTACCACCTGTATAGGTTAATGTATACAGTGTGTTGGTCGATTAGGGGCACCCCATATTGAGAGGCCCTGTAATGAGTAACGAGTAATAATTCTTCCACCTGTATAGACTACTGTATATACAGTGTGTTGGGCAAGTAGGGGCACCTCAGGTTTAGAGGCTTCGTAATGTCTCCATATTTTGCGTGGCTTGTTCAACCATGATATCGGTACGTGGCTTCACAATCTGCATTATCAATAATTAAGGACAGAATAGTACAGTGTAAATAAATTAAAGAAATCTGCCTTTGTTCCTTTGAACTGGTCTTCTTTCGCTTAAGGTATCAACCGTATCTGCGTAATCCCAAACCTGTAGCCCATTCATATTCATGCCACACCGTACTGTAAAAGCTAACACTTATATTATATTGCAAAATAACTAACACTGTGTGCTGATAAGTCTTACATATTTAGATTACTAACTTTCAATGTACCTTTGTCTGGAAATCTCCCCCTGGCTGGCATCCGGGTACCGCCTGGTCCTTGTATTTGATAAATTTGCTGTATACGACCAGTGAACTTTTTGCTATGACACCATACTTAATTAAATGCAAACGATGGGGCCGATCCAGGAAGGTCCAGGTCAATAGGTTCTGTCCACCACCAACACCATTGGCAAGTGCAATAGACGATCTATCTTAAAAAACAATAATGGCATTTCATGATGTTGTATTACAATTTTATCCCCTCCTCCTTTTCAATCTGGATATTCCTTCCTTTTCATTTTGTACTTTCGTCATCTACATGCTTGTTACTGTCTATCCATCTGTTACTCTACTTCTCTGGCACTTAGGAGAAGTCAGGAAGTCAGCCAATCTGGCTATGCCTCTCCTTGCTGCTATACATAAGTGAACTAGTTAGTTTCAAACTTAATGGTTTGATATCGGTATTGTGATTTGTACATTTCGTGTAAATTGTGTTTTATTTTCTGTATATTGGTGAATAAAGCATTATCAAATACTGTTTATAAAGTATGGGGCGAGAATGTGCGTTCTGAAATTGCGGAACCTCCCAATGCAGGCTTGGCAATTTCAGGAGAGCGATGTTTTAGCTCTCCTTACTGCCCTCCTGAAAGAATTAAGGAGAGCGAAAAATTGCCCTCCTAAATATTTTGGTCTGGGATGATTGAGATTACATGTATTATGCTCACATTAAATCTTTGTTGTAAAGAAAAAATGTAATTTAACTTCGAAGTCACATAACATCGCGTAATTTCATTTTGAAAGTGGTTTAGTGGTAAAAGGTAATGGCTGCAACCATACCCAAACGCAGTTGCAATCATTTGAAGCAAAATGGGTCACAGCAATATTTTTTTTTTCTGTCAGTTTCAAGTTCAACAACTAACATCACAGTCAGAGGGGTAATTATTCAAGGAATATTGACACTATAATATACTACCATTACTACTATCCTGTCACTTGAAGCACTTGCACCAGGATGTGACTGTAGATTCAAGCAGACCTGTTGTCCAAGAAAGTCATACGCCTACCACTACCACCTTCAGCCCCCCTTGGGGGGTTGAAGGTGGTAGTGGTAGGCGTATTACTTTCTTGGACAACAGGTCTGGGTACACACACAGGTCTTGTCTAGTGTGTGTTCAGTTGTTGAGTGAGACATCTAGATGTCTAAGAGATTTCGCTTTACCTTAGTAAAGTTAATAAAATCACTGATGTAGTCTGTTGGTTTCAGTTTCAATGAGTTCGTTCAATTGGATACTGTGTAAAGCTAATTGCTCTCCTAAGCTGATTGAGGAGAGCGATTTTTTGCCCTCCTGCATTTTTCAGAATGCCAGGCCTGCCAATGACCATATCCTTTCCATATAGGTCATTGTAAAGAATGAATAGCGTAAGTAGGTAGATGGTCCAGGAAGACAAACCTCCTATTGAAACTACCCTTTGTACATAGAGGCGGACTGTTCATATGGTCCACCGAGAGAATTCCCGGTGGAACCCCTATGCCCCCAGAATTGATACAGCCCGGCACGTGTTGGTACATACAATTTTTGTGAAAATGACCAACAGGCGAAATGGATCTGATTGCGTAGACTGTCAGTATACCGAAATACTCTCTATGTAGACTGCCAATGGCAGTCCACAAATAAAGATTTTGATATACCAGAAGTTTAGTCTGTATTTGATCGCTCATATGCAAAGAAACAGGATTCTGTCAGGTTGAAAAAATAAAATTTTCTCCCATTGGATCGAACTATGTTTGGTTCGATGGGCGCACCCTCACCCTGGGTGCAACCATTTTTCCGAATGAGCGACGAAGATGATATAAATATGCCATCTAAATGTCATCTATGTGGACTGTAATTGATCGCCCAGAAGCAGGGAAGCAGCATTCTTTCAGTTCGAAAAGCAAACAAAATTTTCTCCCGGTGCGGGCCCCCTTGGTGCTTTTCTCAGTAACATTTCTTGGCCCAGCCTCCATTGTTTGTACAGGACACAATAAGTGGCCTCCTAATGACGATACCCTTTGTACATGGTACTGAAGGTGAGAAGAAGGATCCTTTAATTAAGCCCAAGCACTAATTGCAAATTTGTTGCAGAGCATAACAAGCACAAGCAAAGTTCCAGTTCCAGTTAGACCCGGAGGTCCATTGGCTGAAAACATTGCTTATGTTTTTGTCCATATGTACAGAATTTGAAAGTGATACTATGGGTGATAACTCCACTCCACGGATGATTGTATTACAATCCACTCTCCAAGTATAGCAGTGTGAGTAGGAATCTTCAAGTTAGGAGATCTCCTCATGCGCATACACTTTATATATAGACTACTATACACATTGTGTGTGGGGCGAGAAGCGGGCTCCTCAAGTTGAGTCACCCAAATGAGATCACTTGTTATGAAGTCTATGTCGTATACAGCGTGTAGGCCGAGTATGAGAGTATTTTCATATTGAGAAATCCCTTAGTGACACTAATCTTCGTATATGTCACTGCATACACAACATGTACGACTTTTGGGGGTCACTGAACATTCATGAAAAGCATCCTGAGTTCGAGGGGGAGGGGGCACGGAGGAAGATCCACCTTTCGAGGCCATGAAGGAATCACGATTATTTTTGTGCAATTAATTTAATTTGGAAGGAAGGAAGGAAGGAAGGAAGGAAGGAAGGAAGGAAGGAAGGAAGGAAGGAAGGAAGGAAGGAAGGAAGGACGGACGGACGGACGGACGGACGGACGGACGGACGGACGGACGGACGGAAGGGAGGGAGGGAGGGAGGGAGGAAGGAAGGAAGGAAGGAAGGAAGGAAGGAAGGAAGGAAGGAAGGAAGGAAGGAAGGAAGGAAGGAAGGAAGGAAGGAAGGAAGGAAGGAAGGAAGGAAGGAAGGAAGGAAGGAAGGAAGGAAGGAAGGAAGGAAGGACTGTGACCCCCGCCCCATCACCCTCAGACAAACCGGCTATATTTGTCTTTTGAAAGGAAGTTGATCCGTGTATAGTGAGGTATGCTGTGACATTGTCGCTGAGACGGCTGTTCACAGCAAATGAAAAGCCTGAACATCTCAATATTCGATTCTGTCTCCATTTGCCATAAAGAGATATTCTAAATTTGTTAAATTTAACAACTCGGTAAGGGTCTTTTGTTTGACATCCACTAAGTCTATTATTTATTTATTGTCCATTCTGTGTAAAATATTGATTGGTCTACCCCAAATAATGAATATGGACTCTTCTCATTGCCGTCATTGAACGGGAATGGAAGACACCACAAGTGTTCAAGGGGTTAAATGTGTGTATGTAAAACACGAATTAGGATATAGTACGAATATCACCACATGCAACTTTGAACTAGTTAGGAAATCTAACAAAGGATAAACCTCCAATGAAGTCCATAAAGAACGTATTAAAGAAAAAAATGAAAGTGTGATGAAGACAGCCCAGAACAGAAAATAAAAAAAAATATTTAAATTTTAAAAATTACTTTGAAAAGTATCAGACAAAAGAAAGTAATACGACATTAGGGGGTGGGGGGGGGGGGGGGGTGCTTGTATCATGTGCTCTCCACTAGAAATAAAACAACGAATGGCGAAATTCAAGAAAATTGTACAGTGAGCTCTCCACTAGCAATAAACACACGAAGCGAGAAAACCGAGGCAAATTTTATAGTGCGCTCTCCACTCGTACTAAAGACGGATGGGGAAACCTGGGGAAAAATGTATAGCGAGCTCTCCCCTCGTAATAAACGCAGGGATAGGGAATTTCAAGGAAAATTGTATAATGAGCTCTTCCCTGGTAAAACACACGAATGGTGAAATCCAAGGAAAAGCGTATGGTGAGCTCTCCACTATTTAAAACACAGGAATGGGGAAATCAAAGAAAATTGAAAAGTGAGCTTTCAACTGGTAATAAAACACGAATGGGAAATGCAAGGAAAATTATACAGTAAGCTCCCCATTAGTAAACAAAAACCCACTGGAATGGGGAAAACCAAGGAAAATTGTACTATGAGTTCTCCACTTGTAATAAACACAGGAATGGGGAAGCCCAAGGAAAATTGTATAGTGTACTCTCCACTAGATAAAAATACACGAATGAGGAATTCCAAGGAAAACTGTGTAGTGTGCTCTCCACTAGTAATAAAACACGAATGGGCAACGTACACACAATAGGGGTGTGATAAAAATCTTCTTTTTATTACCAACAGTTGTTTTAACTGAGCTTTTGAGTTCAAGAGAAGCAATGTAATCTAGTTCTGGATTTTACCATTATGTTACACTTTATTTTATCAAGCGCGAATGAAAAGATAGCATCTTTTTAATTACACGTCCTTTCGGTACGGTTGACGGTTTGGATTGTGGTAGAAAGTTATTTTTAGCGATTTGGTTTCCTGAGAGTTACGGTTTGGACGTCGCAAACATTGTGAGTGTTACGGTTTGGACATCACGAACATTGTTGAGGATTAGTCTTGACCAATGTTGTTAAAAGTGTTTTTTTTCTTATATCTCAGATGGTGAAAGTGTCTCGCCTGGATTAATCTCTCCATGAAGACACGGGAATGCCGAGCTCCGGTCATGAATGGCACATCTGTGAAAAATGTTGACGACAGTATCAGACGAAATGTGGTCTACAGAAACACATGTTCATAAAACACCAGATCACAAGACCCAAATGCCTTCAATGTCAGATATGCAATCTGAAATTTACCACGAAAAGGCACCTTAATACACCAGCGCTCGGATTGCGCGACTGTATTTGATCGTGTTACCTGCCGGAACAGGCAGACCCATACCTGCGTCTTTACGTGACACGGTCTCACTATATCACTCATGCGAACTATTCTACCCACCACCTAACACGGTACAATATATACTGACAGACCCACACCAGATTACCACAGTCGACCAACGACGGCAAAGGATGCCTCCTCGAAAGCATTACGGTGCAAACATACATCAGCGCTAGGACTGATACCTATCGACAACCACCAATAGAGTAGTGACAATTTTAAAACAACTCGCTACCAAAAGGTAGAGCTGTTTATTGTGTTTCGGCAGTTTTCAGTCAACATTAACACCACCATGTAAAATTGTGACAAATTTCGACTCTCACGATTGTCTTACCTAAGTTGCTGTCACTGACCAAGAGGATTACACATCGGTCAAACATAGAGACTTCTACACACCTGAATCCGAGTTTGTATCATTACCACTAAAGTATAACAGAACTCTGTATTTGTTTGTTTGATAAGGCCGAACGGGCCGAAACCTTGGTTACACACTTTGTGGAAGCTAATTCAGGACAAACACCAATAGAGGTCGACCTTACCTCCCTAATCCCTTCAACTATTCTCCAACATTGAACCGTTACGCCATGCAACACACCATAACCTCAGACTACAGCATAATAACACTCGGAGACTCATGTTTAGGGAAATTAAAGCACACCATAACACCGCATTTACCAATAATACAACTCACAAAATGTCTTACAATACGGGCCCCACCATGTGGAGCCCTCACCCATGCACGCCGCAGGAAGCACCATTTCTAATTCTGAGCCATGAACAAACAACCTACTAGGGGCTGAGCTGAGGTCTATCTGAGGTTACTGCCAATGTGATAGCTTAAAGTTGCGATATTTTCGATAATCTTTCTCACTGGGCTAAACATAAAACGAAAATATAGGTATCTTGCGAACCCCGAAAACTCATTTGTCACTTAAGAAGACCAACAATAATTCAAGCGCTGCTAATTAAGCATGGAATTTAATGTCCTTTATTTCGCATTTGTGCAACGCGACATGGGCTATCTGATAACTGATTAAAGAAGTAAGAGAGACCTGTGCCCCCCTGCAGTCATTATCTGTGTAATTTATGTCCAGTTAATAGGTAACTGTTGGAAAAACAGTACATCACACATGTTCTGAACACACACCCACATTACGCATCTGGCCTGTCACCGAATGTCAGTATGTGCCGAAGTGCCGAAATGCGAGTCTTTCAAAGAAACTTTAAAGCGAATATTAAATTAAGATAGATCGAAGCGGTCAAGTTCAAGAAAAGCAATTAACATGAGAATTGATGTTCTGGCTATGGAAATAAAAATCGGGGGGGGGGGGGGGGGTCTCGAAAAATTTCATTCCAATCGTACGACGTGTAAGGCTGTGGACTGTAGGAAGTAGGAGCTGGGCATGGCCCGTGCTATAGGTTAGAGGAGGTGTCGCATCGGTGCGAAGGTAAAGGCACGTTGTAGTGTAGGGAACCCACAGAGCTCATATTTAGAATAGGGGCAGTCGCGAGTCATGTCGGTGGCCATATCTGAGTGTAAGATCAGAAATAGAAAGTGCGAGCTCAGGGAGCTATTGGTATTTAGGAAGACCGCATACCTGTTGTAGAAGGCAAAGCACACGTAGGAAGAGTAGACTTGCCTGTATGAAACATTATTCTGAGATAAACGTAGGGGAGAGTTAAGTGACTGCTTAAGTGAAAAGCGTTCAGTACAGTAAAAATGCGTTAGTGGCCGTGCGACGGCAGTGGTAGGGTAACATTCCGTCACTTGTTAGAGGGAAAGCGACATTGTAAAGTGACAATACTTTAGTGGCCGTGCGGCGGCAATGGTACAGCGACATTCCGTTACATGTTAGAGTAAAGGCGTCCGGTGAAGTGACAATACGCTAGTGGCCGTGCGACGGCAGTGAAAGAGTGAAGTGAAGAGGCGACCAAAGAACAAACACCAGCGAGAAGGAGGAAGAACCAACGACAACAGAGAATGCGGGCCCACAAGTGCCTCAAAAATTGTGTGGGTAGGGTGTGACTGACGAATCGTTTTTCTTCTTCATTTGGATTTCATGTAAGTCACAAATTACCATATTTATTTTTATATATATGTATTAAAAATGTAGTTTCAGTGAACCCCTGTTCATTTATGCTTTTCAAGGAAAAGTCAGCGACCACTTCGGGATAAGAACCACCCCAACAAAAAGTGAAACGGGCGGGTTCGTCACGATATGACATAAGTTCACGAACTGGTTCAGGCGACACTACATGGAGTTTTGGCTGAATGCGCGGCGTGAATCTATTTCCCTATCAGGGACAAAGCCCGATTCCAGACAGTTACCATACATTAAAAAACCTACAACAGTTGTCCCTTTGTAATCGCAATCCACCTGTAAATGTGATTTTCGAGTGAAATTCTGACGAGAGTTGACATCTTTGTCTATTATGTGACTGTACAGTATTTATTCAGCATTCAATAAATATAGAAAAATAGGGTTATGTTGTATTTACCTGCGTACCCACTCATCATAAAATATTTTGAAGAAAATACGCAGCTGCAAATAGAAAGGACAGTGCGACAACCCCTCCCCCTCCTCATCCTCCCCAAGACTAAGTGAGTGTAACACTGGGGAAATCTCAGTGCAAGGGTATGTCCCTTGGACTGAGATTTTTCCCCGAGTCACGCTCACTCAGTCTATCAAAGAGATCAACTGTTCGTGTCACGTGACTTCACTTAGTGGTTATAGAAAGGACAGTGCGACAACCCCCCTCCACATCCTCCCCAAGACTAAGTGAGTGTAACACTGGGAAAATCTCAGTCCAAGGGTATGTCCCTTGGACTGAGATTTTCCCGGAGTCACGCTCACTCAGTCAATCAAAGAGATCAACTGTTCGTCTCACGTGACTTCACTTAGTGGTTATAGAAAGGACAGTGCGACAATCCCCCTCCACACCCTTCCCAAGACTAAATGAGTGTAACACTGGGAAAATCTCAGTCCAAGGGTGTGTCCCTTGGACTGAGATTTTCCCGGAGTCACGCTCACGCAGTCAATCAAAGAGATCAACTGTTCGTGCCACGTGCTTTCACTTAGTGGTTATGGAGTTGGACTTCGAACAAAAAGGTGGACGGTTTGATTCCCGCCAGGGGTCACTGCATTGTATCCTTGGGCAAATCACTTGTATCCTTGGGCAAGGTACTTCGTCCCGATTGCCCACGTGGGGCACAGTGGCGCTGTGTACTAATACGTAATGCACATGGGCACGGTGGCGCTGTGTACTTAGGCGTACTGCACGTCGACGGTGCTTTTGTCTTCAACGTTCAATGCTAACCGTGCTTGTGTTGAGCTAGTACGTTGGGGGAGTCTGTCAGTTGCTCGTCGTGTTCTCTCCGGGTACTCTGGCTTCTTCCACCGGCAAGACTGTCCGACATGATGTGACCCTGGCTTTCGAAAGTGTCGTTGATTCCCAATAAATAAATAAATAAATAAATAAATAAATAAATAAATAAATAAATAAATAAATAAATAAATAAATAAATAACAGGTGCGATCATTCGATTCAGAAAAAGAAACATTTCATACCTCTGTTCAATTGGCATCGGTTTATTACTCACTGGGGCGTTATAAAAACAATCACACTCAATGCCACCTCGGATGTCGAATACTTCCAGCACTATGACAGTGTCCTGGAGTCTTATAGCGTTCAAAGCTTTGAGGAAGGAAAGTGTAACATATGTGGCCCCCCCCCCCCCCCCCCGGAAAATCACAGTAGTTGTACACCGCTCTGTGGAATCAATGAAAAAATAGTCCTCAATGCAAAATCAACCAAGAAGCACACAGTACGTGGAGATTATATTATCACTAAATCACCCAAAGAGTGTAGATTCCACACAAGCAATAATTTCAAATTTGTTGCAAAGCATAACAAACACAAGCAAAGTTCCAGCCAATAGACCTCGGAGTTAAACCGGAGAGTCCATTGGCTGAAACATTGCTTGTGTTTTTTTTGCCCATATGTACAGAATTTGAAAGGAATACTTTGGGTGATAACCCCACTCCACGGGTGATTTAGTTACAATACACTCTCCACGTACTGTACTCCTTACTGCAGAATAAACCAAGAATCATTCCATTCTGCGGAATCAACAATACGGAATTAATAAACGCGTGTACTCCACACTGCGGACTCAACCAAGAAGTGCTCTTCAATGCGGATTCGATCAATTAGTCACCCTCAGCGCGAAATCAATCAAAAAAGCGAACTCCATGCTGCGGAATCAATCAAGAAGCGGTCCCCAATGCGGAATTAGTCATGAAAGGTTCCTCAGTACAAAATCAATTTGGAGACCTACTCCACACTGTGTGATCAATCAAGAGGCGTTCCGCAATGTGGACTCAATCAAGAATAGCTCCTAATGCAGAATCAATCAAATGTCGCTCCTCATTGCGGGATCATCCAAGGAGTGCTGTTCAATGCAGAATCAATCAAATGTCGCTCCTCATTGTGGGATCACCCAAGGAGTGCTATTCAATGCAGAATCAATCAAATGTCGCTCCTCATTGCGGGATCATCCAAGGAGTGCTGTTCAATGCAGAATCAATCAAATGTCGCTCCTCATTGCGGGATCATCCAAGGAGTGCTATTCAATGCAGAATCAATCAAATGTCGCTCCTCATTGCGGGATCATCCAAGGAGTGCTGTTCAATGCAGAATCAATCAAATGTCGCTCCTCATTGCGGGATCATCCAAGGAGTGCTATTCAATGCAGAATCAATCAAATGTCGCTCCTCATTGCGGGATCATCCAAGGAGTGCTGTTCAATGCAGAATCAATCAAATGTCGCTCCTCATTGCGGGATCATCCAAGGAGTGCTATTCAATGCAGAATCAATCAAATGTCGCTCCTCATTGCGGGATCATCCAAGGAGTGCTGTTCAATGCAGAATCAATCAAATGTCGCTCCTCATTGCGGGATCATCCAAGGAGTGCTGTTCAATGCAGAATCAATCAAATGTCGCTCCTCATTGCGGGATCATCCAAGGAGTGCTATTCAATGCAGAATCAATCAAATGTCGCTCCTCATTGCGGGATCATCCAAGGAGTGCTGTTCAATGCAGAATCAATCAAATGTCGCTCCTCATTGCGGGATCATTCAAGGAGTGCTGTTCAATGCAGAATCAATCAAATGTCGCTCCTCATTGCGGGATCATTCAAGGAGTGCTATTCAATGCAGAATCAATCAAATGTCGCTCCTCATTGCGGGATCATTCAAGGAGTGCTGTTCAATGCAGAATCAATCAAATGTCGCTCCTCATTGCGGGATCATTCAAGGAGTGCTATTCAATGCAGAATCAATCAAATGTCGCTCCTCATTGCGGGATCATTCAAGGAGTGCTATTCAATGCAGAATCAATCAAATGTCGCTCCTCATTGCGGGATCATCCAAGGAGTGCTATTCAATGCAGAATCAATCAAATGTCGCTCCTCATTGCGGGATCATTCAAGGAGTGCTATTCAATGCAGAATCAATCAAATGTCGCTCCTCATTGCGGGATCATTCAAGGAGTGCTGTTCAATGCAGAATCAATCAAATGTCGCTCCTCATTGCGGGATCATTCAAGGAGTGCTATTCAATGCAGAATCAATCAAATGTCGCTCCTCATTGCGGGATCATCCAAGGACTGCTGTTCAATGCAGAATCAATCAAATGTCGCTCCTCATTGCGGGATCATCCAAGGAGTGCTGTTCAATGCAGAATCAATCAAATGTCGCTCCTCATTGCGGGATCATCCAAGGAGTGCTGTTCAATGCAGAATCAATTAAGAAACGTTCATCAATGTATAATCAATTAAGAAGCATTCCTCACAGCGAAATCTATCAAGAAGTGTTCCTCAATTTTGAATCGCTCCCCACTGCGGCACCAACCAAGATGCACCGCTCAGTGCAGAATTAAACAAGAAGCACACCTTTCTGTGGAATCAGTCAAGAGACGTAATCCACACTGTGTAATATAACTTTTGCATTTTCTAACTTCTCTCCTATAGATGTACTCTACACGCACCCGATGTGGCATTCATGTTTTCGTACTCACTAACACGACCGCCATCGCGTTGATGACGTCAAGTGATTTCAGTGCAACTGTTATATGATGTTTAGTTCTCTCCCCAAGCCTGGCATTCTAGAAAATGTAGAGTTGCCAAAAATCCCCCCCCCCCCCCCCGCCCAAAATGTCCAGAAGTGTAATTGCCCTCGTAAATGGTCGTCACCAATAATTACCTGTCTTTTGGGGAACAAGATAAAGGTGTTGTAGACATCTGAATATTTAACCCTTTTCCTAACCTGAAAAGCAGACCAAACTTGCAAAAATAATTCTTGAATAACTATTTTTTTCATTTTTTGTCTCAAAAACATAGGTTATGACCCCTCGTTGGAACGAGCTCGACGAGCTCGTCCCAACGAGGGGTCATAACCTATGTTTTTGAGACAAAAAATGAAAAAAATAATGAAAATTAATTGGCGATTTTTGAGAATAGCACTGGCCGGTTTTGACGGTACGTTAAGGAAAAGGGTTAATTGCAAGTATTAATCAAGACTAGAATGAGTAACCTTTGGCATCAGGCATTACAACTCCCCCCCCCCACCCTCCAACCTACATATGGGTGCAATTACCTTCATCTCTAATAAACAAATGTTTTTGTTGGGTTTTTTTTTTGGAAGAGGGTATTAACTCCTTAAATGCTGTTGGCGGATATTCCTGAACAGGACAGGATTTCTCTTGCCGCGGAGATATTTAATCAAATTTGGCTATTGTAAATTGAATGGAGTTTTTCACCAGTGAGTTCTTGAGTTAAACATAGTTGATTTTTTCATCAAATCTAGTCATGGCTGCTGTAAAGCAGCCGTGACTAGATTTGATGAACATTATTCTGAAAATTCTCAGCGCTCTAAGATTTAAAAACATCTGAACATTGAACTGCAAGAATTAATCAGGACAGGAAAATCGAGTATCTTTTAGTATCAAGAATTTTGGCACCCGACTTACTAAGCGTGATCCTCACTGGGCCCAACCACACTCCATATTAAGTTGTTATACCTCACCCCTCCCCTTTCGACTGGAGGGCTATTTTTAGGATTAAGTCCGTTTGTGGCAGGGTATATAATGTGGGGAGATCGATTTACAGGCGTTCCAAAAATTGACTTCCCAAAAACTTAACTTTCTAAAACAATAGACTTGAAATTGTTAGGCATGTCTCCCTTAATTTAGGTTCGCAACTCTCTTGAAGAACTTCTGTGTCCGTCACAGCAAACAATTCATCATATCAAATTAAGGCAAATATCCATTCTATAGTTCGCTAAATAAAATATTGGAAATACACAGACATAAAAGGTGTTTATTGATATATGTCCACATTACCGGTTAAGGGTTGAAATGCACGGAGATGCACTGTTGGGAAACGAGAGACGCTGTAATATTGACACCAAATGAAACAGAATAAAGAAGATGATAAATTAATTGGAGAATAGGGATTAGAGAAGACGATAGAGGTCGGGCACAGACAATTGGATCAAGTGAGATGGTCGCCATATTTGCAAGTGTGACGTACATAAATGGTCAATATGACAAATTAGTGAATTACGAGTCAATTAAAGGCTTAACACATATTGAAGTATATACAGTCATCAATGTTTATCACAGATAGATTGATTTTGTCAACTTACCGTAATATTGTCCCTATCTGTTAGTCTAAGAAAGAAATGAATGCATGAATGATAAAACAATATATTTGAAGCTCTTTGGAGACATGTGGGAATCACAAACAAACATGATTAAAGGGGCACTCACTTTCCCATCTACAGGAATAAAATACATGGTCTGCGAAAAATCATTCAGGGCTGTAGCTCCTATCCTGAATCAGTGGCGTAGTCAGGAGCGTTGGGGGGGGGGGGGGGTGCCCCCTCAAAATGAGAAAATTAAAGCATCAGAGGATCCCAAATTCACTCTCAGGGTATTGAATTTTCACAATTTTATCGGGGAGCCCCCGCCCCCGCCAATGGGAGAGGGATAGAGTAGGCCTGAGGTGGGGTGGGTATAGCCCTCCCATTGATGGGAGTTCGGGGAGCCCTCCGAACCCCACCAATGAGAGGGTCATACCCACCCACACCTGATGCCTGTTGCATATATCGATCAGGCAGCCCTAAAAAATTAGAGTCCTCCTCAATTGGAAATCCTAGCTACTCCCCTGTCCCGAACCCAGTTCTTTCCCCCCAAGGTTTGGGCCGGAGGTGGGACATCGCGACTGATACTGAACTGCATCCGTCTCCACCTCAGGCTCTCACTCGCTCTGGACAAGAGATCCATAAAGGTGACAAGGAAACGTCTATATATCGTGCTATCAGAATGGTCCTTGAAATTCGGATGCGATTTTGAGTAACTGATATCACCAATCCCGACTCCAACATAGCTAGTGACCAAGAAGAAAATAATTTATTTATTTATTGGTTTGTTACTTATACAAATGGCGGCTAATCGTGACCGTGACAGTTTTACAGGTGGAGGAAGCCGGAGTACCCGGGAGAACCACAGAGTATGGACGAGCAACTGTCAGTTCCTCAACATTCTAACTCTGTTCAAACTCCGCTCAAGCAGGGTTACAGCGGTTGAAGACATTTGCACCATAGACGTGCAGCACGCCTTAGAACACGGCATCATCGTGCTCGGTAACCGGGATAAAGAGCTTTGCCCAAGGACTCAACGCGGGTCGTCCCGGACGGGGATCGAACTCGGGACCTCTAGCATAGACGTCAAATAGTCTACCACTGAGCCACCGAGCTCCCAGAAGAAAATAAGAAAGTTTCCCAAATATGGTTAATTGCAATCGTTCTCATCCTCTTCATCTGTCAAACATGAGGAGTCAAAATATCATTCTTACATTTAAATCAGGGCCGCTTGTAGGTTTCTTCCTAATGTATTACAGGGGTGGCGTAAGCTCGATAAAAATGGTAGGCACAAATTCTCAATGCTACCATGTTCGACCAAATGTGAAAAAGGTTAGAATCGTTTTTCGGTAAATGTACCAATGACTCGCTATAGTCTCTCGTTTCGATAAATATTCCGCTGTGTGGTCACTGTCCTGTCCGTTTCTTCTACTTCAACCATCTTCCAACCCGAAGGCCAGCCTTCGGGTTGGAAGATAGTTGAAGTAGAAGAAACGGACAGGAGCGACAGAAAGTGGGATTCTTTGGCGAATTATTCTTTGCATTTACCAATAATGTTACAGGAATGCCTACATATTGAGACGTTTGCATTCATCCATTTTAACTCATCGTGTAATTGCAAAACATATCTGTGGAAAAAAGTGGAGGGGCATGTCCCCCCTATGCCCCCTGGCTCCGTCGCCTTTGATGTATTATTAGAAAGAAATTCATTTTTATCGTTCTTGAGAGGCATTATCACTTTGTCCTTCACCGTGAAAATTGTATTGTTAATACAGAAATAAATCGTGTATTTTATTGTGTACAGTGTTTGAGAAGCTATGGGGATCACTGGAAGAGATTTACGGGGAAGTTAGTTCCCCTTAATTCCCAAAAGCTGTCAGTAAATTTAACACTAATTGTACTGGAATTTAGTGCAAAATTGAAATTTCGAAATGTTACCGAATTTGTAAGGTCGATGAGCGCATCGTTTCCCAAACTTCCAGCATTTACCTGTAAAGTAGTATAAAATTACAGAACCCGGGTTTACATTTTCTTCCGAATCAGTTTGAACGTTTGAGTATTTGGCCACACACAATAAATTAATTAATTCTCAGGCATTTTGTTTTTCAAATCAATGAGGGAGGGAGGGAGGGAGGAGGAGGGGTGTGTATGTTTAATTTTAATTTTTCTTTTGCAGAAAGTTTGCAAACATGGAAAGGATTTCGGTCGTCATTTTACACACAAAAATATAGAAAGTGTATATTTATACAAATAAATTCATTTTTAATTTGAAAAATAAAACATTCCTTTAAAAACAAACTGTAGGTACTGCAATTCAAAGGCTTCCAATTCTTTCGATGCTCTTCATATTATCTTTAAAGTAAAAGTATTCAATCTATGGCGATTTGCCTCTTTACAATTTATGGGAGAGTGCCACTCTCCCATAAATGGTAACAAGACACACATATTGGAGCCGCAACTACAAAAATATCATCAATCAAAAAATGTGAAAGGTTTCGGGTCTCCCCGAGTTTTTATTAATATTGGAAGACACTGAAAGGCAATAAAAATGTCTGGGGGAGGGGGGTGAGGGGTGGGGGTGGGGGGGGGGGGGTCAAATTCAAAATTCAAGGCGAGATTGCCTGGAAATCAAAACACTTTTTAGCCTTAATGCCCGTTGAAGCCCATTTAAAAATAAGAAAACGGTGTTTTACCATCTTTTGGTGATAGATATTCTTAAAACGGATTATCGGTGACCCAGTTGCTTCCAATTGGTTTGCCAAAAATCAAGTTTCTTTTTGTTACTTTTAATGAACGAAAACAACAGACAGCTCCGAGAGCTGGGGATAATTTTTGTTCATTAAAAGTAACAAAAGGAAGCTTGGCTTTATTTTCTATTAATGTCAGAGGAGTTTTGTCAACAATTACTCCCTTAATTGGGCCTTACATGCGCGTCTAATAATTTTAAGGGAGGTAACATTATCGAAAATCGATTCTCATTACTATATACGTCAGAGGTTGGTTACGAGAAAAATGTCTTCCTCAGTTATCATCGGATTTACAACTCTGTGTAATAGTGAACTGCAAATATTATCAGTGAACTAACTGACTTGCCATGAAAGCCAAGTTTCCCCTTAGGCGAAAAACAGACATCTCATAGAGCTCTTTCTTGTTTTCATTTATGAAAAGTAACAAAAAGAAACTTGGTTTTATTTTCTACTGATGCCATAACATTTTCTTCAACAATTACATGCTTCTTAGTTGGACCTTCCTCGCTCATCTAATAATTCCAAGGGAGATAATTTTATCGAGAGTCGACTTTCATGACTATATCAGTCTGATCAATAATCAATTTTGTTTCTTTCTGTGGCACATAGGGCTTAGTCTGAACAATGTCTCCAAATTTTGTTTCTTTCTGTGACACAGATAGCTTAGTCTGAACAATGACTCCAAATTTTGTTTCTTTCTGTGGCACAGATAACTTAGTCTGAACAATGACTCCAAATTTTGTTTCTTTCTGTGACACAGATAACTTAGTCTGAACAATGACTCCAAATTTTGTTTCTTTCTGTGGCACAGATAGCTTAGTCTGAACGATGACTCCAAATTTTGTTTCTTTCTGTGGCACAGATAGCTTAGTCTGAACGATGACTCCAAATTTTGTTTCTTTCTGTGACACAGATAGCTTAGTCTGAACGATGACTCCAAATTTTGTTTCTTTCTGTGGCACAGATAACTTAGTCTGAACAATGACTCCAAATTTTGTTTCTTTCTGTGGCACAGATAGCTTAGTCTGAACGATGACTCCAAATTTTGTTTCTTTCTGTGACACAGATAGCTATGTCTGAAAAATGTCTTCAAATTTTGTTTCTTTTTGTGGCACATATCGCTTAGTCTGAGCAATGACTCCAAATTCTATTTTTTTCTGTGACACAGATAGCTTAGTCTGAACAATGTCTCCAAATTTTGTTTCTTTTTGTGACACAGATAGCTTAGTCTGAACAATGACTCCAAATTTTGTTTCTTTCCGTGGCACAGATAGCTTAGTCTGAACAATGACTCCAAATGTTGTTTTCTTTCTGTGACACAGATAGCTTAGTCTGAACAATGACTCCAAATTTTGTTTCTTTCTGTGACACAGATAGCTTAGTCTGAACAATGACTCCAAATTTTGTTTCTTTCTGTGGCACAGATAGCTTAGTCTGAACAATGACTCCAAATGTTTTTTTTCTTTCTGTGACACAGATAGCTTAGTCTGAACAATGACTCCAAATTTTGTTTCTTTCTGTGGAACAGATAGCTAAGTCTGTACAATGTCTCCAAATTTTGTTTCTTTCTGTGACACAAATAGCTTAGTCTGAGCAATGATTTTTTTTCTTTGTGTGGCACAGCTAGCTTAGTCTGGACAATGACTCCAAATTCTGTTTCTTTTTGTAACACAGATACCTTAGTCTGAACAATGTCTCCAATTTTGTTTCTTTCTGTGACACAGATAGCTTAGTCTGAACAATGTCTCCAAATTTTGTTTCTTTCTGTGACACAGATAGCTTAGTCCAAACAATGACTTAAATGTTGTTTCTTTCTTTGACACAGATAGCGTAGTCTGACCAATGACTGCAAATGTTGTTACTTTCTGTGACACAGATAGCTTAGTCTGAACAATGACTCCAAATTGTGTTTATTTCTGTGACACAAATAGCTTAGTCTAAAAAATGTCTCCAAATTATGTTTGTTTGTGTGACACAGATAGCTTAGTCTAAACAATGGCTCCGGATTTTGTTTCTTTCTGTGACACAGATAGCGTAGTCTGTACAATGACTCCAAATTTTGTTTCTTTCTGTGGCACAGATTGCTTAGTCTGAACAATAACTCCAAATCTGTTTCTTTCTGTTGAACATATAGTTTAGTATGAACAAAGACTCCAAGTTTGTTTCTTCCTGTGACGTAGCTACCTTTTTCGGACCATTGTCGAGACTACAACTTCTTCGTCAAAAAATTAGCAATGCCAGCATCGCCGCGAAATGGCACGAGACAATGCTTTGCATATCTATTCCTGAAAACAGTTTCGTAGTGTCGGTCCATCCCACCACACATATCAAAATGGATTCGCCTCCACCCTCTTAACTTGTAAAAATATTGAAAATGTGGAAGATGTGTGTTGTTATCCTGTAATTAGCAGCTAGTTTTTTCGTGAAGTAACAATCTGCTCAGACAGTCTTCTAAATCAAAGAGAGGCAGTGCCTAGCCGCCTTTTCTAAATCCACGCTTCTACTCACTTTTTCATTATTTTGCTTGTTTGATTATTATATTTTTACGGTTTTGTTTGACACTAAACATTAATCACCAAGTTTGAAGTTAAACACGCCTTAGGTTTCTAAGTTTTCCGAGACCCGAAAGTGACGTTACAGTCACGTGACCCACTTACGTCATGTGGATTTTCAGGAAGGATTCTTGAGCGTCCATGCTGTGCTGCCATTGTCTTGATAATGCATGGTGTTATTGTGCAGTGTGCGTAGTTAAGTGACACATATCTCTGTTGTCCATTTCGTATACTGGAGGCCGCCATCTTAGCTTCTATGGTTGTACGAGGTTGCTATGAGCATGGGCGACTCTCTAATAGGACTGGGTGTGTGCTGATGGTGTGTTCAGTGGAATATATCTAATTATAACAAACAACCCAACAGTGACCAAAAAAATATACAAAATTACCCGTTTTTAAGAAAGGAGACACACCAACGCCGCAATTTTGGCCCAGTAAGAGTAGAACATAGGTCTATAGGTGCGTTCGATTCAATAAGAATATCTTTGCTGACTCGAATTCTTACAGAATCTCTAATGTGTACTCGCCCTACTCACTATTTATCTATTTCGGATTCTTCCCGGATACTCGTTTTTCATCTATTCCTGTTCCATTCTGGTTATTCCCCCTAGTAATTTATCTAGTTCTATCTATTGCTGATCGCACGAAGAGGGAGTCTCCGAATTCTAAAAAGACAAAAGTTTTGACAAATTGATGTCAAAATGATCGCATTAGTCCAAATCCAAAATGACAATCTTCTAACACTGCAGCCCTACATTCTCCTCCAGTCTGGTGTTTATCGTGATGCTAGACATAATGCTAGAAATCCTCGCTACGCTAGACGGAATGCTAAAGCTTCTCAGAATTCTAGGCACGAAGCGACAGTTTCTAATAATGCTACACGCGATGCTATAGCGTCTCATCATGACAGACGCGTTGCTTGAGTTTATGGGAAGCTAGGCGTGATGATGTTAGAATTTCTCGTGATGATAGACGCGATGACAGTTTCTCGGGATACTAGGCATGATGCTAGAGTTCCCGTGATTCTAGGTGTGCTGTTAGTTTTTCACGTAATGCTAGGCGTCATGCTAGAGTAGTTAAAATTTCTCGTGATGACAGACGCAATACTCGATGTTCTCGCGATTGAAATACGCGATGCTAGAGTTTCTCGTGATGCTAGACGTAATGCTAGAGTTTCGAGTAATGCTACACGTGATGCTACAGCTTCCATTAATGCTACACTGGATGCTTGAATGTGTCATGATGATAGGCGTAATGCTAAAGTTTATCGTGATACAAGGCGTAATGCTCCAGTTTCTCGTGATGATAGATTTGACGCTAGAGTTTATGGTGGAGCTAGACGCGATGCTATTAGAGTTTATTGTGATACAAGGCGTAATGCTCGAGTTTATCGTGATGCTATACGTGACGCTAGAGTTTATCGTGGTGCCAGATGCGATATTAGAGTTCATCGTGAAACAAGGCGTAATACTCGAATTTCTCGTGATGATAGACGTGATGCTAGAGTTTATCGTGGTGCTAGATGTGATATTAGAGTTTATCGTGATACAAGGCGTAATGCTCGAGTTTCTCGTGATGATAGACGTGATGCTAGATGTTATGGCGGTGTTTGACGCGTCATTAGAGTTTACCGTGATACAAAGCGTAATGCACCAGTTTCTCGTCGTGATAGACGTGGTGCTAGAGGTTATCGTGGTGCTAGACGCGACATTAGAGTTTATCGTGATACAAGGCGTAATGCTCGAGTTTCTCGTGATGCTAGAGTTTTTCGTGGTGCTAGATGCGATATTAAGAGTTTATCGTGATACTAGGCGTAGTGCTCGAGTTTCACGTGATGCTAGAGTGTTTCGTAGTGCTAGACGCGATATTAGAGTTTATCGTGATACTAGGCGTAGTGCTAGTGCTTCAAGTGATGATAGACGTGATGCTAGAGTTTCTCATGATGCAAGACGTAATACTAGCCTTTCTGGTAATGTTGCACGCGATGCAACAATTCTTTGGGATGACAGGCGTGATGCCAGAGTCATCTCTCGATGCTATCCGTGGCGTTAGATGTTGTCGTAATGCTAGGCTTAATGTCAGTGTCTGTCGTGATACTAAAAGTGATGCTATATATTCTCGTGATGCTAGGTGTGGTGTTGTAGATTTTCGTGACGCTGGACACAATGCCCGAGCTTCTTGTGATGCTAAACTTGGTCTTGATACTATAGTTGCTCGTTATGGTAGACATAACGCTAGTGTTCTTCGCCATGCATGTTATAATAAAGTTTTTCTTGCAAAATAATGAATTTATTTTCGTCTATTTTTTTTATATTCGACATAGTATTTAATGTCTCCAATTCGAAATACTTTAAACAGAATTCAACCCACAACGTCAAACATACAATAACAAAGTGGAATGTCTGAAGGCAAACTGTAAGACGTGATAATCGAGTCCAATATTCAAAGTCAGACCTACAATAACAGAGTAGAATATCTAAAGTCAGTCTAGAAAACACGATAATCGAGTCCAATATTCAAAGTCAGACCTACAATAACAGAGTAGAATATCTAAAGTCAGTCTAGAAAACACGATAATCGAGTCCAATATTCAAAGTCAGACCTACAATAACAGAGTAGAATATCTAAAGTCAGTCTAGAAAACACGATAATCGAGTCCAATATTCAAAGCCAGACCTACAATAACAGAGTAGAATATCTAAAGTCAGTCTAGAAAACACGATAATCGAGTCCAATATTCAAAGCCAGACCTACAATAACGACGTAGAATGCCTAATGTCAGTCTAGAAAACACGATAATCGAGTCCAATATTCAAAGTCAGACCTACAATAACAGAGTAGAATATCTAAAGTCAGTCTAGAAAACACGATAATCGAGTCCAAAATTCAAAGCCAGACCTACAATAACAGAGTAGAATATCTAAAGTCAGTCTAGAAAACACGATAATCGAGTCCAATATTCAAAGTCAGACCTACAATAACAGAGTAGAATATCTAAAGTCAGTCTACAAAGCACGATAATCGAGTCTAATATTCAAAGCCAGACCTACAATAACAGAGTAGAATATCTAAAGTCAGTCTACAAAGCACGATAATCGAGTCTAATATTCAAAGCCAGACCTACAATAACAGAGTAGAATTCTAAAGTCAGTCTACAAAACACGATTATCGAGTCTAATATTCAAAGCCAGACCTACAATAACAGAGTAGAATATCTAAAGTCAGTCTAGAAAACACGATAATCGAGTCTAATATTCAAAGCCAGACCTACAATAACAGAGTAGAATATCTAAAGTCAGTCTAGAAAACACGATAATCGAGTCCATTATTCAAAGTCAGACCTACAATAACAGAGTAGAAAATCTGAAGTCAGACGATAATCGAGTCCAATATTCAAAGTCAGACCTACAATAACAGAGTAGACTATCTAAAGTCAGTCTAGAAAACACGATAATCGAGTCTAATATTCAAAGTCAGACCAACAATAACAGAGGTGAATACCTAATGTCAGTCTAGAAAACACGATAATCGAGTCCAATATTCAAAGTCAAAAATACATATAATCGCTTGACTGGACTGGTTACGTGAAATAATTCATGAGGGGTGAGAGACGTTGTACAAACACGAGTGTGCGAATCTGCATGAGTGTTTTGCAATATAGTTCCTCGCCTCGAATGAATTATTTCACGTAAGCATTCCAGTCAAATAATTACTCTGTTTATTACTTTTCATTATTAACAACAATTATATTATTTAACTCTTTACCTAACGTAACGGCCAGCGCTATTCTCAAAAATCACCAATTACTTTTCATTATTTTTTCCTTGTCTGTCTCTAAAACATAGGTTATGACCCCTCATTGGAACGAGCTCGTCGAGCTCGTTCCAATGAGGGGTCATAACCTATGTTTTAAGACAAAAAATGAAAATAATAGCTGTTTAAGAATTTTATTCCAAGTGTCGTCTGTTTTTCATATTAGGTAAAGGGTTAACCCCCCTCTCCCCCCCCCCCCCCCCCCAAAAAAAAAAACAATGAAGTCCCCATTACACCCACGGCAAAGCGTCTTCGTTTGCGCGCACGGATACATGACCCAATTGTTGACTGCATAATTCACTTGTGAAGTTATGGTTTATAATCAAACCCGGAAATCCCAGTAAATCACACTTTGGAAAGTAATAATATAAATAAATATATGTTGTACGCTCCGATTCGTTGTGACAAAGTTAGTGAATTTTATGTTTCCGTTTAAAGATTGGTAATAGTGTAGGAAATGTCTTTGTTTTACAGCAGGTGTCGAATCAGAATGTGTCGAAATTAATAACTTTTATTAAATTGCTGCAAAACTCTTATCGCATCCAGAGTGTAAAACAAAATTCGGCAGAATTCTAATTTTTTTTTAATCACTCGGATTCCTTATATTTAAGCAACTGATTGTGTTAAATAAACAAATATATAAATAATTTAGTCTTTTAGAGAAATGAAAACTTTGTAACAGATGTTACACTGGGACACAGCGATGATCTTTAGTTACCCATCAACATGAACAATTCTATTTTGTTATGTAATAATAATATTGCCTCCGGAACAATCCAATTGGATTGAAGAATAGAAGTTAGTCGTCACTGACAACTGTGACAGATTTTTCGTCACCTCTCCTCTCAAGTTATAAATTATATCCAAAGTGTTAAAAAGATAGGCTCTAAGGACTACATTCATATTATCCTATAGACCCCGTATGGTGATTAATTGATTAAAAATATCCAGTGCTACATTTTATATTGACAAAGCATTTATACACCCCCTCCCACACACACACATTAATGAGGTTTAATGACACTTTAACAATTTTCTAATTTAATACTGATATTATTTTCAGTTCATCTTGCAGTAATTATATTATGTGTATTTTTCTAACAGGAAGTAAAAAAGAAAAAATACGAAAGAAAAGAAAACAACAATGTAGAGCGGGTGTTATTGAGCTGTCCTGACGTAGAAGTCATTGTTCGTTCCCAAACGCAACTAAAATCTCTATTTAACTCTTTTGGCGCGACAGACGACTGAAGTCGACGGACAACAGACCGCGGAAAGGTACTGCAGGAGTCATTTTAGCCAACTGCGTGTGTTTAACCCTTACTCAACGCAGACGATATCAAAATTTATTATTTTAAATACCATTTTTTTCAAATTTTTCAAAAAACTTGCAATAAAACCATATCATGTGACCCCTCGTTGGAACGAGATCGTTCCAACGAGGGGTCACATGATATGGTTTTGTTGAAAAGTTTTGAAAAATAATATTTTTCAACTGCTAAACTTGCATGTAACGGTTGGGGGGGGGGGGGAGAGGATGCGGCCGATTCGTTGTGGAAAGGGTTGAACAAACATACGTATTCCTACGTTTCATGCACCATTTATGTCCTATCCATGAACAACGATATCGTCCCTTGAAAGTATAAAGGTGTCATTTAAATATATACAGGAAATCATTTGACAAACTGTCAATGAGATAGATCATTAGAACATCTTTTAAAATAATAACGTTTTAAATCTAACAACCTATACTTTTTGAAAAATTCCTGATGAATATTAGGCGCTAAGAATTCTGTTTCTCAGATTATCCCGCGCCAGAAGAGTTAACAGAGGTGACATTTTTCCGGACGAGATTTTGTTTTGGCCAGTTTTTATACGGTTGTTATTTGTCCAGGGAGTTGCTATTCTCAGGTGAATTTTTGTCCGCTCCGCTCCCTGGGTTGTACAGCCCATTGTATCCTCGTTGGAAGTTCAATTTTTTTTCAAAATCTTGCACAAACGTTTCGCGCTCAACTAAAAACTATCGTTGTTTGCTTATGAGACCGCATTGATTTTTCCATTCAGGGTGTCATTCCATGAGATACGTTTATGTAGCACAAATTGTGAAATTACTAAATATCGAATTGTCAATTTTGGAAATTTTGGCTGGTCATGTCGTTAATTTAGGGGGGTGGGGGGGGGGGTGGGCGGGGGAGTAAACATTTTTGAATTCCATGTCAGGGAGGAAGGAAAGGACCAGATAAAACAGTTTAGTTTTTCTTTTCTAGAAGTTTGGTGTCTGAGAATAATTATTGAAGGATGGCTGTAAGATTTTTTTCTACGGGATTTGCTTGATTCCTCGCATCATACAGAACCACGAGCTGTTCTGCTCATTCACCATCCTCTCTTCCTGTTCGTTCATTCTACTCTCTGCCATCGATCCCAGTCTTCTTCCATTGATACCCGTGCTTCATTTTTCTCTCGACCTTCTCGAGCCTGTATCTCCCTTATCTCTTTCCAGGTTTTTGTCGCAGGCGCACTCCTTACAGGGCTCTGGTCTGAAAGTCAGGGAGTTTTGGAAGTAGATCGAGTTCTAGAAGACATTGTCCAGTCTCTCTTTACGCTCCCTGCCTTGTTCCTCCATTTGGGGATAAACCGAACCTGAAATAATTGTGTCGACTGATACACCATTCTCCTCTGTCTCTCCTTCATTGGACGAGAGAGATGAACTAGAGCAAGGAATACCGAGAATGATATGGATTTCTCTCCTTCCTTCTCCTTCTCCATATTCTTTGTTTCCAACCCTCCGCCAGTCTGCGGGCATCATAACCTTCTCTTTCACTCTCTTCTCACCTCGCAGCCTTTCCGCGTCAAAATCCAGCTTCGGTTCCCGGGTTGTGACGAGTGTGATAAGAGGACTTCCCACTGAAGATACTACATCACGAGGGTGTCGATGGCAGGTTTCGGTAAAAAAAAAATCCACTGTTGGGTGAAACTGCGGGATGCTCCAAGTAGCAACGCGAGGAGCCTTCAGGTCAAACCGTGTATCTTGGATATTGGCAAGTTATTCCATCTAATGACGGGGGAGGGGTGGGTGTTCAAGATGCTAATGGTGAAATATATAAAAAAACAATATATAACAGGCTTTACCATTGTTATGTATATATAGATCTTTGAGAATATGGACGGGGGATGGGGTGGGAGTGGCGGTCGTTGGATAAACGCTGTTCATGCAACCATGCATTATCACTAATAATAGTAACACTTTGGCCGGCCGCTGATTTGTCGCGGTTCTCGGATGAGAAGGCCTTGGTTACCCCTGTATCCCCAGCTGCCTCCCTATTCCCACGCTTCTTCTCCCCTCCCAACACTCGGAGACGAACTGCTTGATAACATCCCTTGCCCCATTCTTCCCAATCTCTCCGATTAGCATATTAACCCTCTCCTTTGAGTCTCCCAATAACCACATGTCCTTCATTCTACCCGCCACATAATACAATACCACCTAGCCTAGCATTACGTACTACCTATGCCAGTAATAGAAAAATATTAAACATTCGGTAGGTTAATAGTATTAAGAACAAACAGTTAATGTACAGGGCTATATACCATTCATACTATACTACCGTATCAGTCCAGTACACGAAACATGGATTGTGCAGTGGACAACAACGTTCAACGGTTTATTACGTCGTACGTCGCGTACGCAACATGGAGTCACTAGTAACGTTAACTGTTTCGCCCGGAAAACTCTCAAGACACCCACCTTTCCCATCAAATTTTATCACATACCCATACTATATCCCCAGAGCCCAGTGTGTATATATATGACTAAACATACCATAGTTAAGGACTAGTGCATGGCTGGGAGTTGACTACGCCCATATAGTGCCCAGTGAGGTGGTGTAGTTCCCTCCGCGAAGCGGAGGGAACTACACCACCTCACTGGGCACTATATGGGCGTAGTCAACGACAAGACATGCACTAATCCTTATATTATATCGAACACCCATCAAGAAAAACATCTGTCCAATTTGTTGATCTATTACCAAGGTAGCAGCCCTACCAACCAGCGTTATATAGAAACAAATACCATGTAGTTTTCAAAAAACATTTTCTTCTTCCAAAACACGGCTAACTTGGATTATTGATATGAGCAGAAGACAAATTTTGAATCGGTCGGCAAGGGTAAACAAAACATTTCCCCCAAACGGAAATGTGTATTCTAGAATCGCGCAACTCGCGAATGAAAGCTAAAATTTTCGAAATTTGACAACAACGCAGTTTGATAATTTCCACACATTTGTCACACATATACATTACCGAATGGGTCAGTACGGGATACAAAACTCCGAAGATTCAAATGAATTCCATTATTTATTCGTTTACTGCCCAAAACATATAATTAAATAGCGAAATAATATGAGCAGCGAATCAAACGATTTGTTATATCCGGACGCGTTCTCGTGAATGTTGTGCCCAGGTATGGATTAGTCTCTTCGAAACGAGATATGGATCATCTTCTCAAGGAATAAAATGAGCGCCTCGGAAAATGTGACTTCAACAATGGAAAAGCGATACATTTTTCCACAATGATTTCTTTCCGGGTCGTTTTGTGGATGTTGTGCCTCTGTGAATCGATATTTAAATTTAGCCTGATTAGTTTTATTCGCCCACTACGAAAAGAAAACTGATATAGTATAGTGTGCTAAAAATAGAAAACGTGTAGTGCCTGGGTGTAGTGCCTGATCAGTTCTGTGGATGCAAACTACACGAAATAGGGGTGCCGCATTCGTCCAGTTAGGAGCCAAGAAGGTCACGTGAGATATAATATCATACTATATATGCAGTCTTGCGTCGGCTTCACCAAAAATCCGGTTCCTGTGGGAATTTGACACTGGCGATTCCCAAAAATGTCCGGGTAGTGAGAATCGATTCATCGCTCCAGTACTACTGTGGGCTAATCATGCTGTTTGTCGTGCTCAATTGTCTTGTTACAGGTTGCGTGAACCAATTTTGGTCTATGTTTATCTTCTGTTAGCGTACCTAAAACCTTATACCATACAATCCAAGGTCGATATAGGTTAGCACAGGTTTGATCATGTGTATGTGTTGTTGAGAACTGTGTGTACCTCGTTGATAAAACCTTCTCCTGCCAGCTGGCTTGACCCATTTCCTATGTCGTACAATCCAGTGGGTTGATATGGGAAGACCATAAGCAGTATGCTACTTTGGATATCTTGGAAGTGTCGTCAGAAATCGCATGGCATTTTCTCCCCGGAGTTCCAATGTGTTCTATTTGCCTTCTGGCACATAGAACACATTGGAACTCAGGGGACGTTTTGTCGTCGTCGATGCTATGTTAATAATATCAGTGGTAACAGTTGTGGTACAGCGCGTGGATAGCACATCATTTCTATTGTTTAATCCGTTTCGCTATCCGTTTTGTTTGATGGAGTTCACATGTACTTGATTATCTGTTTGAGTAGTATAGTATGGACTGTTTTTGTCAACTATTCTACGTTTACTTCAGATAGAACAACATGTTTTGACGCGTTGCTCGTTTGATTGTCCAGTTTGGTAGAAAAGATCGGATAGCTTTCAGCCTTTTTAGTGTATTTGTAGCTTTCTAGTACTGTTATCCCATACACTCTAAACTGAGTTGGTTAAAAATTAACCCAAATCAACTGGGTTGAGTGAATATGAACCTCATTGGGTTCATATTCACTCAACCCAGTCTATTTGGGTTGCTTTTTATTCCAACTGATTTTAGAGTATACCTGAAAGAATATACCATACAAGTGTGTGAGTGTTGTGTGTGAGCGTTGTGTCGTAATGATATATTATAGGGTTATGCTCGATCAAGTGCTGGGGCCAAAGTACTCATTACTTTTACCGAAGCACTAGTTACTCGTATTTGTACTCAAAAGTTTCAAATATTCCTCCATATACTCGTACACTGGGGGTATTTGACGAGTACGTTATGGGTACTTTATACCAAAATTTTAAAGTAAAAAAAAAATAAAAAATAAAAAGAATTATATGCTGTATGTACTTGGTTTTAACTTAAGCCATTAATACACTGTAGCTTTGTTCTTATCAATAACATTTCGTGCCCTGAGTTCCAATGTGTTCTATGTGCCAGTAGGCTGCCAGTAGGGTGCCAGTAGGCACATAGACACATTGAAACTCAGGGCATGATTTGTTTGGTTGTATTTTTGTACTCTTTTTTGTTTAATCTGATTAGTATTTAAACATTTTCAGAACAATTAGTTAGTTATTTAGTTATTAGGATTTAAGGTCACATACTTATGCACAATGGCTAATCGTGCCCGTGACAGTTTTACGGGTGGAGGAAACCGGAGTACCCGGAGAGAACCACCAAGCAACGACGAGCAACTGACAGCTCCTCAACATTCTAACTCTGTTCAAGCTCCGCTCAAGCAGGGTTACAGCGGTTGAAGACATTTGCACCATCGACGTGCAGTACGCCTTAGTACACGGCGTCATCGTGCCCCCATGTAGGGAACCGGAATAAAGTGCCTTGCCCAAGGACACAACGCGGGTCGCCCCGGACTCAGAACAATTAGCTTAATCCATAAACCATCATATTGAAAAGAAATAAATATTGTTTAAATGATCTCTCGTTAGTCTACCATTAACCTTCATCCTACCAATATATTTTACCTACAAATCCTATTGACTGGTGTCCATTTTGACCCCAATAAAAATGTAATAAAACAATCACAAAGATGTCAAAACTTTCAAATGTGTATTTTATGATCGCATAGGGCATTATTTGAACAAGTTGTTGTAATTCTTACTGATTAACCATCAACTGTAAGATCCTCCATGACATGGTGATGGAGAGACTGAAAGTGTCTGCAAGTGTGCTACAGTCTATAGCATTAGTTATACCTGGCTCTTGTCTTAATAATATGATATCCCGAAACTGTAGTCTTCTGTCTTTCGAATATCTATCCCAAACTGTTCTATTTCTACAGAGGAATTGTCAATGAAATGTTCATTATGTTATTGCTGATTCGAATGGGTGCGACTTCAACCATGACTACATCCACATCCCTTACCCCCCACCTCTTGGTCTAGTTGCCCCCATTCTTGTTGATTATTAATCTGAAGATCCCGTGTACAATATTTTGATTTGAGGTTTGAATGGGGAGCTGGTTTCCATCAGTTTAGTTGTCGAGTTTTGTGTCAATTGTTTCTATGTCACTGTGACTGGATGGGCTGGTAATGTGTGCAGATTCTATAATCTAAGTGTCAGAATCTTAAACTTTTGATTCTTCCTTGTCCTCAAATTTGGCCTTTAGAACCTCAGCAGTGGTGCATTTCGCCCCAACCCTATTAGCATATATGGTACTAAGTAGGGCGGTCACGATGTTTAAATTCAGGAATCGATTAATCATCGAAATGATCGATAATAATCGATTAATCGTACCTAGATGCCCCCTCCCCTCTCCCTCTCTTTGAAGTCGTTAAAAATGATGTTCAAGTCAGTTGACCTACCCCAAGTAAACAACGAAGACGATCCTCTTTTAGGTACATTCAAAGCTTTGATGTTCTGGACTTTTGAACCGTCAGTGTAATAATCAAGACCAGTCGTCAGTTCGCAACTGCCGACCGGTCTTGATTATTACACAGACAATTCAAAAGTTCAGAACAACAAAGCTTTGAATGTACCTAAAAGACAAATGCTTCTAATGGCTTTTTGGGGTTTAACGTAGACGTTCTTCACCTTTTACATTTAGAAACAAGAGTTTTTTTCATAATTTTTTTTAATTATTAAACGTCTAAAACGGGGTAAAATGTATCGATTCTTCGACAACGAAAAATACTAATCGACTTCGGCTTGACTGATCGACAATCGGTAATCGATTAATCGTTACAGTCCTGGTACTAAGTCCAAGTTCCTAATTGGGATCCATTTGGACCCCAAATGAAATGTATCTCATAATTAGGCCTAACGTGCCTGTAGAAGGGTGATAAACAATATACAAAAGGTACACAGACAAAGTCAGAAAAACCAAGCCCGGGTATGCTCTTGATTTCGAGGCTGTAAACAAAAAAGGGGGTCCATTTAGACCCCACTCGGTAGGATGAAGGTTAATAAAGAATCATGAATTGTATGGCCACTGATCTTAGTTCTACAATATTGTTTTGATTTCGTCTAATTGATTATTAATTTACATAATATTAACCTTTTACCTAACTTGAAAAGCAGACGACACTTGCAAACAAAATTCTTGAATAACTAATTTTTTTCATTTTTGTCTCAAAAACATAGGTTATGACCCCTCATTGGAACGAGCTCGTCGAGCTCGTTCCAATGAGGGGTCATAACCTATGTTTTTGAGACAAAAAATGAAAAAAAATAATTAAAATTAATTGGCGATTTTTGAGAATAGCGCTGGCCGGTTTTGGCCGTTACGTTGGGTAAAGGGTTAATAGGAATTACAGTGAACTAAATGTCAATCTCTCAATAGTTAATTGTCCTGAAAACCTTTCACAAAACATGGTGAACATGCCAACCAATTAACTTATTACCTGTGAAAAAAAGATTCAAGGTAATATACACTCTAAAATCAGTTGGGTTAAAAATTAACCTAAATCAACTGGGTTGAGTTAATATGAACCCAATTAGGTTCATGTTCACTCGACCCATTTGATTTGGGTAGATTTTTAACCCAGTTTATTTTAGAGTGTAGGGTTGCTTTTATGCACCAACCATATTAACTGTACAACAACATTTGGAAAACACGTTGAGATTCTATCACTGAAACAAAAATGTATGCACCCACATATGACAAATTATAATTTTTGTCTCGAATCGAATTGGGCAAAAGGTTCGAAGCCGATTCCAGTTTCGAATCGAACACAATAGTTAAGATACAGTGGACGTCGTACTAATGCCCCTAATCTTCCATGTGAATACAGTGTCGATATGTGGATTTGACAGTTTCTAACCACCAAACCGCAGATGCAAGCAGATGTGATGGCTCAGTGGTAAACTGTTGGACTTCTATGCTAGAGGTCACGAGTTCGACCCCAGTCCGGAACGACCTGCGTTGTGTCCTCGGGCAAGGCACTTTATCCCGGTTGCCTACATGGGGGCACGATGACGCCATGTACTAAGGCGTACTGCACGTCGATGGTGCACATGTCTTCAACCGCTGTAACCCTGCTTGAGCGGAGCATGAACAGAGTTAGAATGTCGAGGAGCTGACCGTTGCTCGTCGATGCTCGGTGGTTCTCTCCGGGTACTCCGGCTTTCTCCACCCGTAAGACTGTCACGTCACGTTTAGCCATTGTGCGACATTAAACAGCAATAAATAATAATAATAATAATAATAATAATAATAATAATAATAATAACAACAATAATAATAATAATAACAACAATAATAATAATAATAATAATAATAATAACAAGCAGATGTATCAGCATCCTTTGTTTCCGAAAAGCTGAAAATTAATTTATTGGGCAACCCATGGTATACCGTGTAAACAGTTTGCCATAGTCCAGAACACAGAGCAACGTTCAGTGTATTTTCATTATTATTAGGACAGTATATGACAGGGTTTTAACCCATCAACTTAAACTACTAGTAGCTCCCTCTACACTCTCGATTTGAGTCCAAACACTTCCACAATGGTATGACAACTCACTCTGCAGTCATCTTATATTTCAAAAAGAAATTGATAGGTTAACACTTTTTTGCTCGAAAAAAGCCACACATCTTCTGCAAACTAGACATAATGCCATCTCCGTTATTGCTGTAAATGATATTTTTAGGGTTTTCCGACTAAATTTCTTATAGCCATTGCTGCTTGCTCATATATTTATTTTTGTTTCATTGAAGTCATCTGGTTATCTTATGTCAGAGTTTGTTTTCATCGTATGATGTTTTTCTACTATAAATAGTATTTTATACAAACACTTTTCAAATAAAAAGTACATTTTTTTTTGCTTTCATTTAAAAAAAACCCTAAAAGTGTCAATGTTTTTTGTGCTTATTACTGCTAGAATATCGTTTTGTATATGTGGGCTTATCTGACTAACAGGAGTCATTTTATAACATAAATGTTAAAAGTGCCACTGATTTTTTTTCACTCCAACGAACACGGCGGGTTAATTGTAAAGATGATAGACCAGGTAAAGAGCATTAACATTTTAAAAAGTGTATATTTAGTAAGTAAGACGGTATTTTGGCATTTATTTTTAACACTTAATTATATTTAGTTTGATTGACATTGGAAAATGTAGAGGTAACAACAGACTGTTTCTTGTAAAAATGCCCCTAGTATTTAACCCTTTACCCAACGAATCGGCTGCATCCGCCCGCGTAATATGCAAATTCAGCAGTTGAAAAAATATTATTTTTCAAAAAAGTTCAACAAAACCATACCATGTGACCCATCGTTGGAACGAGCTCGTCGAGCTCGTTCCAACGAGGGGTCACATGATATGGTTTTGTTGAAATTTTTTGCAAAATTTTAAAAAATGATATTTAAAATAATAAATTTTGATATCGTCTGCGTTGGGTAAAGGGTTAATGGAGGATAAAAGTTCCCCGATTTAACCGGTTTGCGAAAAATATTCATAAATATATTAAAGAAAACATTTTGGCAATAACTGTCCTCTGAAAAGATTGAGAGAACACTGGAAAACAGAGAGGAGACAAGTATTATATTTATCTAACGTAAAACTGGAAAGTGGTTGGGGGATTTCCAAATTTAATTTTCAGAATTTATTATTTCAAGGGGCGATAAACTAAGTGGATATGGGGTTGCTTTTACCGAAATGTGCTTGATGAGCAGTGGCGTAGATAGCTTTTCGTTGGCGGAGGGGCAAGCCCAAAATTTTCCGACAGACCGAAAATTTTCCGACAGAGTAACAACAACAAAAACCCAAACAAACAGAAATAATCTGTTGTTTACTGCAAATGTACTGAAAATTGGTCTTTTTTACCCAAAATTTACCCAAAATGGCATGTTTTTATCCCCAAAGGCAGCATTTTAATGTTATTAGGCATAAATTCGCCTAAAAATGGTCCCAAAAAATTTCCGACAAAACTTCTGGTGGGAGGGCCTCCGCCCCCACCCCCTCCTTGCCACCCCCCCCCCCCTTTTTCTATGCCACTGTTGATGAGGTGGGAAGAAAGACAACGGATTATACCATCGTCAAAGTAAATTAAATATAGTCTATTGCAACCCATATTCCCTCCAGTTTTCGAAGCGACAATTTTTCTGGTATGATCTAAGAGAGATAACTCTGTATTGACTTCCAAAAGTCATCGGTTTTGGTCTTGCCATGTATGGACTAATAAACTCCACACGGGCGTGTACTTAATAATAGCACCCGAACAATCACTGAACGGTATTCCCTACACGTTGACTGAGATTAGTACAATATTAGGTCAGTTGACTCATTACGTAAACGTAATACTGAGAGACCTATCTGCTGTGGGTGTCCTGAACCGAAAACCTGACAAAGATCTCATCACCCAGCAAACTACCACCCTATCAGCGTCCTCAGCTGCAACGGTAAGGTGTTCGAAAGAGTCCTAACCAATCTGCTGAGAGAGCACCTAGAAACTTTTTAGCGAATTGCAGAGCTTACAGGCATGGAGCATATCCACAACCTTGTCGAGATCATGAATATTTATTTATTTACTATTTATTTATTTATTTATTTATTTATTTATTTATTTATTTATTTATTTATTTATTTATTTATTTGTTTATTTATTGATGTTTAAGGTCACATACATTATGCACAATGACTCATCGTGACCGTGACAGTTTTACGGGTGGGGGAAGCCGAGTACCCGGAGAGAACCACCGAGCATCGATGAGCAGCTGCAAGCTCCTCAACATTCTAACTCTGGTCAAGCTCCGCTCGAGCAGGGTTACAGCGATTGAAGACATGTGCACCATCGACGTACAGTACGCCTTAGTACACGGCATCATCGAGCCCCTCCCCCCACCATGTACGCAACTGGGATAAAGTGCCTTGCCTAAGGACACAACGCTGGTCGTCCCGGACGGGGATCGAATTCGGGACCTCTAGTATAGAGGTCCAACAGTCTACCACAGAGCCACCTCGCTCCCGTCGAACGCATGAAAACGGCCATCCAAAACCTACAAGTAGGCTCAGCTATCCTACTTGACATCGAAAAAGCCTTTCACGAAATCTGTGCCGACCAACAAAAAACCTAAATATTCGAGAAAATAATCATTATAAAACTCAGCTTATAGGCCACTATTTATTTATTCATTTATTTGTTTATTTATTTATTTATATGTGTTTAAGGTCACATACTTATGCACAATGGCTAATCATGACCGTGGCAGTTTTACTGGTGGAGGAAGCCGGAGTACCCGAAGAGAACAACCGAGCAACGACGAGCAGCTGCCAGCTCACCAACATCGTAACTCCACACTGTTACACAGGCAGGGTTAGATTGGTTGAAGACATGCGTACCATCCACGTGCGGTACGCCTTAGTACACGCCGTCATCGTGCCCCCATGTTGACAATCGGGGTTAAGTGCCTTGCCCAAGGACACAACGGGGGAGTCCGAATCGATCGCTCAGACGGTCGCCCATCCGAGGACTAACCGGGCTCGACGTTGCTTAACTTCGGTGATCTGACGAGAATTGGTCACCGCAACGCCACCGCGCCCCATATAGGCCACTCAAGGGGAGCACAGTAAACACCGTGTCAGTGTAATTGATATTGGTAACTAGGCTGTCTCTTCTCACCGATCCAAAAACTACCGTATAAACAGCAATAATACACCTCGGAGTGACTGGTACACGTAACCAGGCTGCTACCCCCCTTACCACTGCCCACCCGATCCCCCGGGAGAACAGCATTCAACGCCTGTGGGTAGGCACCATGAACCAGCATGCGGTGTGTTGCATTTTGATGTCTCGCTCACGTACTACCTCGTACCAGCAGGCATTGTACGTCACTGCACTCTGGTGAGCTTGCGGGAATGATATCTAATATAGGGCGAATAAAGAGACTAAAGGGAGAGGGGGGGGGGGGGTCGAGACTCACTGTTCTTTTCTTTTCTTTCATACTATCCAACGGACATACAGGACAACAAAACTACCTAGGATTTCAACACAAGACAGTGACATCGGGTAGTGTAGTCTGCCTCTGTCTACAACAGAGGCAGACTACACTACCCGATGGCTGGGCACTAAGCTACAAAGTTCGAAGTCCAACACATCAGCCGAATCTACAACACAGATTAACAAAAGATCCCGAGGCAGATTATACTTCACTATACTTGCCAGAAGACACTACAGAACCCAACACCATGAGAGACCAGGAAGACCTTCCCTTAATTTAATTATACATGACAAAGTTTTTTTAACCATTATGGAATCATTAAAACCGTTACGGGTTGTCTTATCCTTCATTTCATCCCTGGAGGGTCGTTCACCCCCTTGAGAGGCGAACGTTGGTCGTTCACCCCTTGGGATGCGAGCGTTGGTCGTTCACCCCCTTGAGAGGCGAGCGTTGGTCGTTTACACCTTTTGGAGGCGAGCGTTGGTCGTTTACCCCTTCGAGAGGCGAGCGTTGGTCGTTCACCCCCTTGGGAGGAGAGCGTTGGTCGTTCACCCCCTTGGGAGGCGAGCGTTGGTCGTTCACCCCCATGGTAGGCGAGCGTTGGTCGTTCACCCCTTGGGAGGCGAGCGTTGGTAGTTCACCCCCTTGGGAAGCGAGCGTTGGTCGTTCACCCCCTTGGGAGGCGAGCGTTGGTCGTTCACCCCCTTGGGAGGCGAGCGTTGGTCGTTCACCCCCTTGGGAGGCGAGCGTTGGTCGTTCACCCCCTTGGTAGGCGAGCGTTGGTCGTTCACCCCTTGGGAGGCGAGCGTTGGTCGTTCACCCCCTTGGGAGGCGAGCGTTGGTTGTTCACCCCCTCGGGAGGCGAGCGTTGGTCGTTCACCCCTTCGGGAGGCGAGCGTTGGCCGTTCACCTCTTGGGTGGCGAGCGTTGGTCGTTCACCCCCTTGGGAGGCGAGCGTTGGTCGTTCACCGCCTTGGTAGGCGAGCGTTGGTCGTTCACCCCTTGGGAGGCGAGCGTTGGTAGTTCACCCCCTTGGGAAGCGAGCGTTGGTCGTTCACCCCTTCGGGAGGCGAGCGTTGGTCGTTCACCCCTTGGGAAGCGAGCGTTGGTCGTTCACCCCCTTGGGAGGTGAGCGTTGGTCGTTCACCCCCTTGGGAGAGGAGCGTTGGTCGTTCACCCCCTTGGAAGACGAGCGTTGGTCGTTCACCCCCTTGGGAGGCGGCGTTGGTATTTCACCCCCTTGGGAGAGAAGCGCTCGTCGTTCACCTCCTTGGGAGACGAGCGTTGGTCGTTCACCCCCTTGGGAGAGGAGCGCTCGTCGTTCACCTCCTTGGGAGACGAGCGTTGGTCGTTCACCCCCTTGGGAGAGGAGCGCTCGTCGTTCACCTCCTTGGGAGACGAGCGTTGGTCGTTCACCCCCTTGGGAGAGGAGCGTTGGTCGTTCACCCCCTTGGGAGGCGAGCGTTGGATCTGCGTCATCATTGTGCCCTTTTTCGTAAACGTTATCAAAAACGTATTTTGTTCACCCCAAAGTAGGATAACTAGCAGGCATGCCCCCAACCAGGGAAGTTCGGGTCTTTTGGTGGAATCCTAAAAAGGTCCGTTGTTGTCTGTGGCTATCGACGCCGAATCCGTAACCGTTCTTCTTCAACTACAAATATGAGATCGAGACAGAGTATACTTATTGAGGAAGGCCCCACCCAACAACTAAGCGGCAGAGTATACTTAATGAGGAAGGCCCCACCCAACAACTAAGCGGCAGATTATACATGCCTGAAGAGCAAAACATACCTGAAGCCTACCCCTCCAACCCCACCCCCACCCCCCCCCCCACCCCCGTACACTCTTCCTCCTCTGCTACGATCGAACATGATGCTGATGATGTTCATACAAAATCTTCTATCATTATATTAGATCGAAAGAGGCTTGTCCCACATCGTCTCTGCCCGTCTTCGGCTCCCAAAACACAATTGATACCGACCTACCCTCTGTCGGTAATATTACATATTCACTGGTCAATTTTTACAAAGCCATGGAAAAACATTTTCTGGCAGTTGGGTGGGGTCGAGACATTAGAATTTCCCATTACCATTTAACTCTTCAAGTATCGTCGCGTGCTTGTGACGGGGCGCTATATTGCTTCTGTAAACTTGATGTTGAGAGTCTTATAACCTCGACCCTACTCACGCCACGAATGAGTACCTTTGCTTTTACGTCTTTAAAAGATGGAGGCAAAGAGGTGTATTCTCTTGAGTTACAATACATACATGACAATTACGTTTAGCAGGAATGGATCATTGAGTGAGCATGACAAGATTTCTACAAGCTTTGAAGCCGCAGGCAAGATAATGCAACTGAGCCCCTTCCGAACCTCACTCATACAAGTTAGTTTTTTGGGGCAGCTTGACGGGCGCAGAAATTCGGATGAACAGTTGAATCAGAATTTAATTGAGGTCCCATTGGTAACATTACGCCCCCACCAGAGCATGCGAAGTTCAGCGGCTTGCTCAAATACAGAACGGCGCTCCACTTGTTCACAAAACTAATGAGGTCACAAAACTGCCTTCCTCTCGGTCATAAATTCGACGAGTTAACAAAACGCCCGACCTGTCAATCACAAAACTGAAGAGTTAACAAAACACGCGACCTCTCGATCACAAATCCGATGAGTTAACCCCACAACAGACCTCTCGATCACATATCTGACGAGTTAACCCCACAACGGACCTCTCGATCATGAATTTGATTAGTTAACCACACAATCGACCTCTCGATCATAAATCTGATTAGTTAACCACACAATCGACCTCTCGATCATAAATCGGATGAGAAAACCACTCAGCCGACCTCTCAATCATTAATCTGATGAATTAACTACACAGCCGACCTCCCGATCATAAATCTGATTAGTTAACTACACAGCCGACCTCTCGATCATAAATCTGATGAGTTAACTACACAGCCGACCTCCCGATCATAAATCTGATTAGTTAACTACACAGCCGACCTTCCGATCATAAATCTGATTAGTTAACTACACAGCCGACCTCTCGATCATAAATCTGATTAGTTAACTACACAGCCGACCTCCCGATCATAAATCTGATTAGTTAACTACACAGCCGATCTCTCGATCATAAATCTGATGAGTTAACTACACAGCCGACCTCCCGATCATAAATCTGATTAGTTAACTACACAGCCGACCTCTCGATCATAAATCTGATGAGTTAACTACACAGCCGACCTCCCGATCATAAATCTGATTAGTTAACTACACAGCCGACCTTCCGATTATAAATCTGATTAGTTAACTACACAGCCGACCTCTCGATCATAAATCTGATTAGTTAACTACACAGCCGACCTCCCGATCATAAATCTGATTAGTTAACTACACAGCCGATCTCTCGATCATAAAGCTTATAAGTTAACTACACAGCCGACCCCCCGATCATAAATCTGATTAGTTAACTACACAGCCGACCTCCCGATCATAAATCTGATTAGTTAACTACACAGCCCCCACCCGATCATAAATCTGATTAGTTAACTACAGAGCCGACCTCCCGATCATAATTCTGATTAATTAACTACACAGCCGACCTCTCGATCATAAATCTGATGAGTTAACTACACAGCCGACCTCCCGATCATAATTCTGATTAGTTAACTACACAGCCGACCTCCCGATCAAAACTCTTATAAGTTAACTACACAACCGACCTCCCGATCATAAATCTGATTAGTTAACTACACAGCCCCCACCCCGATCATAAATCTGATTAGTTAACTACAGAGCCGACCTCCCGATCATAATTCTGATTAGTTAACTACACAGCCGACCTCCCGATCATAAATCTGATTAGTTAACTACACAGCCGACCTCCCGATCATAATTCTGATGAGTTAACTACACAGCCGACCTCCCGGTCATAAATCTGATTAGTTAACTACGCTGCCGACCTCCCGATCATAAATCTGATTAGTTAACTACACAGCCGACCTCTCGATCATTAATCTGATGAGTTAACTACACAGACGACCTCTCGATCATAAATCTGGTGAGTTAACAAAACACCAGACGTTTCTATCAGAAATGAATATAAAGAAGTTAAATTGAATGTATCCAATGATTATCGATATCTGTCATGGATAGTTCAAGTCGATATAAGATTTGTGAAAGTGATGAATTCTCTCAAACAATATCCACTTCAAATTGATGTAGTGTTTTCACATCAAGGGAGATAATCACTTTAAGGTATTTTCGTTTCAGCATTTAAGATATCGCAGAACTAAATATTTTCCCATAGGCCACCCTTATAAACAGGGGGCCATGCAACAAATAAGAGAGAAAAAATGACACGAAGGGGAATACCGGTCACGTGCACATATTTTTCAGGGAATTCCCTACAAAAATACATAAAAAGTAAATTTCTATTTTTTAGGTCCAAAAGTCATCAAATAACCCTCTTTTTTATCAGGAATATTCAACAATGTCAATAGAATCTTTCAAATGTTTATTGACCAAGACTGTTTATTTTTAGAGACTGCATCATTTCCGAGTGCAACATTTCAAGGTAGGTAACACTAATTCAAATATTTAGTTCAGCGATACCTTAAATGAAATTCACCAATCTGTTCTCGTTGTTCAGAATTCTTAGTCAGGTACTCAAAACAGGGGTATTTCCTTTCGCCAATTCTGGTACACCAAAGAGTTAGGAGATGAGCTCCTGTATAGCGACGAGGGATAGCAGTTGGGGACTTGAAGATCCCAGGGCTATTTTTCGAGGACGACACGGAACTAGTGTCAGAAAGCGAAGAGTAGATAGCAAAAATGCTGACAATTGTTGAGAGATATGGGAACAAATGGAGACTCGAACTAAATGAAAGTGAAAGAAAAATTATGCCCGTGGGTCGTAAAGTGGAGAGTAGGAGAGTTCTGTCTTCCGGAAGGTAGCAGCAAACTTCTTAGTGAAGGAAAGACAGGTGACTACGGGTATAATATATGGTACGTAAGTGGTACTTTTAGAACAAACGGCTTTAAAGAGCTTGGACGCCCTGCAGATCGAGGCAGGCCGATGGATAACGGGGTCGAGTAATGTCAAAACGTCCCCTGAGTTCCAATGTGTTCTATGTGCCTACTGGCACATAGAACACATTGGAACTAAGGAGACGAGAAGCTATCAGGGGTGAGTTTGGGTGGAAGAGGATCAAGGACAGGATAGACTTACCGAAACTCTGTTATCGTCGTAACTATTTAGTAAATCTCCCCAACAGCCTATAGTGTAAATTAATGTTCCAGAATATTTGAAATTCAAATACAAAGAAGGGATGGATGGCCCAAGTGAGGGAATTAATACAAAACTACTCACGGGAGACCTAGGACTTAAAATCGCCAGAGAAAGAGTCATGGAGGAAGATAACCTTAATTGTCCGAGGAGGTCAAATCAAAGAAGTCTTTGGGTGGCCTGCGTGATAAAGGGAAGCCAGATTTTGAGGAGTACCTTGATGGCACCTTTGGAAGGGGGGGGGGGGGGTACTGTTGTTCAAGCTGAAGTCGCGGTCCATGGAGCCTAGGAGAAAAATTGGGAAAACAGTGAAAGGGAGCGCCAGATTCGTAAATTAGGCGTGGCGGAACCCTGGAATAATTTCTACTAGAATGTCCAAAATACCAGTCTAACGGAATAAGATTCACTGGAGTGTAAAGGGGAAGTGGGATAGGAGAATGAAGGACATGTTGTTAGTGGATGACACAAAGGAGTGGGTTAGTATACTTATTGGAGGGATTGGGAAGAATGGGGCACGGGGTGTCATCAAGGAGTTCCTCTCCGAGTGTTGGGAGGAGAGAAGAAGCGTGGGAATACGGAGTCAGTTGGGAACACAGACCTCCACACTTGACAACCGTGTCAAAACAACTGCCGACCAAAGAGTTAGTTTTACGCACACATCATCCCTCGCCTACTGGTAATCATCCATCATATATGTGTCTAGTCACCATCACCTTCAATTGGTAATCACTATTAGGTATTAATTCAACTTCCCCATATACATGTACCTACACATCTTTCTCTCCCACAGGTACCCATACACCATCTCCACCTACTTGTTTTCGCCCATCCTCACGGGCCACTCGTACCCACCCACTCCCCTTTACACTGAAACTTAAGCACGCACCTTCTTCACTTCGTCGCGTGAGAACCTGAAGGTTCTATCTTCCAGTGGAAGATAGAACCTCACGGTTCTCACACGACGACTTTTTGTTACCATTCTCTTTCCCACCTATTGGAAAGCACACTATTTCCCATCTATTAGTAAGCATTCACCTTCCAAAATTATCTGTACACACCTACCTTCCGCAACTACTCTTAACAACAATCCTTTCCCATCTACTGGCCTTCTTCACCTACTGTTTCTATGAGCCTTGCCCTCTTACTAATACACATCCACCTTTCCCACCCTACGTACTGGTAATCACCCGCCACCTGTTCGGATTCCCACATACTCGTAGCTAACATCCACCTTTCCACCTACCAGTACACACTTACTATCCCAGCTACTGGTACCACTCATCTTCCACCCCTGCAGGTAATCACCTACCAGTACACACTCACTATCTCAGATACTGGCAGCACCCATCTTCCACTCCTGTAGGTAATCGGCCACCAATACACACTCACTATCCCAGATACTGGTACCACCTATTTTCCACCCCTGCATGTAATCACCTACTAATAAACACTCACTATCCCAACAACTAGTACCACCCATCTTCCACCCCTGCATGTAATCACCTTCCAATAAACATTCACTATCCGAGCTAATGGTACCACACATCTTCTACCTCTGCGTGTAATCACCTACCAATAAACACTTACTATCCCAACAGCTAGTACCACCCATCTTCACCCCCCGCATGTGATCACCTACCAATAAACATTTACTATCCGAGCTACTGGTACCACACATCTTCCACCCCGCAGGTAATCACACACCAGTGCACACTTACTATCCCAGAAATAGATACCACCCACCCCCCCCCCCCCCTTGCAGGTAATCACATACCAATGCACATTTACTATCCCAGAAATAGGTACCACCCATCTTCCCCCATACAGGTAATCACATACTAGTGTACACTTACTATCCCAGAAACTGGCACCACCCATCTTCTACCCCTGCAGGTAATCATCTACCAGGTATCCATTTTCCCCATCTACTGGTAATCACTCATCTTCCGCACACACTGGCACCCATCTATCTTCCACACTTACTGGCACCACTGCACTCTCCCACCCTACTGTAAACATCACCTTTCATACATACTGGCACCCATCTATCTTCCACACTTACTGGCACCACTGCACTCTCCCACCCTACTGTAAACATCACCTTTCATACATACTGGCACCCATCTATCTTCCACACTTACTGGCACCACTATACTCACCCACCCTACTGTAAACACCACCTTTCATACATACTGGTATCCACCCCACCCATCTATCTTCCACACTTACTGGCACCAAAACACTCTCCCACCCTACTGTAAACACCACCTTTCATACATACTGGTATCCACCCACCATCTATATTCCACACTTACTGGCACCAAAACACTCTCCCACCCTACTGAAAACATCACCTTTCATACATACTGGTATCCACCCACCCATCTATATTCCACACTTACTGGCACCAAAAACACTCTCCCACCCTACTGTAAACATCACCTTTCATACATACTGGTATCCACCCTACCCATCTATATTCCACACTTACTAACATCCAACTACTCTCACATTCTTCTAGTAAACACCACCCTTTTCACCTACTGGTACCCACCCCCACTCGTCTATCTGCCACACTTACAGGTACACAACCACTCTCCAACCTACTGGTAAACACCATCTTCTCATCTACCGGTATCCACCCTATTTGTCCACCTATTGTACCCACCCATGTTTTCCAGTGATTTGTTCTCATCTTCCTCACCCACATTCACCTAAAGACACTTGCCCAGCTACCCCACTTACTGGTTCCCAAGAACCTTCCCACCTACTGGTATTTACCACCTTAATTACCTTCTAACACCCACCCACCTTTCTCACCTACTGATAACCAAACGCCAGGTACCCACCTTTCCTACTCACTGTTAACCACCCTCCAGGTAGCCACGTTCCCTGTCTACAAATAATGACAATCCACCTCACCTTCCACCCTACTATTCCTACCCACCTAACCCATCTACTACTCGTTATCATTCATTTGTCTACTCTCATTTGATATCGCAATATTAGAAAGTCGAATTACGCTAACAAGAATAGCCACCACTGTGATTAATATTAATATTCATTAGTACATATAAAACTGACCAACGCATGCAAACTTATATTCTTAAATGCAAGTATTGGCGTAGGCGTGGGGGGGGGGGGGGGGCTTTCAGGGGAGGGGAGGGGAGGGGGGGGGGGGGTGCCCGCAAATTCTGAATTCTGCGATCTGCATAGACGTCAACAAACGAAATTCTATGATATCCCAAGGTGGAGTTCTCGCGCGCCTCAAAATATCTCTTAATAGCCCCATTTCGAGTTTATTGTCGTAAATTAAAAAAAAAAAAACATATCTCTCTCCCAGTCACACAAACACAAGACACCATCTCCATACCTTCCCCAATGCAAGATGTCGACTTTCGGGATATGCTTTGCGGCATAAATTGCTTGGACCTAAAAAAAACTGTGCAGCCCCTTCCCATAGCACAATCGGGGCAGACTGCCCCACATCCCGACGGGTCCTGAAAAACATTCTGAACAGCCGGCCAACTTCCAACCGCAGATCGGCCCATTATCAAACTTGGACCGGCCCACCTTCAATATTGGTGGGCACGTCATCTTTCGAACTGGCCAGTTGGCCCGTTTTCGAATTGCAACCGGACCAGTTTTAAATTCAAAGTGTCCCCATTCCGAATATTGAACTGGAATACCCGTCAACCAAATAACGTGGGTCGCTAACTTCCAACGTATGACTTTGGAGTGGAAAATCGCTCCGTCAAGTTACCCCTAGTACTAAACCGGTCACTTTTTTGAACGAAACATCAGCTTTGAGGTTATGCAAAGAAGTTTTTTCCCCCTGATTGAGATACTGGCCCGTGGGGAACAATAGCCAGAGAGCACTGCGGTTGTTTCTCTTATTTTCGTTGCTTGGTATTCGCTCCAAAAGAAATAGAAAACTGGTTCAAGACAAGTAGGAGGAACCTCCAATTGTCCCTCGTATTCATTTTTATAGAACAACGATCTTCTTTATAAGAACTCAAATGAATTATGTTGCTTTATCGGTGTATGAATGTGGGATGGGTGTGGGATAAAACTACAAATAATTCATTTCAATTACTATAATTAAACTTTAGAATGTTTTTTTTTCATTATAATGCACTCTTGTTATTTTCAACATATGTTTAATATATATGATTGAAAAAATTGTTAGAAAGATCTCGGAGCCTTAACGTATTTCATCACAGCACCTCATTTGTGCAATGAAAGAATTGTTAACATAATATGCAGCTCACCCAATTTATTTATGCACAATGGCTAATCATGTTCGCAACATGGAGATAAATTCATGTGTAGTCAATAGTTTTTGCATATGTTGCTCATTTTGGAAGACTTCCAAACTTGAGGTTATGCAAAGAAGTTTTTTTCCTCATCATTTTAGAAGACTTCCATCCCAATCACTGGTGATGGGGTCCTATCTTACCAGTAAAACACAGGTTCTTTATAAGCGTAAACACACATTGATCCTTTTCCAGGGGTTTTCACGGGGACCTCAGTCCTTACACCAACAATGGAAAACATATTAGTTCTACTTAACTTTCTCTTCTTAAACAATCAGAATAAGGATTGCTTATAAAATATTGGCGGATCGTCTTCCTTAATTTCTAATTTGCACAGATCGGTGTAAATATACTCGCCCAAAAAGAAAGTGTGCATTGCAGAAATTGATCAAACCCCAAACAAATAATTTCGTAGGTGTAAAGAGTGTTAACCTGTTCATGAATAAGTTATATTGAACACAAAAACAGCTTTCCTCGTTAAAATTGCATTAACGTTAAATGACGTGCTGCACGTTTGTGAAAAGGCATGTTTTGCACGTGGAGAGTCTGAAAATTCATGCAGCAGTATGAATCCTTGGGTATTTAAACACTAAAGTATGGCCTTTCTATCGTTTACATTCAAACTTGCGCTGCTGTTAAAACGACTCCACATTAGCATGCCCAGATTGACAATGAATCAACGTCTCCTTGCCCTGGGTGTGATTAGAGCTGGCAGAACACACAGAGAGGTTGCCCAGCATTTGAACTGCCACCGTAACACTGTAGACAGGCTAGTCCATCGACATACACAGCATGATGACGTTCGAGACCGACCCCGCTCCGGGAGACCCCGAGTTACTACCCCTGCACAAGATCGGTATATCCGTGTCGTCCATCTCCGGAACCGGCAACAAACGGCAACGACGACAGCCAGGAACATCCCTAACCTGAGACGGATACATCCTCAAACAGTAATCAACGGGCTGAGAGAATACGGCTTACGTCCTCGAAGACCTGCAATTCGTCCAATTGTGACGTTACGTCATCGTCGTGCTCGACTGCAGTAGTGTAGACAACATCTCAGGCATCCCTTACACTGGTGGCGACGTGTTTTATTCACAGATGAATGTCGTTTCCATCTTTCATCATCAGATGGCCGCCAGAGAGTGTACAGACGTCGAAACGAACGCTACGCAGATCCATGTGTCGTGGAGCGAAACCGTTATGGGGGAGGGTCTCTCATGGTGTGGGGTGGCATCACTGCCCGTAACAGAACTGAGCTGGTCATTATTGATGGCAATCTCAATGCATCCAGATATCGTGATGAAGTGCTTACACCTGTTGTTGTCCCATTTCTGCAACGTCACGGCCCCGGCGTCATTCTACAGCAGGGCAACGCCCGACCCCACGCAGCTCGTGTTGTTCAACAGTATCTGCAGCAACAACAAGTGGATGTTCTTCCCTGGCCCGCAAATTCGCCCGATATCTCACCCATTGAGCACGTATGGGACGAAATGAAACGTCAGCTACGCCGGCTTCCTCATGCACCGTCAACGCTTGTGGAACTCCAAAGACAGCTTATCAGAATATGGAACAATATCCCACAAAACTTCCATGCTAACTTGTTCGCTTCCATGAGGCGTAGATGCACAGCAGTAGTCGATGCAGACGGAGGTCATACCAGGTAATGAGTGTGTGACTTTTGTGTTTGACCCTTAGTGTCTTTGACTCTCCATGGCACCAAGAGTATTCGTCGTAGCGTAATGAAATTTCTCGTGTGGATCACAAATTGATTCATCTGTGATTGAATAAAATTTCCATGAATGAAAATGATATATATCTTTTTTTAGTGTTATTTTTTAGCATGCACACTTTCTTTTTTGGGAGAGTATATATTTTTCATTTTTGTCTCAAAAACATAGGTTATGACCCCTCGTTGGAACGAGCTCGTCGAGCTCGTTCCAACGAGGGGTCATAACCTATGTTTCTGAGAAAAAGTGAAAAAAATTAGTTATTCAGGAATTATTTTTTCAAGTGTCGTCTGCTTTTCAGGTTAGGTAAAGGGTTAAATATCACGAGTAAGCAACAGTCAAGCCTTCATAAACATCAGCTGTGGAAGTGCGATAGTTTTAAAACAAATGAAGTATACCAAACACAAATGAATTAGAATTTATGCTTCCTAACATAACGAAGGCGATTGATGTTAGTATTCTGCATGAGGGCAGGGCATTTTGGTCATTTTTGCCATACTGGAGTATTCACGTGACACTTTTGGCGGCTGTCATTGCTCATGCAACAACAGATATTGTTATAGACAATAATAATTTCCCTTTTGGTGTATAAATCTCATCTTCTGTTACCAATTTGGCACAAATCCCATGCAAATGATACAGAATTGTGGAGGTTATGATCAATGCAGACTGTTAAAAGCTACATGAGACATTCTTCATTTTTCATTGATATCAGCACACTCTCATGACTCCTTATCTTTTCGTGTGTGATTTGACACTTGGTGAACTTCATAACAGGTAAACATCTACAAGAAAAATGGTAGTCCTTGTAAAATTTGGACACCGTAAATTACTATTAGTCTTACTGTCCGTTCCTTGCAAGAATGAGAAAAAGATTTTTCTGAGTCTGTAACAGAAGGATTGCAAACTGTTCAGTAAATTTAAAGTATTTTATTGTACAAAATCTGGTCTCTTGCATATTCCATAGAAGTCTTTCAGGCAGTGCTTTCTATCACATGGTAAGAGTTCCATGGAAAATATTAGTCTCCACATGATCAAAGACTTGATTAGAAACAATTACAAACTACCAAGGTTATCTCTTCTTGATTAAAGCACCCCTTCTCGGAAGTTTGTTAAAAGTCGGATAAAAGACCTTTGACGGGTAGCAGGCGAGTGCTAAGTTAATTTTGGTTTTCAGAATTTCTTATCATGTCTTTGCTATATTATGCCCAGAGACACTCTCCTGTAAATTGTAACAAGCCAAATCCATACAGACTAAATAATTCCACTTGGAAGATAATATGAAGTACAACCACAGAATACGAAGCTTTCATGCTACAGAACCTTCTCTTTAGAATAGCACTTGCTATAATCTTCAGAAAAGTAGCTGCTTACTGGAAGAGTGCTAAATCTTTTCAGTCATCAAAATTTGTTCACATGTATTTGTCTTGTTGCAATTTGTGGGGGAGTGCCTTGAGGCACTCCCCCACAAATTGTAACGAGACAATTCCATGCAGACTAAATAACTTTAATTCAAAGATAATAAGAAGCACACACACATACTGTGAACCCTTCAAGTTGATGTACCTGCACTTCAGAATAAAGCCCTAATATGGGCTTCCAGCACGCTACCAGTTAAGAGATCCCGTTGGATGATATTAACAAAAACATATTGAAAAAAGTTCACATCAAAGAGACATGTCTATTCAAACATAATTCTCTACCTGTCATTCACCGTCCAGAAACACACGATTCCTATCAAACATGCACTGTCCAGAAACTAGTTTGTAATACATGTTTCGTTCTAACTCATTTCTCTACCTAACATCCGCTGTTCAAAACACAATTCTCTGCCAAATATCCGCTGTCCATTTACGAGTTAAGTGGGAGACCGGCTTCTTCTGATGTCTTCTGTAGTTTGCTTATCCACCAGGGTGTATTGTGATTTTGAAGTGATCAGAAACTGCGTTTGAAGTAGAGGCAAGAAATTTGGCATCATTTCCACTCATCATTTTACAGAATACTTACAATCACGTTTATCTAATCAGACATGATGACGGAGTGTTAAAGTCACCTTGTAGGAGTAGACAACCATCTTTATTTTTTATGATGGTTTCACCTCAGTTTCTTCTGTTCTTTCTACCGCCTGTATCAGAAGTATTGTTTTCGTATTTAGACATTTTACTGTAACTTCGACGACAGTGTACAGAACAGAAGCAACCACAAGCCAGACCATCACTATTAGCAGTTTGATTCTGACGCACAAGAAATAACTCAAGACAAAAGAAACTGTATATCCAGTGGCATTCAGGGTGTGATAATTGGCGAATGCTGGTTCTTTCTTCTCTGGAAATAAAAGACCTATCAATGCTGAAATAGACAAAATGAATTGTTAACAACATGGCCTTTACAACCGTATTATACAATAAACAACGTATCATACAATAAACAACGTATTATACAATAACGCTTATGCTTATACAATAAATATTAAGGAATATGCAATTGTTATAACGCCACGAGGTGCACTAATGCACTAATGGAAATGCGAACGAAAACAATTTGGCGAAAATCGCAGTGTACAATTTGTCTTATTTATATTTTATTTATTCATTCTCGGTGCAATTGCCTAGGTCCCATTGCATTTTATATCATATACCAAATATATTGATGTATAAAAAAATGTTTTAAAAATTAAATATTTAATAAACTCATTTTTAAAGAATATTATTCCGGGCACTTATTTATTCTCACTGTTGTAAGGTAAAACCTCTACGAAACCAATGCCAACACTTCTCGCTTTTTGTAGCATACAATACATGTAGAGTGTTTAGTGTATTATCACTAAATCACCCGAGGGGTGGAGATTCCACCCATGCAATAATTGCAAACTTCTTGCAAAACATAACAAACACAAGCAAAGTTCCAGCCAAAGGACCTCCGGGTTAAACCCGGAGGTCCATATGCTGAAACATTGCTTGTGTTTTTGTCCATGTGTTCAGAATTTGAAAGTGATACTTTGGGTGATAACTCCACTCCGCGGGTAATTTTCTCACAATCCACTCTCCAGGTACTGTACATGAGCTTAGACTAGAATTTTGGATATCTTGTGTCATAAAGACAAAAGAGTGAAAGTTTGGTAAATGTTAATGAAGCTGATGTAAACGGAACGCAACCATCCTGATGCGTGTTGGGATAAAGGATTTTCTTA